>SJYX01012743.1:67156-121085 GCA_006410675.1 Oreotragus oreotragus | reverse complement strand
GAAAAGCAAAGGAGAAAAGAAAAGATATAAGCATCTGAATGCAGAGTTCCAAAGAATAGCAAGAAGAGATAAGAAAGCCTTCCTCAGCAATCAATGCAAAGAAATAGAGGGAAACACAGAATGGGAAAGACTAGAGATCTCTTCAAGAAAATGAGAGATACCAAGGGAACATTTCATGCAAAGATGGGCTCGAGAAAGGACAGAAATGGTATGGATCTAACAGAAGCAGAAGATATTAAGAAGAGGTGGCAAGAATACACAGAAGAACTGTACAGAAAAGATCTTCATGACCCAGATAATCAAGATGGTGTGATCACTCATCTAGAGCCAGACTTCCTGGAATGTGAAGTCAACTGGACCTTAGAAAGCATCACTAGGAACAAAGCTAGTGGAGGTGATAGCATTCCAGTTGAGCTATTTCAAATCCTGAAAGATGATGCTGTCAAAGTGCTGCACTCAATATGTCAGCAAATTTGGAAAACTCAGCAGTGGCCACAGGACTGGAAAAGGCCTGTTTTCATTCCAATCCCAAAGAAAGGCAATGCCAAAGAATGCTCAAACTACAATACAATTGGACTCATCTCACATGCTAGTAAAGTAATGCTCAAAATTCTCCAAGCCAGGCTTCAGCAATACGTGAACCGTGAACTTCCTGATGTTCAAGCTGGTTTTAGAAAAGGCAGAGGAACCCAGAGATCAAATTGCCAACATCCGCTGGATCATCGAAAAAGCAAGAGAGTTCCAGAATAACATCTATTTCTGCTTTATTGACTATGCCAAAGCCTTTGACTGTGTGGATCACAATAAACTGTGGAAAATTCTGAAAGAGATGGGAATACCAGACCACCTAACCTGCCTCTTGAGAAATCTGTATGCAGGTCAGGAAGCAACAGTTAGAACATGGAACAACAGAGTGTTTCCAAATAGGAAAAAGAGTACGTCAAGGCTGTGTATTGTCCCCCTGCTTATTTAACTTATATGCAGAGTACATCATGAGAAACGCTGGGCTGGAAGAAGCACAAGCTGGAATAAAGATTGTCGGGAGAAATATCAATAACCTTAGACATGCAGATGACACCACCCTTATGGCAGAAAGTGAAGAGGAACTAAAAAGCTTCTCGATGAAAGTGAAAGTGGAGAGTGAAAAAGTTGGCTTAAAGCTCAACATTCAGAAAATGAAGATCATGGCATCCGGTCCTATCACTTCATGGGAAATAGCTGGGGAAACAGTGGAAACAGTGTCAGACTTAATTTTTGGGGGCTCCAAAATCACTGTAGATGGTGATTGCAGCCATGCTATTAAAAGACGCTTACTCCTTGGAAGGAAAGCTATGATCAACCTAGATAGTATATTCAAAAGCAGAGACATTACTTTGCCGACTAAGGTCCGTCTAGTCAAGGCTATGGTTTTTTCTGTGGTCATGTATAGATGTAAGAGTTGGACTGTGAAGAAGGCTGAGCGCCGAAGAATTGATGCTTTTGAACTGTGGTGTTGGAGAAGACTCTTGAGAGTCCCTTGGACTGCAAGAAGATCCAACCAGTCCATTCTGAAGGAGATCAACCCTGGGATTTCTTTGGAAGGAATGATGCTAAAGCTGAAAATGCTGTACTTTGGCCACCTCATGCAAAGAGTTTACTCATTGGAAAAGACTTTGATGCTGAGAGGGATTGGGGGCAGGAGCAGATGGGGACGACAGAGGGTGAGATGGCTGGATGGCATCACTGACTCGATGGACCTGAGTCTGAGTGAACTCCGGGAGTTGGTGATGGACAGGGAGGCCTTGCGTGCTGCGATCCATGGGGTTGCAAAGAGTCGGATACGACTGAGCGACTGAACTGAACTGACCTGTATTCTTGCCTAGAGAATCTTTGCCTGTCAGGCTTCTCTGTCCATGGGGTTGCAAAGAGTTGGACACGATTGAACGATTCCATTGGAGTAGAGTTGACTTACAATGTTGTGTTAGTTTTTGGTGCCTGAAAGGTTCTTGGTGACTCCTTAAATGTTACACCAGAGGTAAGTGTCTCAATCATGCTGCCCCCAGTCTGCGTATGTATCTTTTAAGCTGGAGCATCACTTTCCTAACTTGTTCAAAATCATATTTGGACTCCAGTCAGTCTGGGGTGGGGCACAAGATGCTGAATTTTTAATGAGCTCCCAGGTGATGCCTGTGTTACTGGTACGTGGCTCTTACCTGCTACGTGTAAGGTGATGTTGGTCAGGGCACGTGGTGAGTGGGTCAGAAAGACAAAAATGCACCAGAATAATGAGAGTTGAACCATAAAAAAGGCTGAGCACCAGAAAATTGATGTGGTGCTGGAGAAGACTCATGACAGTCCTTTGGACAACAAGATCAAACCAGTCAATCCTAAAGGAAATCAACTATAAATATTCATTGACTGATGCTGAAGCTGAAGCTCCAATACCTTGGCCACCTGATGTGAAGAACCGACTCATTGGAAAAGACCCTGATGCTCGGAAAGACTGAAGGTAGGAGGAGAAGGAGGCAACAGAGGATGAGATGGTTGAATGGCATCATTGATTCAATGGACATGAGTTTGAGCAAATTCCAGGAGACGATGAAGGACAGGGAAGCCTGGTATGCTGCAGTCCACGGGGTCACGAAGAGTTCAACATGACTAAGGAAGTGAACAACAATAAATGAAAGGGCACCACACATCGGCATCATTGTGAACATTTTAATCCTCACGGCAGCCATGTAAAGTAGATTCTGTTATGTTGACACCCAGCAGCCAAAGACCGCCACAAACACACTGCTAGTTGCAGAAAGATTTATTCAGCTTGCTGCAGGTTGGACACACCCCCAGGAACCGGACAAGGGAGTTGGAGGGGTTTAGTATGGGATTTGGTCTTAAGCTGGGGGAGTCTCGGGAGGGTTAAGGGCTTGGGGGGCCAGTTCTGGCATGGGTGCCCTCCAGGTACAGGGCAGCTTGATGACTGGGCTCCTTATACGTTCTTTTTCAGCCCAGGAAGATGGAGGGTTAACCTGGATAGAACTGCCACTCGAGAGGAGCTGTTGGTCAGAAGGGGTGGATGTTAATTCTGTTTGTGGCTGCAGAGTGTCCTTTTCTCTGTGTCACAAATGACCTTGGTGCTGGTTTGTTCCGACACAACAAACCAGCACAGGAGTGACCTGTCATGACTACTGTGTCTCCTCTGAGTGATGTTTGTGTTTCTTTAGCAACATTGCAGCTGCTGCTGTCCAGACCTATTTGAGCTGGGGCAGTGACTCAGGCTCCAAGCCACAGAGGGCAACCTCCTTGAGATTTTCTGAGTCCCCCACGGTGCCTGACCCCAGCCAGGGCTGCAGTGCCATCACGCTGGGCCGCCCTAAGCCTGGCCTGGTACGCACGTCTCTCTCCTTCAGAGGACTACCCTGTGAAAGGACCTTCCCCAGGGGTCATCCTGAGGCCCTGAGATGCTTGAGGACTCGTGCCCCCCGTGGTCATCTGTGGCCTGTGTGTGGCCACCTGTCTCAGGAGGGCAGCCTGGCAGATGATCGCCAGGGACTAAGTAGAGCATTCCTTCGGCAGAAATGTGTGGCGCTACACTGGGCTTCCCGGGTGGCGCCAGTTGTAAAGAACCTCCCTGCCTGTTAGGAAAGGTAAGAGACGCAGGTTTGATCCCTGGGTCAGGAAGATTCCCTGGAGGGGGGCATGGCAACCCACTCCAGTATTCTACCCTGGAGAATCCCATGGACAGAGGAGACCGGTGGGCTGCAGTCTACAGGGTCGCAAAGAGTCAGACATGACTCAGCACACAAGCACATGAAACGGAACTGGCAGACTGGTGCTGATTTGGAGTAACCTTTTTAACACTCTGTGTTTTCTTTATTTTTAATGCATATTTTAATTAAAAATCTTTCAGTTCTACTGAGCTAAAACTGACAAAAGATATTTAAAACGTACATTGCGATGATTTGACACATGTAGCCATTGTGACACTGGGCGCGGGGTAGCTCCTCCCGGCCGCCGCCCCTGACCAAGGGTACCCTCCCCTACCTAGTTAATTAACACATTTATCACCTCACATATTTATCTCTTTGTGTGTGTGTGAGAACCTTTAAGTTCTACTCTCTCAGCAAATGTCATCACAGAGTAAATGTTATCAGTGACAGTCACCATGATATACATCAGATCTTCAGACCATATTTATCTTGTAGCTGAAATTTTATGCCCTTTTACCAAACTTTAGGTATTTTCCGCACTCTATCCCCCTAGCCTGCCACCTCCAAAACCACTTTTCTACTCTATTTCTCTGAGTTAGACTTTTTTTTTTAGATTCCACTCAAATTGTTTATATAGACAGGGTCCCACAAAATATATTTGCCTGGGGTCCCACACATCTAAGTGTTGGACCCATCACAGCCTAGGTGGTAGCTGTCTAAGGCCATTTTTCACTGTTTCAATTGTTATCATCCCCATTATACAGAAGAGGAAACTGAAGTTCACATCAACTCCCTGGTGAATCCCCAGCTGGTGATGGGGCAGTGGACTCTGGTGAGCCTGCTCTTAGCAGCTGCTCGGATCCATACTCTCCCTTGCCCACCCGTCAATTAACTAAGGATGCCTTGGATATGTTCCGCCCTAGTGACTGTGCTGACGTCTAGAACACTCCCACGCACCTGTGGTCACCTAATCTGTGACAAAGGAGGCAAGAATATACAGTGGAGAAAAGATACTCTAGTAAGTGGTGCTGGGAAAACTGGTCAGCTCCATGGAAAAGAATGAAATGAGAACACTCTCTAATACCATACACAAAACAAACTCAAAAGGGATAAAAGACCTAAATGTAAGACTGCTGCTGCTGCTGCTGCTGCTAAATTGCTTCAGTCGTGTCCGACTCTGTGCGACCCCACAGACGGCAGCCCACCAGGCTCCCCCGTCCCTGGGATTCTCCAGGCAAGAACACTGGAGTGGGTTGCCATTTCCTTCTCCAATGCATGAAAGTGAAAAGTGAAAATGAAGTCGCCCAGTCGTGTCTGACTCCTAGCGACCCCATGAACTGCAGCCTACCAGGCTCCTATGTCCATGGGATTTTCCAGGCAAGAGTACTGGAGTGGGGTGCCATCGCCTTCTACTATAAAACTCAGAGGAAAACATACATAACCCTCTCTGAAATAAATCACAGCAAGATCTTTTTGGATCCACCTGTGAGAGTGATGAAAATAAAAACAAAAATAAACAGATCCGGAGGCAATTATTACATAGTAGCCACATGGCCATGATGCGAGAAAGAGAAAGAGTGAGAAGTAAATACAATAATGTTATCAATGTTTATCATTGACTTTTTATTATCTAATTAATTTTTACTTTTCTATATTTTCTGTGTTTTTCCAAGTCTCTATGATAACCATGAAATCCTTTTTAGATCCTTAATCTGATCTTTCCTTTGGAAATTATACAAAGTAATTGTGATTTCTGCTTTTAAAATTGCTTAAATGGCTTACAAAATTTTTTTCTTCTGCGTGGTACTTGGAAATCTCCTTGCATCCTCCACATTTGGTTCTTTTGCTCCTTTCTCTTCCCCAGCCCACATCTTTGGACTGATACTGTTAAGGGGCCCCACTTGCTCCTTCTGAGCCCCAGTCCAGGTTCGTCCCAGGACGATGGAAACACTTAGGAGCGTTAACTTGGGCTTCCTGTGAACAACAGAGACTGAAAAACTCAGGATGTTCCCTCAAATGGCACGGGGACTATCCAGATTGCTGGGGGTGGTTCTGAGGTTGGCTGTGAGGAGGAGGTGCCCGCGAGTGGGCAGGAAAGAGAGGCGCGTTGTCTTCTATTATGGGGTTGGGCCCATCTAGGATGGTCACACTCCCCACTGCTGGTTTCAACAACCAGAAGCAGAGGGGAGGTGATGCATGACTAAGAGGCTCCGTGTTCTTCCAGCAGAAGGAGGGAGTCCTGTCGCTTCTGTGGGGTCAGGCTTGTTTTCTGCCGTGGGAAGATTCCAGAACACAAGAATATTAGGAAGGCTCCCCTGGAACTCCAGCTTTGCTAGTATACCTGCTGTGTGACCCTGTGAAGTTACACAAACCTTCTGTGCCTCAGTCTTCTCATCTGAAAAGTGGGGATAAAATTCCTTCGTCAAATGATTGTTGTGAGGATTACATAAGATGATGCTGGGGGCTTCCCTTGTGGCTCAGCTGGTAAAGAATCCACCTTTAATGCGAGAGACCTGGGTTTGATCCCTGAGTTGGGAAGAGTCCCTGGAGAAGGGAAAGGTTACCCACTCTAGTATTCTGGCCTGGAGAATTCCATGGACTGTATAGTCCATGGGGTCTGAAAAAGTTGGACACAACTGAGCGACTTTAAAATAAAAAAATAATAAGATGATGCTGGGACTGTCTAGTACANATCCCTGAGTTGGGAAGAGTCCCTGGAGAAGGGAAAGGTTACCCACTCTAGTATTCTGGCCTGGAGAATTCCATGGACTGTATAGTCCATGGGGTCTGAAAAAGTTGGACACAACTGAGCGACTTTAAAATAAAAAAATAATAAGATGATGCTGGGACTGTCTAGTACACGGGACACTGAAGCTATTATTATTGTTGTTGAGTTGTTTTATCTTTGTTTTTATTCTTTTTTAATTAAAAAAAATTTTAAAGATATCCACCAACACTTTATTTTAATTTTCTTTTATTTATTTAATGTGGCTGCACTGGGTCTTCCTTGCAATGTTCTGGCTTTAGCTACCCTTCAGTATGTGGGATCTTAGTTCCCCAACCAGGGATTGAACTCACACTCTCTGCATTGGAAGCTTGGAACCTTAGCCACTGAATCACTAGGGAAGTCCAGTCTTATGTGGTCTCATAGAGGACAGTCTGAGATCATGGACTGGCTCTCCATGGTGTCATTTCAAAAAGCTGGGGGAATACCTCCCATGTATATGTGTATATATGTAGTCAGTTTTGAAAAACCAGTTGCAAATCAATCATCCATTGATAGAACCAAACCTTTTGCACTCATTTTCTATTTCCAGTCTTTACCACCCCTGTGATAATGAAGTTTAAAAGCTCTGCAGCCTGCTGTGTAAAACAGAGGCTTGTTTTACTTCCCCAAAGCTCTCACACTCGAAGCTCAATGGTGAATGGCTCCAAGTTCATTGTCTTCCTGCTAAGTTGCTTCAATCATGTCTGACTCTTCGGGATCCTATGGACTGTAGCCTGCCAGGCTCCTCTGTCCACGGGATTCTCCAGGCAAGAATACTGGTGCAGGTTGCCGTGCCCTCTTCCAGGGCAGTGTCCTGACCCAGGGATGGAACTCTGCGTCTCCTGCATGGGCAGGCAGGTCCTTTACCACTAGTGCCACCTGGGAAGCCCCTGTCTTCCTAACCTTCATCATTTCCTAGACACTTCAACATCTTCTTTTCCCTCTTCAAATACTTTGTTTATCTTTCACTTCACTTGTTCTGGTGACTTTGAGACTTCTTGAAAGTATACCTGCAAGGATATTTTGGGGCTGAGCACACCTTCCAATTTTCTTTCTCACTCTTGGTGTTTCTCTTCTGAAAGTGTTTTGTGGGCTGCTTAGCGTCTGAGCAGCTTAGTTTGTAGCTCTCGTTTGGGCATCAGATGTATCTAGGCTTGAATCATATTTCTCCTGCTTAGCAGTCAGCCTTGAGACCAAATCCTGTTTGTAAGGTGGCTTGATGTTAGTACCTGCCCAAGGCTGGTGGGGTCCATGTGCCTGTAGGAGGAAGGGCCGAGGGGCGCCCACAGCAGGAGCCCAGGACCAGGAGCCGCACGACCAGTCCACCTGAGAGCAGAGCCTCATCTTTCTGGCTGCCCCCACATGACCCACTGTGCATATTACTGCCAACTTCTTTTCCTAAAATGGGACTTTTAGCATGGTGTCCTTTGACTCAAAAAATCTTCAAAAATTCCCTCTTGATTAGTCTTGCATGGCGAGTCCTGCCTGGAATCACCTCACAATTGCCTCCCTTCACCTGTTTTCCAACATCTGGGAATTCTGCAAAAAATCGAGAGGTGCCAACAGAACTGAGACCCAGTCCTCAGACTTAGGGAGCACTCCATCCAGGAGACAGGGTGTGAGGCTGGTCCAGAGTCCCAGGGGAGCCCAGAGGGAGCGACGGACACCCCCAGGTGAGCTGAGGTCTGAACTGGGTCTCTGCCTGTGAACAGGGGGCTAGTTGGTCGTGTCTGAGTCAGAGATGAGAGTCCCTGGGAAGAAAGGACAATAAAAAGAGGCTGATGGCAGGACACCACGTTTGGAGGCAAAGAAGCCTGGAGAAGCTGAAGCAGGGTGATGAGGGCAGTGGGAGGTGACGCTAGTAAACGGAGCCAAGACAGGCGGCAGAGGCTCCACAGGCCAGCCGGGGGCTTTGGGTTGTAACCCGTGGGAGGTGGGAGGATACTGAACAATCTTAAGCAAGGGTGTAACATCGTGTAATTACCAAAGAAAAGATCAAACTAACGGTCATAAAAGGATTTCATGGTTATCAGAGAGTTGGAAAACTATAGAAAATAAAAATTAATTAGATAATAAAAATCCAGTGATAAACACTGATAACATTATTATCTTCTTGCTATTCCTTTCTCTCATTGTGGCTACTATGTAAGGAGTGCTTACGACGTGCCAGGTATTTTTACCAGGCATTATGTAATTCTCATAAAAACTCTATACTGTAGGCAAACTTATTAACTCAGTAGGTAGCAGACTTGGGTTTCAGGCCAATAATGCGGCTCCAGCCTCTGAGTTTTGAACCCCTAGGCTTTTCGGTGATCACACGATCAATATGTATACACATGCGTAATATACATAGAGAGATGTAATGTTTTCTTTAAAACACAGCTTGGCACCCTAATTTTCTGGATTGGGGTTTTAAAAGTAATTTTGATGAGAGCCTGAAGGAGCTGTGTAGGTGGGGAGCGGTTCAGAAAGTGTGGTGTGGGAGGGTGATGGTTGGATAGGGCTGCAAAGGTCGTGTGAAAGATGACGAAGGGGGTGCTGGTGCAGCCTGGGTGGGGGCAGGGGAGAGGAGGCACCTGGAGACTTCTGGTCTTGCTGATTTGGGGCTGCGCTGGGTCTCTGTGGCTGCATGGGGCTTTCTCTAGGTGTGGCGAGCTGGGGCTACTCTCTAGTTGCGCCGTGCTGGCCTCTCTTCCTGCAGAGGACCGGCTCTCGGGGGAAAGGTCTTCAGTAGCTGTGGCACGTGGGCTCAGTAGTTGCAAAGCATAGGGTCAGCAGTTGTGGCCTTGGGCTTAGCTGCCCCACAGCATGTGGGATCTTCCCAGACCAGGGATCAAACCTGTGTCCCCTGCGTTAGCAGGCAGATTCCGAACCACTGGACCACGAAGAAAGTCCAGAGACTTTAAGAGTGGAAGTAACAGAGCTGGATGCTTCAGGGTGTGTGTGTCTAAGTGGGAGTTCAGGGAAAGGGAGACATGAAGAAAAAGCACGAAGATTCTTTACTGAGCACCTGAGTGAGAGGGAAGAGTGTTTGAGAGACCAGGAAGCTGTTGAGTTCCGTGAGACCCCCCGAGAGGGTGCTGGCCACCAGGCGGATGTGTTCATTGGCAGGGCTGCCCTAGTGGCTCAGCTGGTAAAGAATCCACCTGCCAATGCGAGAGACCTGGGTTCAACTCCTGGGCGAGGAAGATCCGCTGGAGGAGCATGGCAACCCACTCCAGTATTCTTGCCCACAGAATCCCATGGACAGAGGAGCCTGGTGGGTTACAGCCCATGGGGTCTCAGAGTTGAACACGACTGAGCAAGTAACACACACAGAGACCTACATGTGGCAAAATAGAGGGGAGTCGCCTCACTTTTGTACCAAAGTCAAGGGACCTGAGGGTCCCTGGGAAGGACAGAATATAAAGGAGGCATCTGCAGAGGAAGCTTGGGGACAGGGGCAGAGAGGACAGTGGAGTCGGATGCTCAGATCCTAGAGCGGCCAACACGCAGAGACCACAGAGCAGGGTGGGAGGGCAACAGGAAGAGGCTGATGGAGTCAGCGACTTCCTCCCCAAACCCCAGTTTTGGGTTAATCCCTCCTTAGCTTTCAAAATGATTTTTGCATATTCATCTCCAGTTCACTTTACTGTCCCAGCTTGCCATGCCATGCCTCTGCATCTCTAAGGCCTAATTACACTCTCACTTCCTCCAGCAAGCCCTCCCAGCCTGCGCCAGAGCCCCCAGCTCTCGGTTCACATGCCCTCCCACAACATCCTCCCTCACTGTCACAGATCCTGTTTACCAACCCCTCCCACCCTTCTAAGCAGCCGGGGCAGGAGCTCTTTCTTCCTCAGCGGCCCATGGTGCCTGACAACAAGGTGCTGATTAGCTGGCTGTTTATAATCCACAGCGGAGAGCATATTATTTTACTTGTATAGCTTTGGATTTTTGAAAATACACTTTCTCTGCACCAGAAGCTCCTCTACCCTTTTTAGATCAGTCCTAGCTCTGTGGATTCTTCCCATGGCATAGTCTCCCCCACTGGTTTGCCATTTTGCTACTCAAATGCTCACAGGCCGTCTTGGAGCTGAGATAACTTAAAAAAATATATATTCTTTTTTTAGACACCAAAACCATTTTGTATTGGGGCATAGCCGATGAACACTGTTGTGATAGTTTCAGGTGAACAGTGAAGGGACTCAGCCACACATACACATGTATCCATTCTCCTCCAAACCCCCTTCCCATCCAGGCTGGCACATAACATTGAGCAGAGTTCCCTGGGCTATACAGTAGATTTTTGTTGCTTATCCATTTTAAACAGGGCAATGTCTACATGACCTTGAGATAATTTCTGTTCACGGTCCTTTTCCCATTCCCCCACTGATCTGTATCAAGTCACACCTCAATCTTCCTCACCCCCAATTTCTGACATTCCCCTCATCCTAGAATTCACAGTGCATTCTTTCCCGTGAGCCATGTTTGCCTAACCCCTGGACTCTTTGTAACCTCATCACTCTCATGAGGTTAAGAAGGGGCCTGTCTGCTCTGTGCCCCTTCTTCTGGCACAGAACTGTGATACTTCACCAGTCCTCTAAGCAACTATAATGGGTGGCAGGTAACGGACCTCCACGAAGCCCTTCAAACTTCTTGAGTTCCTTCAAGACTTCTGGGTTCCCAGGGAACTCTGCTTAATGCTCTGTGGTGACCTGACTGGGAAGACGTCCAAAAAGGGAGAGGATATAAGGATATGTTGTACAGTAGAAACCAACACCACATTGTAAAGCAATTATACGCCAATAAAAATTAATTTAAAAAAAAGACTTGTAGGTTCCATGTGAAGCCAGACAGACTCCTCATTCATATACACATGTGTATACGTCTATTGGTGTGGATGTGTATATGATGTGGAGCAGTGATCCTGAGGATGACAATGGCGTTGATAATAATAACTACCATTTTCTGAGCACTTACCACACGGCAGGCACTGTGCAAAGTGCCTTATAGAAATTGTTTCACTTAATCCTCCTTCCCTGCTGCTCTTCCATGCCCTGTGGAATCTCGGGGTGGCTCTTAATCACTGCAATGTGAGATACGAATTTTTGGCTTTCCCTTTGGGGGTGTGATGGGAGAAGACCAGTGCTGAGGCTTTGGAAGAAATCCATGGCAGCTGCGAAGTAAGATAACCTGATCCTGCCTCATCTCTACCTCTTATCACCCCTCCCTCGGAGACAGTGACCAGGGCCTGGAAGCCACAGATCGACTTGGGGAAGCAGTGACATTTGACCTTCCCCCAGAGACCCAGTGCCGTGGGGCATGTGGCGGTGACAGTATTCCACTAGATAAGCAATGCGTGATGGAATTCTAATTAAATTTAAAAGAGAAGATGGCGTTCAGGGACAGTTTCCTTAAAAAGAAGAAACCATCTTCCCAATTTTGACTTTTAAACTTCCAGTCTTGCTTAGGGCTATTACCATTTCAGTTGGAAAGTGGCAGAAAACCAATAGTCTCGATGTAGAAAAACACAAAGTCGAGCAATAACAACTCCCTATTTCCTTAAATTGTGACAACGTTCAGGTGAAGAAATTCTAAGAAGGGAACTTCACTGAGAAATACAATTAGATCTGGGAGACAAGCAGAGATTAAATCTGGTGTTTAAGAAGAGTTAAGTGGCAGTACTTCCTTGGTAGTCCAGTGGCTAAAACTCTGTGCTCCCAAATGTAGGAGACCTGGGTTCGATCCCTGGTCGGGGAACTAGATCCCACGTGCCACAACTAAGACCCAGCACAGACAAATCAATAAATATATATCTTTCAATAAGATGTGATTCTTAGAAGGTGAAGGTGAAGGTGAAGTCGCTCAGTCGCGTCTGACTCTGCAACCCCATGGACTGTAACCTACTAGGCTTCTCCATCCATGGGATTCTCCAGGCAAGAATACTGGAGTGGATTGCCATTTCCTTCGGGGGAAAAAAAAAACAAGTGGCAAGAAGCACTGGATGACTACAGAGGTTCTGATCTCAAGAGAGGTTAANGTCTGACTCTGCAACCCCATGGACTGTAACCTACTAGGCTTCTCCATCCATGGGATTCTCCAGGCAAGAATACTGGAGTGGATTGCCATTTCCTTCGGGGGAAAAAAAAAACAAGTGGCAAGAAGCACTGGATGACTACAGAGGTTCTGATCTCAAGAGAGGTTAAAAATAAAGTCTTTTAGAACAGCCTAAGCTTTGCAACGCTGTTCCATTTTGAAAAGAAACAGGCGCACACACTAAAATAAAAGGTGGTTTGAAAAGTACAACCTGCGAGGGAGGAGAGGAAGGAAGGAAGTGTGAGCAGCCAGATTGTGGTGGGCGGGGTGTGTGCAGAAGAGGCTGTGTGCTGGCTGTGAGGGAGGGTGAGGGAAGGAGAGCGCAAAGCAGGGAGGTCTCTGTTTTGTGATGAAGGGTGGTGTCTTAGCTCAGGCTGCTATAACAAAACACTGTATAGACAGGGTGGCTTAAACAGCAGAAATGTATTTCTCTTAGTTCTGGGGGCTGGAAGCCCAAGATCGAGGTGCTGACTGACGTGGCTTTTGAAGAGGGCTCTCTTACCGGCTGGTAGACGGCCGCCTTCTAGCTGTTGCTCGCGAGACTTCTTTGTGTTCTAAAGCAAAGAGTGAGCTCTCCAGTGTCTCCTCTAATAAGGAAACTAATCTTTTTTCTTTTAAGTGTATTTGGCTGCGTCGGGTCTGGGTCATACGGGATCTTTCATGGCGGTGCACAGATTCCCTGGTTGTGGCTCAGCAGTTGTGCCCTGTGGGCTTGGCTGCTCTGTGGCATGTGGGATCTTAGTTACTGGACCAGGGATCGAACCCACATCTCCTGCATTGGTGGACGGATTCTCAACCACTGGACCACCAGGAAGTCCCAGGAAACTAATCTTATCAATCAGGGACCTACCTTCTGATCTCCTTGACCCTTAATTACTTCTATGATGGCCCTACCTCCAAATACAGTCACACTGGGAGTTTGGCTTGAACATGTGAATTTTGAGGGGAACACAGACAGATGTTTAATGATTAAAGGCTAAGGGGAAGGGGCCAATGGATAGAGGAAAAATCAAGCACTGAGGAAAGGACAGCAAGAATGGAAGAGAGGACTCATGGAGCCATGGGTGGGGTTTGTGGTGTCCGGGAGTGGGCAGCTTCTCAGAACATCACGAGGCGAGCTTATCTGATAGGTAGGGAATTTACAAAGAGTAAAAGAGACCCAGAAGAGCCTCTGTGGGAAATGAGATAAGAAGTGAACTGGAAGGGACTTCCCTGGTGGTCCAGTAGATAAGAAGCTGCCTTCCAATGCAGGGGACACAGGTTTGATCCCTGCTTGGGGAACTAAGATCCCACATGTCAAGGAGCAACTAAGTTGTTGGGCTGAAACTAGAGAAAGTGTGGGCATTGCAAGGAAGACCCAGCATAGTCCCTCCCCACCAAAAAAAGTGAACTGGGGACTGTCAGGCAATATCAAAGGGCCAGCCACACTGCGATAACATGACTGTCATCAGATATCAGCTCTAATGTCACCCTTATGGAGGTCTCCCCTGACCACCCTGTTAGTAATTTTATGCATAGCACTTAATTGTATCTGATTCAGTTCTTACTCCACCCTAATAGGATGTGAACTCCATAAGACCCTGAAACTTCCAGTTTTGTCTGTTGTTTCATTTCTAAAACTTAGGGTAGTGCCTGGCACAGTAAAACCCAAAGAAGCCTCTGCTGGCTGAGTGATTTTGGAAACACTGAGAATTATTATTTGCCATTCTATCATCATCACTCAGGCTCCCAGGGTCAAAAGTGTGGGAAAAGAAAGGTTTTCCAGGACTGAATATTGGCAACGCAGGAAGGACAGAAGAGGGCAAGATGCGGGAGAAATTAAGGGTGTCATTGAGCCTTGGCTGGAGAAGGAGGGAGAGATGACGAGGAAGACAGGCAGGGATGATCAAAGAGAGATCAGACAGGTGGAGAAAAAAGAGGAAGCAGGGGAGCATCATGAAGCAGGTTGAGTGGGTGTGAGTAGGAGGATGAGATGCTCTGGTCAAAAGAAGAAAGCTGAGTGGGAGACTGCCGAGCTGAAGAGGTGCCGATTGGTGAAACTGTCCGGTCTGTGTCCAAGGCAGGTGGTTGTCAACAGGAAGTGGAAGGTGGGAGGTGCTGAAGTTTAGCCATCAAGGCACCAGGAGGAAGGGTAGCATCTTCCACTGTGCTCCGGGATAGTAAATCTGAGCTGATTGGTACCCATAGAAGGAAAGGCTCTATGGTCAAAGCAGACATCACTTTGCCAACAAAGGTCCATAAAATTAAAGCTATGGTTTTTCCAGTAGCCATGTATGGATGTGAGAGCTGGACCATAAAGAAGGCTGAGTGCAGAAGAATTGATGCTTTCGAACTGTGGTGCTGAGAGTCCCTTGGAGTGCAAGGATATCAGATCATCAAGAGTGTGGTCCCTAGAACAGCAGCATCAACATCCTTTGGGAACCTGTTAGGAATGCAACTATGCAGGCTCCACATCACCTGCCTAATGAGTAACTCAGGGTGGAGCCAGGAATCTGTGTGTTAACAAGTTCTCCAGGCGCTTTTAATGCAAACTAAAATCCAGAACCACAGACCTAGAAAATACTTTGGAAAAGACTGATTCATGTTCATAATTGGGGAAGACTTCTTGTTTGGGATGCCTTCAGTCATCTACATTAGCACTGAAATTATATAATAAGAGTGCAGAAGTTGCAATGGAGAAGAAAATGTGCATACAAAGATTGCAGAATTTAATCCTAGCCTAAGTCACAACAAAATAAAATAGTAATAAAAATGACTTTGGATCACCTATCCCTTTGAATTATTTGTTCTGTTAAGTTTCTCTGTTAGCAGGAATCAAGAGCCAATTCCTCTCCAGCACGCTTTGTCAAATTGTCAGTCGGTAAGGGGCAGAGGGAAAGAAAGGGAAACAAATTTGAAATTTATTTCCCTTTTCCCCTCTTCTCCAGGGATACGGAAAAAAGTAATTATGAGGCCAAAATGTAGACCCCAGTGGAAAGAAAAAAGAGAAGACAGATCATATGGAAACTAGATCATCAACTATTAAATCACTCCAAAAGTGAGCTCAAGTATGTGTGACTATATAAACTCATTTTAAAACTTATTTTAGTAGAGATCGGACTTGTGGACACAGCGGGGGAAGGAGAAGGTGGGACAAATTGAAAGTAGCATTGACGTATGTACATTACTATGTATAAAACAGATAGCTAGTGGGAAGCTGCCATAGAACACAGGGAGCTCAGCCCGGCACTCTGTGACAACCTGGAGGGGTAGGATGAGGTGTGGGGTGCGAAGGAGGCTCAAGAAGGAGAGAATATATATACACTTACGGCTAATTCACGTTGTTATATGACAGAAACCAATACAACATTGTAAAGCAATTATCCTTCAGTTAAAAATTTTTTTAATTAAAAAAAAAAAGAAAACTAATTTTAAAAGCAATTATTTGCAAAGAGCTTTAGAAAATTGATCAGCTCAGAAGAACTGTGCACTTCCATAATAAATGGTTATTGTGTTAACCCAGAAATTTATCAAAAGGTATAATTTTCAAGTGATTAAAAAATGTATCGGCCCTATTCCTTAGCAGAATAATTTGGAAATGTTTACCACACACTTAAAGCTTGCAGAAGGGCTGTCAAAAATAACTCAGATATATGAATGCTTAACTGTACAATGAAAAAAGAACTTTAACTATAAAAGGAATTTGGGGTATCTATTCAAAAGAAAAATTTGCAAAGTCTAAAACTGCATCTGACTCAATTTTTTAACCGAGAAAAAGAAACAAAGAAGACCCCTTGAACAATTATGCAGACTTGAATGACTGAGCTTTTAAGAATGCTTTAGCTAGAAATAGTCTTATTTCTGATGCATGTAGATATAAAGACAAACCAGAAATGAAAGGATAAATTGTGCAAAGATTTGCATGAGCACAAAGAGTTATTTGGAAGAAAAAGGGTGATAAGAAATGTCCCTGATTTCTTAAGGTGGAAGTTTGTAGAACTCCTATTCTGTCTCTCACTTACTCAGCCCTGGCTCATTGCCTGGGACTGCAAGATCAAACCAGTAGCCCTAAAGGAAATCAGTCTTGAATATTCATTGGAAGGACTGATGCTGAAGCTCCAATACTTTGCCCATCTGATGCGAAGAGCCAACTCATTAGAAAAGACCCTGATACTGGGGAAGACAGAAGGCAGGAGGAGAAGTGGGTGACAGAGAACGAGATGGTTGGATGACTCAATGGACACGAGTTTGAGCAAACTCTGGGAGATGGCGAAGGACAGGGAAACCGGGCATGCTGCAACGCATGGGGTTGCAGAGTCAGACATGCCTTAGCAAATGAACAACAAATACATCACTGGTGGGGTCCCTGTGACTTCAATGATCATGAACTCTGTGACTGTTTTTATGGATGACTGCTCCTGGAGGCAGGTCTAGAACCTGTAATTCTTCTTTTTTTAAATATGTATTTATTCGGCTGTGTCCAGTTTCAGTTGCGGCATTCGGGATCTTNAGAAGCCCTTGGACTGAAAGAAGATCCAACCAGTCCATTCTGAAGGAGATCAACCCTGGGATTTCTTTGGAAGGAATGATGTTAAAGCTGAAACTCCAGTACTTTGGCCACCTCATGTGAAGAGTTGACTCATTGGAAAAGACTCTGATGCTAGGAGGGATTGGGGGCAGGAGGAGAAGGGGACGACCGAGGATGAGATGGCCAGATGGCATCACCTACTTGATGGACATGAGTTTGAATGAACTCCGGGAGATGGTGATGGATAGGGAGACCTGGCGTGCTGCAATTCATGGGGTCTCAAAGAGTCGGACACGACTGAGTAACTGAACTGAACTGAACTGATATGGGCTTCTCTGCTGGCTTGGTTGGTAAAGGATCTGCCTGGAATGCAGGAGACCCAGTTTCAATCCCTGGGTCAGGAAGAACCAGGAATTGAAGGAAATGGCAACCCACTCCAATATTCTTGCCTGGAAAGTCCCAAGGACAGAAGAGTCTGGCAGGCTATATAGTTCATGGGGGTCAGAAGAGTTGGACACCACTTAGTGACTAAACCACCATATATATATATATATATATATATACACACACACATTTACATATATATACATATATACATTATTTATATATATATATATACATATATATACATATATACACATCTAAATGGCAACCCACTCCAGTGTTCTTGCCTGGAGAATCCCAGGGATGGGGGAGCTGTCTATGGGGTTGCACAGTCGGACACGACTGAAGTGACTTAGCAATCATCCATACATATGTGAATATGTATAGTTATCATGATGTAGTCTATAATTTAACAAACTAAATTTCAGATCTATGAAGAACAATAAAGAGACATAGTCTTATCTTGCTTTTAAAATACAAATCTACTTTGTATACAAAAGGATAAAAAGTCTCTACAATGGCTGCAACAATTCTGAAAACATTACATCTCTACTAGTCAGTAAATAATAGGTACTAAATGAGTGGTATGGAAAATAAGTCGCGTGGAAGTTTAAAAGAAGGAAAGATTGCTTCCAGATGAAATGGTCAGGGAACGCTTTACAAGAGAAGCAGGATTTGAGCTGTACTTTGAAAAATGGGCAGGATTTGGACAAACAGAGCAAGAAGGGTTGGGTCAAAAAGTGTTGTAACAGAAGTAAAGTGTAAAGGCAGAGCTTAATTTTCATTTTTCTCTGCCTCAGGGTTTATGAGAGGAGATAAATATATTTAAGCATGAAACCAACAGGGAAATCTCCTTTCTCTCTTTCCCTGACTTTTGAACTTTTTCCCAGTATCACTATATTTTTCAAAACAAAGCTCCTTGGAAAATTCTCCTTTCTTATATTCCCCTGGATAATGATTATGTTCATATCTGCTGTTTTAAAAATAATGTATTCCTATTGTTAGGGCTTCTCAGGTAGCTCAGTGGTAAAGAATCTGCTTGCTAATGCAGGAAAGGCAGGTTCAGTCTCTGAGTTGGGAAGATCCCCTGGAGGAGGAAATGGCAACCCATTCCAGTATCTTGCCTGGAAAATTCCATGGACAGAGGAACCTGGTGGGCTAAATCCATGGGGTTGCAAAGGATTGGACAGATCAACTGACCATGCACACATTCCCATTGTTATGATA
Organism: Oreotragus oreotragus; assembly: GCA_006410675.1. Taxonomy (NCBI): domain Eukaryota; kingdom Metazoa; phylum Chordata; class Mammalia; order Artiodactyla; family Bovidae; genus Oreotragus; species Oreotragus oreotragus. Next base: position 102,439 of record SJYX01012743.1, on the reverse strand, counting down.
CAATCTTACATTTACAATATTGAAACAAAAGTGTGTGTGTATGTTCTTTATAACCTAGGTTTCTGTAGTTATAAAGAAACAAGGAAGTTGTAGAGTAAATGGTATCCTCCTTACTCAAACAAAATAGCAATTAAAGTACAGCTGGGCATCAGAAACTGCAGAGCATACCATGTTTAATAAACTTCATGGATATCTGGCCACAGCGGGTGGCTATGGAGATACTTCCCTCGGAAAAGAAAACTTTACTCTCCATCTTCAAATGGTTCTGTTACCTACATCATCTTCCCTGGCAAAGGACACTCTCTTGTATGTATTGACTAATGAAAGGTAGGTGACAACTTAATCAGCAGTAAGGTGTATTATCACAGAATTTTAACCTGAGGAAAATGAAATTAGGAATGGATGGCTGCTGAAAAACAAATTCTTAAAGGCATATCCAAGCTGAAAAGAAATGATTTGGGGATTGTCTGCTGTTCAGGATTATCTGCACCAGTGAGCTTCTCTATTACTTTTTGTAACATAGTGTTGACTTAGTTTGTCTGCTAGAACTACTGCAGCTGCAAGGATATGTAGTAATTACAGTAGATTGGAGTTATCTACCAATGTACATCCCTGAAAAGGTTATGTATACAAATTAAAGTATTTTATTTTCTATTATATCTGGTTAAAGTTGCTTTGAAACAAACTCAAGGTGAATCTGGGGTTAATATATGAAAAGAATGCTTTAGCAAAAACCAGACTGGTGAAAATTAGCTGGGTTTCATTTTCTGTAAATAATGTAGCCTCATCTGTTAATACACACCAGTTCAATCTACAATATTTATTACACTCCTTTTGTGGGCAAAATCCTGTGATTGCATCACCTGAGGACTTATTTAGATGTGATTAAAGCCTAGAATTTCAGCTGGACAAACCCACAACGTTTGTGGCTCCACTTTGCACCTTAAAACTTGCATTTGCACCTGCAAAAGACTGAAATGAATCGCAAGTCAGCACATGTGTGTTCCATTATTCATTTTTTATGAGCAGATGTGGGTGATGTGGGCAAAGAGCTAGATGCATCTTTAATTGAGAAAACCTGTGGAAAAGTTATCCCTAAATCTCTTCTAGGGAATTGACTTAGAACATGACACACCATGATTTGGAAACTACGAGTCAGCCCCAAATGTTGACCAGACAACCTAAGCTTGAACATAGGCTGTCAGAAATGAATATTAAGGACATTAATCCTCAGATTTTCTTCCTTTCAAAATTTCTCTTTGAATAATGCTGTATCCATTGCTTTTTTTCTGTTGTTCATTTTAAAATAATATAAACCTTCAAGATTAAAGACATAAGACCCAGTGGCATTCATTTGTAGAAAAGTAGAGTGGATCCCAAACTTATTTCTCCGTGTTTCATTTACACAGATAGACTCTTAGAGCTGTGTAATTTAAAGTTATTTTGCTTCCTTTACACTTAATTAACACGTCTGAATATTCTATAGAAGATACTCTCTTAGTTGCTAGAAAGGAGCAGTGGAAGTAAAAGTGAATGAGACACAGACCCTGACATAAAGAAATGTTTTAATAAGCACAGTTTATAAAGCTTGACTATTCTAGAAATTATAATAACAATGTAGTTCCTGGTCAGATCAATTTGTATATGCAATTGAAAATTAGATTGACTGCTCCACCAAACTACTATACCTAAATAAGCCACTGAAAGTGTCAGCTGTTAGAGGAATAAGCCCTTAAGGAATTCATAAAACAACAAAAGAGAATAGACTAGTATTAGGATAAAGTGTGTGAGAGAGTGGTGGAAACCAACAGGAAAAGAATTTTAACTCCACACTGAGGAAGCTGGAATAAGTTTTGAGAAGGCTTGGAAAGGAGGTCCAGGTAGAGAAAGAAGCATGTGAAAAATACAAAGATGAGGAGATATGGTGACTAAGAATAACAGGAAGAAGATTTGTCACATACAAGCATGCTGCTGCTGCTGCTAAGTCACTTCAGTCATGTCCAACTCTGTGTGACCCCATAGACGGCAGCCCACCAGGCTCCCCCATCCCTGGGATTCTCCAGGCAAGAACACTGGGGTGGGTTGCCATTTCCTTCTCCAATGCATGAAAGTGAAAAGTGAAAGGGAAGTCACTCAATTTTGCATAGAAAGGGAATTAACAGGGAAGTTGGAATTGGAGAGATAATAATTACAGCTAGCATTGTTTGCTATTGGAGAAGGGAATGACAACCCGCTCCAGTATTCTTGCCTGGAAAATTCCATAGACAGAAGAGCCCGTGGGCTGCAGTCCATGGAGCTGCAAAGAGTTGGACACTGCTGAGCACACATGTGTTGTTTTCTGTTACTATGTGCCAGACAGTATTCTAAGAACATTAGAGCATTTACCTTATTTAGTCTTCTCTGTAATCATATGAAGAGATATCCCCATTTTAGAAATGAGAATTTGGAGGCTTAAAGAGATTGTGTGCTTGCTTGAGACCCCCAGCTGTTAGATGACAGAATCTGAACTGAAGCTCTAGCTCCATGTTCTTAATCATTGTACTGTGTGCCTTCAAAGGAACAAATTGAGGCATATTGAGGGGTTTCTATTTTATCTGCAGAGCATTTGGCAACCACTGAGGAGTTTTGAAGTCACTCAGTCGTGTTCGACACTTTGCGACCCCATGGACTGTAGCCTATCAGGCTCCTCCGTCCATGGGATTCTCCAGGCAAGGATACTGGAGTGGGTTGCCATTTCCTTCTCCAGATCTTCCCAACCCAGGGATTGAACCCTAAAACTGAGGAGTTTTAAGGCTTGAATTTTAGGAAAGTAAAACCAATAATAAAGAGTGGGTAAAAGATTGGAGGGAAATGATTCTGCAACTAGCAGGCTATTTTAAGATTCTGGACAAAGACAGGGAAACAACTGGAAAAATTTGAATGATCTTATGGAGACAAGAGGCAGCATCAACAGAACTCATTGAGGGAAAAGTTGAGGAGTAAGTTGGAGTGACTGAGTCCTTGGCTTCCAGTTTAAACATTTTGATGGGTGATAGCCCTACTGATTGCAATAGTGGTAGCTCAAGTCTTATGCACTCTTAGAGGCCTTTTCTGTATCTGCTTCCTCCACTCACATCTTCCACCACAGAGTTGAGAAATAGATGCCTGTTCTCTGTGTTTTTATAACATCCTATGGACAGCATTATCCATGTTAGTCATCATACTTCAAGGCCTTTCCCACTTGACTCAGGGTCACTGAGATGATCTTTTATATTCTGCATCTGCAGAAGCTATCAAAGACTTGTTTGAATACTTATTGAATGAGTACACGACATATAGAAGTGGTAGGGAAGAGTAGGGCCCAGAAGATACTAGAGATTAAAGTCGATGTTATCATCTGCTATTTCTGGAATTAAGGAAAGGAATTGGAAATAGAAGAGGCATTTTTTTCTTTATTCTTTCTCATAAAGCATGGGGTTTAGGAAGAGAAAGGAGAACGAGGGAAAAGATGACTGGCTGTATATATTTTATTGAAATTTTCCCCCTGTGGATCATGGCTGACAATACTGCAAGATGTTTTCCTTTCCCGCTTAGAATGAACTGCATCTTACATATTTATCAAGAGATTTTTATCCAGACCTCTTCAAAATGAAAATTCAATGTCTGGATGGGGGAAATCTGTAAAAAGTACTTTTATAAAAAACATTGGGAATTACCTGATAAGAGGACAAAAAATGGAGGAAATAGTAAGGATGGGATACTCGTGAAAGGGGCGTTGAATAGTGGGGCTGGGCACAGTTGGGAGCAAAGCGTGATTGTGAAGCCATGTAAGACTGTGCTGGACACTGTGGTGGGACACGAGGAACACCTTATAGGCGAGACTGATAATGCGACGCTCAGGGCTGTCTCCTTCATTACTGTCGTTTAGTCGCTATGTCTTGTCTGACCCGTAGACTGGGGTCCTCTGGGCTCCTCTGTCCATGGGATTTCTCAGGCAAGAATGCCGCAGTGGGGTGTCATTTCCTTCTCCAGGGGATCTTCCTGGCCCAAGGATCAAACCCATGTCTACTGCTCTCCTGCTTGGCATATGGTTTCTTTACCACTGAGCCATCTGGGAAGCCCCTCCTTATATTAGGCATCTTCTTTGAGCTTAAGACCTCAAAAATTATACATACCTAGAATGGGGCCAAGTTTACTGACCAGATTTTATTTGGAGCCCTTGGTGTCTTATTTGAATTTTCATGTCCAGTTTTTAAAATCCTTGTTACCTATTTGTATCACCAGAGTTTATGTCCTTCTACACCCCATTCTCCTGATTCTACATTTATCTGTAAATTCTTTTATAGGTGAAGAGTAATTTTTTAATGATTGTCTATTAGTTCTTTTTATAATATCTTCCTAATACTTTATGTGAAGTCTCACAAATAAAAGGCATTTGAAAAGTGTTAAATATATAATAGAAAAAAATGTGATGCAATAATTTTATCATCACTTTTTAAGGAGGATGGATAAAGATAACAAATGGGAGGCTCTTTTATTTGCTGTCCTTTTGTCAACTTAGAAGACAGTATAAATGATGACTGTGGGAGGCTATAGATTGGCGGAGATAAATTACCCACATTAAAAAAAAAAAGAAGGGGTCAAGGTGGAAGTAAAACATGTTGGGAGGTGGGGGAAGATAAGACTCAAAGAGAGATTTTAAGAGAGAGAGGAGTTGAGTGCTGTGGACCTAACTTGAAAACAGGTACTTGAAAGTTAAGGTTCATGCCCTGACTGATTGAAAACCTTTCAACTAATTCCTTCAACAATTTTTAATTACAAAAAAGTGAAAATGCCAAGATGGTGGTGAATAATGAGAAGAACTAAGTCTTGGTCACGAAGGCAAGAACAGAAACTTCCCATAGAGTGTAGCTATGTTAGTTAGAAAGGCAGCGGGGAAGGTAGATAGAACCAGATATGTAGGGAAGAAAGCCAAGTAACTCTGTACAATCCTTCTCTATTTTTAAACAAAGAGTCCATTGTGGATGAAAATAATAGGGAAGAAAATGAGTGTTTTGTCACAGTGGTGAAACAACAGTATAGCCAGACAAGAAAAGGAGTATGGGCAGATGCCAATCTCAAACCATCACCTAGGCAGGCCAGAGCAGGGTCAAGGCTCAGCAGTGTGTGGAGACAGCCACAGAGCTCTGGTCTTGCCTTTTAAACTCAATGCGAATCAATATGCTCAAAATGTAAAATCTGAGTTGTGTGAGCATGCTCAGTTGCTTCAGTCATGTTCGACTCTTTGCAGCCCTGTGGACTGTAGCCCACCAGGCTCCTCTATGCATGGGATTCTCCAGGCAAGAATACTGGAGTGGGTTGCCAAGCCTTTCTGCAGTGAACCTTCTTGACTCAGGGATCAAACCCGAGTCTGCTGCATTGCAGGCAAATTCTTTACCATCTGAAAGTGAAAGTGAAGTCGCTCAGTCGTGTCCGACTCTTTGTGACTCCATGGACTGTAGCCTACCAGGCTTCTCTGTCCGTAGGATTTTCTAGGCAAGAGTACTGGTGTGGGTTGCCATTTCCTTCTCCAGGGGATCTTCCTGACCCAGAGACTGAACCCAGGTCTTCCGCTTTGCAGGCAGACGCTTTACCGTCTGAGCCACCAGGGAAGTTCCATCTGAGCCACCAGGAAATCCTGAAAGATTAAATATGTTAACATGAAAATGCAAAACACAGGTACTTAGAACGTAGCAAATACTCAAATAATGTTCATTTATTTTCCTGAAACTTCAAATTTTCAGGTAGCTTCTGAAATTTCTATTCATGTTTACACAGTGAGAAGGTAGAATGATAGAACCCACTGTTACATTAACGTTTAAAACAAAAGTGGTTTTTAATATGAGAGTCACAGGGGCCTTTTCAGAAGGGCTGTGTCATTTTAAAGTTTACAATCATTAGTAAGTGGAAATGCGGGTCATAATAAGACATGTGCTTAAAATGCTGTAAAAGATGACTTGAAATCCTTTAATGGGAAGTAATTCCTAGACAACATAAGACTGGGTATAAATGACTCCCCCCAAAATACTCACAAGTCATACATTCTCAACAACTATATGAATGGAAAAATGTATGTTGAGGGTCTAGACTCTAAATCAATGCTTAATAAATGCTCACTAGCTAAATGAATGCATTGAAGATCTGTTCCATATTAATTGAGATTCTCTTCTCTCTAAGCTTGAACCTCACTTCAGACAGCAGAGAAGAAGTTCTCAGAAATAAATGATGACAGTATTATTCCTCACAAGCAGGAGGATGTTCTGTGGCCACTACAAAATTCTCCCTGTTGTTGTTTGAACAACAAACGTTTCCTGAATAATTTAGGCTTTGTTTAGTCACCATTAACGAGTGTATTAACTCCCTGTGATAGCAGATTAACTTTGGTTTAGGGTCTTGAATACAAAGCAAGAGGTACTGGTACATGATGGTCCTGGTATTTAATGATGATCGTCATCCCACTGCTCTCTGGCAATATCTTTAAAATCACTACCTCTGCCACCTCTGACTTATCTTTTAGCTTCCAGGGTGGAAGAAGGTTGTTTCTGTTCCCTCCAACCTATTTCAATAACACTGTGTAAGGCCAACTAGTTTAAGAATAACACAAAGTGCAGTTTTGTTCCCTTCAACATTGCTACCACCAAAGCGTTCCTTAGCTGAAACTCCTGACACTAGCAGTTTCTTCATTGGCCACAAGGAGGTAGGCACTGTCAGAGACTGGGGTGCAATCTCAATCACAGAACACATCTGTACCACTTTAATGGTCCTTTTATCTATCTCCCCTGGGACTAATAGGATTAGAAACTAGATTGAACTCCATAGAGCTCATCCTATCTACACAGTTCCTTCCAAGAAACTGTTTTATTTCCATTTCCAGACAGCCGGGTTTGTATAAGATGATTGGACTTAAGTCATATCGTCTCTAAGCTGCCACCATAACCAATTTGATCCCACTTCTTGACCCTCTAAAAGGAAGGATGAGTTAAGAAGGCCGGGAGCCTCCAAAAAGGAATATCAGACTCTACAATTGCAGCTGATCCAAATGCAAAAGAAAATGAGGAAAAGGAAGATAGGGCTAGAGATATGGTTTAGCTGCATAGATAGTAATTTAATAAAACACGATTTTAAATAAGTTGGTAGAAAAGATGGACTGGATGATATTTAGATAAGTTGTATATTAGAGTGAAACAGAACAATATATGATGTAAGATTAATGCTGAGATCTGCAATAAGAAAATACATAGACAATAGAAAGGCATATTTCTGGTTTTGTTTGTTTGGATTTTTTGTTGTTCAAGGCAAGAAAAAGATTAAGGCATGACTGTACAGTAAATCCACAGGTGTAATGTATAGGAAAATAGAAGTGGTTAACGACCTCCATTTCTTTTTCATGCCAAAAGGAATAGGTTTTAAATGAGAAAGTTTAGGATAAGCAATGGTGTGAAATCATGGTTGAGTGAAAAAGACTGTAAGAGACAATTTAACAGCTCTTCTAACTCGGAACAATTGGAGCTCAGCTACTATAAGAACTTCTGTGTGCACTTGAAATTTTATGTAATTTCTAAAGATTCAGGGAAACTAAAAACAACAAAATAATGCAAGAAGCAAGAGACAGGCACCTCTTGTTTCCACTTATATTGAAGCAAAACTGGGAACTGAAATGTAAATCAATAGGGTCTGCCTTCAGTACTGGGCAAAATTCTAGAATGCTTGTTATACACATCATCTGCAAGAATATTTAACTAGCCTAAGTTCGTTATATGCTATATTCTAGGTTAGCCTAAATATTTTGATAAATTAGATTGTTGGGATCCAAGAAATGTATAGACATAGTTTTTGGATGTTAGTGAGGAATCTGAATGAGTTTTTCATTACATCCTTTGGAAAAAAAATGGAGAAATAAGATCTATGATAGAAAACGACATGCTTTCATATATCTATACTCTTTTTGAAACATTTGCATAAAATGGGCCAGGTCATAAGTATCTTGAAGACAATGAGTGTCTTTTATTAATAACAATACTTCAGCATGGAACACATTGCAGATAAAAATAGAAGTTAATATCTTAGCAAGTGAGGGAATGAATATTGAATAGATTCATTCAATTTTAGTTGATTGTCTGAGTACTTTTGAATTGGGACTATGCTAAAACAAACATTGCAAGGTGGCTTTGGTTAATGTTCCATGGATACCTCTGGACTGAAGCAATCCTTGCTGGCAGTGATAAGTGAATCTACTTTTTTTTTTTTTTTAAAAAATATGCTAATGTTTATTATCAGTTAGACTGAGACATTTGTGTCAACATTGTAAGTAACTATAAGTCACAGGAAGTAGAAGCTCAAAGATGGATATTCTCTTTAAAATTTTTTTGAATATGCCCATCTCTTTTGCAGAACTACCTTACATCATAAAAAGCTGGAAGTATTGGGGGCATTGTCTCTAGGACTGTAGTTATTTTCTGTATGTGATATGGTGACTAACTTGAGGTTGTATATTTAATGAGCTCAAAATACTTTAACTTAATAAATCTAGTTTCATTTTGCAATGATCAAGGCAACTTTGACCTTACAATGAATGGATCAGAGTTGGCAAGAATTGTGCTTGGGAGTTTTGTAATGCAGATTTCAGCTAATGGACCATGTAATTAAGATGACCAATTGCTAATGCAGTTGGAGAAATTCCAAGAATTCTGATATGAAGCCTACCAATTATAGTGCATTTCCCACTACTATTCAAGGGGATTAATAATTCTTTTCATTGGCTTTATTGAAATTCTTCAGCAAATTTAAGAATATTTCAATTCATAATGGAAGAAATAGTACTATATCTACTTGTACAGTGAAATACAGGAAATGAAAGAGGCATAGCTCATCTCTAAGTATCTATAATAGTTCTATCTGGTACTTCTTTATGTAATAGTACTTTCATTATTGTATTTTATCTCACTAATATTGAGTGTGTATATAAATGAATTCACAATATATTGATTTTTTGGTCAAGGATTAATAAATAATCCAAATAGAGGTGAAAGGCAAGGAATAACATACATAAATGAGTCAATTTTTTTTAGATATACAATGACAGTAGGGAATAAAGAAGACTTCTCATAATTAGAGCATTTTCTTCCTCCTCTTTATTTTCACTGCTAGATTTTTACTCTGTGTTCAATAAATGTTTATGAAACAAGATTGTGTTATCAATAACACAGTCACAGTAAAATTTTATTTGGAAAGGCATAGTTTCATTATTGACCTGAACATGAGTGATTTAAATCTCCACTGCTAAGCATTGCATATGATATTTAACTTTTGAGTCAATGCATGTTAACTGAAAGAATACATAAATAAATTCTCTACTCTTCAGTTAGCTCTAATTGGAAGTTATTTGTTTTGGCAACATTGTATTACTCTAAAAAAATTGGAGCATGTATAGAAGAATATCAACATTCATAATATCTGGGTTGTCAAATCTTGGCTGTTTAATATCATTCTTTTTATTTTTCTATACGCTTAAACCATTCAGAAACTAAAAAATATGTACGGTGTCTTATTTATGTTTTTCTTTTCCTTCAATCTAAACAATTCTATAACACTATTAAATAAATATTTTTGTGTTCACACAGCACAAAGTGGTGAGAATATAGCTGTATGTAAAAATATATGTGGTTTTCTTTCAAGCTCTTCCTCTGAATAACATGTAGGCATGAACTAAGCTAAAATAAATATATTTAAAAATTCATGGATGAATTCTCAAGAAACTAAAAGAAATCTTTGAATATTTCCTCTTTCTCCAATAACACAGAAGGATTTAAAAGCTGAAATCAAAATCACAAGACAATATGAAATCTGAGGCATTTCTTGGGACATAGGAAGGGAAAATATGATGATACAGCAACCTGGAATTTTAGGGAATAGCTACATTGGAACAAGGATATTACGTCTGGTCTATGGAAGTAGAGAAAATCAGAATAATTCTCATAATAGTTGTTTCTCCGAAGGAATCTATCTTTAAAGAGCAGGATGAGAAAAAATATTGACCAGAAGTGTAGAAGGATGTGAAAATCTGTCTGGTTCGGCTACAGCTGCAGACAGGGGATAAAGTGATTCTGTAGAATGTGTGTCTTTGGCTTACCTCACACTAGTTTAGAGTTCTACTTTATTTTTTATTTTTTTAAAGGAGAGTCCATTTCTTAAAATATTTATTTTACTTATTCATTTATTTTGGCTGTGTTGGATCATAATTACAGCAAGCAGGATCTTCCATCTTTGCTGAGGAGTGAGAATGCTTAGCCGCAACATGTGGGAGATCTTCCATCTTTGCTGGGGAGAGAGAATGCTTAGCCGCAACATGTGGGATCTACTTCCCTGACCAAGGATCAAACCCAGGCTCCCTGCACTGGGAGCACGGAGTCTTAGCCACCGGACTACCATGGAAGTCCTTCGAGTTCTACTTTATGTTGAATACTACCTGTTTTATGCTACTGGTCAGGAAAAAACAGAAGAAGCTGAGAGATTAAACTTAATAATTTAAGTCAAAACTTCAATTGATGGGTTAAATATAAGGGCAGAAAGATAAGTCATAAGCTAAAAGAGAGATTATAGATTAATGATAGTAAATTATTATGTAGAAATTAATAATGAAATAGGTAAATGCAGCTTACAGAGATGCTAGGATATANTTAAACTTAATAATTTAAGTCAAAACTTCAATTGATGGGTTAAATATAAGGGCAGAAAGATAAGTCATAAGCTAAAAGAGAGATTATAGATTAATGATAGTAAATTATTATGTAGAAATTAATAATGAAATAGGTAAATGCAGCTTACAGAGATGCTAGGATATAGAAACCTTGAAAAAAACTCAAGTGGCATACAAAAAGAAAATAAGGATGAACACGTGCGTAATTGGAATTCTCACAGGAGATTAGAGGAAAGGGGAAGAAATGATGATAACATTTTTTGAGAATTCAAGACAGGTACAAATTATAATTCAAAAGCCATCACGTGAGCTGAACAGGTTAAATATGTAGAAATCTATTGTTAGTCACAACAGAGTGAAAGCACAGAACAGCAAAGACAAGGACTCTCTAACAGTTGCCACAAATAAATGTCATTTACAAAGGAGTAACAAGTTGAAATTGAAAACTAAAAACCAATAGGAATTATATGTCATGGAGAAGTGTTTTTGTCAGGATTCTCTAGAGAAACGGAATCAGTAAGATGTTTAAAGATGTATATAAAAGGATATATCATAGGAATTGACTCCCAGAGTAATGGAGGTTTAGAAGTCCCATGATCTGCTTGCTTTCTGCAAGCTGGAAAAAAGAAACCAGTGGTGCAATTTAGTCTGAATCGAAAGACCTGAGAATTGGGAGTTCTATGATATAAGACCCCAACCTAGTCTGAAAATACAAGAATCAGAAGTACCTAGTTCCAAGGGTAGGAGACGATGGATGTCCAGATCAAGCAGAGAGCAAATCCACCCTTCCTTCACCTTTTGTTCTATTTAAGTCCTGAAAGGATTGGACTAGGCTTCTCTGATAGCTCAGTTGGTAAAGAATCTGCCTGAAATGTAGAAAGCCAGGGTTCAATGCCTGGATGGGGAAGATCCCCTGGAGAAGGAAATGGCAACCCACTCCAGTACTCTTGCCTGGAAAATCCCAGATAAATTACCCACATTAAAAAAAAAAAGAAGGGGTCAAGGTGGAAGTAAAACATGTTGGGAGGTGGGGGAAGATAAGACTCAAAGAGAGATTTTAAGAGAGAGAGGAGTTGAGTGCTGTGGACCTAACTTGAAAACAGGTACTTGAAAGTTAAGGTTCATGCCCTGACTGATTGAAAACCTTTCAACTAATTCCTTCAACAATTTTTAATTACAAAAAAGTGAAAATGCCAAGATGGTGGTGAATAATGAGAAGAACTAAGTCTTGGTCACGAAGGCAAGAACAGAAACTTCCCATAGAGTGTAGCTATGTTAGTTAGAAAGGCAGCGGGGAAGGTAGATAGAACCAGATATGTAGGGAAGAAAGCCAAGTAACTCTGTACAATCCTTCTCTATTTTTAAACAAAGAGTCCATTGTGGATGAAAATAATAGGGAAGAAAATGAGTGTTTTGTCACAGTGGTGAAACAACAGTATAGCCAGACAAGAAAAGGAGTATGGGCAGATGCCAATCTCAAACCATCACCTAGGCAGGCCAGAGCAGGGTCAAGGCTCAGCAGTGTGTGGAGACAGCCACAGAGCTCTGGTCTTGCCTTTTAAACTCAATGCGAATCAATATGCTCAAAATGTAAAATCTGAGTTGTGTGAGCATGCTCAGTTGCTTCAGTCATGTTCGACTCTTTGCAGCCCTGTGGACTGTAGCCCACCAGGCTCCTCTATGCATGGGATTCTCCAGGCAAGAATACTGGAGTGGGTTGCCAAGCCTTTCTGCAGTGAACCTTCTTGACTCAGGGATCAAACCCGAGTCTGCTGCATTGCAGGCAAATTCTTTACCATCTGAAAGTGAAAGTGAAGTCGCTCAGTCGTGTCCGACTCTTTGTGACTCCATGGACTGTAGCCTACCAGGCTTCTCTGTCCGTAGGATTTTCTAGGCAAGAGTACTGGTGTGGGTTGCCATTTCCTTCTCCAGGGGATCTTCCTGACCCAGAGACTGAACCCAGGTCTTCCGCTTTGCAGGCAGACGCTTTACCGTCTGAGCCACCAGGGAAGTTCCATCTGAGCCACCAGGAAATCCTGAAAGATTAAATATGTTAACATGAAAATGCAAAACACAGGTACTTAGAACGTAGCAAATACTCAAATAATGTTCATTTATTTTCCTGAAACTTCAAATTTTCAGGTAGCTTCTGAAATTTCTATTCATGTTTACACAGTGAGAAGGTAGAATGATAGAACCCACTGTTACATTAACGTTTAAAACAAAAGTGGTTTTTAATATGAGAGTCACAGGGGCCTTTTCAGAAGGGCTGTGTCATTTTAAAGTTTACAATCATTAGTAAGTGGAAATGCGGGTCATAATAAGACATGTGCTTAAAATGCTGTAAAAGATGACTTGAAATCCTTTAATGGGAAGTAATTCCTAGACAACATAAGACTGGGTATAAATGACTCCCCCCAAAATACTCACAAGTCATACATTCTCAACAACTATATGAATGGAAAAATGTATGTTGAGGGTCTAGACTCTAAATCAATGCTTAATAAATGCTCACTAGCTAAATGAATGCATTGAAGATCTGTTCCATATTAATTGAGATTCTCTTCTCTCTAAGCTTGAACCTCACTTCAGACAGCAGAGAAGAAGTTCTCAGAAATAAATGATGACAGTATTATTCCTCACAAGCAGGAGGATGTTCTGTGGCCACTACAAAATTCTCCCTGTTGTTGTTTGAACAACAAACGTTTCCTGAATAATTTAAGCTTTGTTTAGTCACCATTAACGAGTGTATTAACTCCCTGTGATAGCAGATTAACTTTGGCTTAGGGTCTTGAATACAAAGCAAGAGGTACTGGTACATGATGGTCCTGGTATTTAATGATGATCGTCATCCCACTGCTCTCTGGCAATATCTTTAAAATCACTACCTCTGCCACCTCTGACTTATCTTTTAGCTTCTAGGGTGGAAGAAGGTTGTTTCTGTTCCCTCCAACCTATTTCAATAACACTGTGTAAGGCCAACTAGTTTAAGAATAACACAAAGTGCAGTTTTGTTCCCTTCAACATTGCTACCACCAAAGCGTTCCTTAGCTGAAACTCCTGACACTAGCAGTTTCTTCATTGGCCACAAGGAGGTAGGCACTGTCAGAGACTGGGGTGCAATCTCAATCACAGAACACATCTGTACCACTTTAATGGTCCTTTTATCTATCTCCCCTGGGACTAATAGGATTAGAAACTAGATTGAACTCCATAGAGCTCATCCTATCTACACAGTTCCTTCCAAGAAACTGTTTTATTTCCATTTCCAGACAGCCGGGTTTGTATAAGATGATTGGACTTAAGTCATATCGTCTCTAAGCTGCCACCATAACCAATTTGATCCCACTTCTTGACCCTCTAAAAGGAAGGATGAGTTAAGAAGGCCGGGAGCCTCCAAAAAGGAATATCAGACTCTACAATTGCAGCTGATCCAAATGCAAAAGAAAATGAGGAAAAGGAAGATAGGGCTAGAGATATGGTTTAGCTGCATAGATAGTAATTTAATAAAACACGATTTTAAATAAGTTGGTAGAAAAGATGGACTGGATGATATTTAGATAAGTTGTATATTAGAGTGAAACAGAACAATATATGATGTAAGATTAATGCTGAGATCTGCAATAAGAAAATACATAGACAATAGAAAGGCATATTTCTGGTTTTGTTTGTTTGGATTTTTTGTTGTTCAAGACAAGAAAAAGATTAAGGCATGACTGTACAGTAAATCCACAGGTGTAATGTATAGGAAAATAGAAGTGGTTAACGACCTCCATTTCTTTTTCATGCCAAAAGGAATAGGTTTTAAATGAGAAAGTTTAGGATAAGCAATGGTGTGAAATCATGGTTGAGTGAAAAAGACTGTAAGAGACAATTTAACAGCTCTTCTAACTCGGAACAATTGGAGCTCAGCTACTATAAGAACTTCTGTGTGCACTTGAAATTTTATGTAATTTCTAAAGATTCAGGGAAACTAAAAACAACAAAATAATGCAAGAAGCAAGAGACAGGCACCTCTTGTTTCCACTTATATTGAAGCAAAACTGGGAACTGAAATGTAAATCAATAGGGTCTGCCTTCAGTACTGGGCAAAATTCTAGAATGCTTGTTATACACATCATCTGCAAGAATATTTAACTAGCCTAAGTTCGTTATATGCTATATTCTAGGTTAGCCTAAATATTTTGATAAATTAGATTGTTGGGATCCAAGAAATGTATAGACATAGTTTTTGGATGTTAGTGAGGAATCTGAATGAGTTTTTCATTACATCCTTTGGAAAAAAAATGGAGAAATAAGATCTATGATAGAAAACGACATGCTTTCATATATCTATACTCTTTTTGAAACATTTGCATAAAATGGGCCAGGTCATAAGTATCTTGAAGACAATGAGTGTCTTTTATTAATAACAATACTTCAGCATGGAACACATTGCAGATAAAAATAGAAGTTAATATCTTAGCAAGTGAGGGAATGAATATTGAATAGATTCATTCAATTTTAGTTGATTGTCTGAGTACTTTTGAATTGGGACTATGCTAAAACAAACATTGCAAGGTGGCTTTGGTTAATGTTCCATGGATACCTCTGGACTGAAGCAATCCTTGCTGGCAGTGATAAGTGAATCTACTTTTTTTTTTTTTTAACAAATATGCTAATGTTTATTATCAGTTAGCCTGAGACATTTGTGTCAACATTGTAAGTAACTATAAGTCACAGGAAGTAGAAGCTCAAAGATGGATATTCTCTTTAAAATTTTTTTGAATATGCCCATCTCTTTTGCAGAACTACCTTACATCATAAAAAGCTGGAAGTATTGGGGGCATTGTCTCTAGGACTGTAGTTATTTTCTGTATGTGATATGGTGACTAACTTGAGGTTGTATATTTAATGAGCTCAAAATACTTTAACTTAATAAATCTAGTTTCATTTTGCAATGATCAAGGCAACTTTGACCTTACAATGAATGGATCAGAGTTGGCAAGAATTGTGCTTGGGAGTTTTGTAATGCAGATTTCAGCTAATGGACCATGTAATTAAGATGACCAATTGCTAATGCAGTTGGAGAAATTCCAAGAATTCTGATATGAAGCCTACCAATTATAGTGCATTTCCCACTACTATTCAAGGGGATTAATAATTCTTTTCATTGGCTTTATTGAAATTCTTCAGCAAATTTAAGAATATTTCAATTCATAATGGAAGAAATAGTACTATATCTACTTGTACAGTGAAATACAGGAAATGAAAGAGGCATAGCTCATCTCTAAGTATCTATAATAGTTCTATCTGGTACTTCTTTATGTAATAGTACTTTCATTATTGTATTTTATCTCACTAATATTGAGTGTGTATATAAATGAATTCACAATATATTGATTTTTTGGTCAAGGATTAATAAATAATCCAAATAGAGGTGAAAGGCAAGGAATAACATACATAAATGAGTCAATTTTTTTTAGATATACAATGACAGTAGGGAATAAAGAAGACTTCTCATAATTAGAGCATTTTCTTCCTCCTCTTTATTTTCACTGCTAGATTTTTACTCTGTGTTCAATAAATGTTTATGAAACAAGATTGTGTTATCAATAACACAGTCACAGTAAAATTTTATTTGGAAAGGCATAGTTTCATTATTGACCTGAACATGAGTGATTTAAATCTCCACTGCTAAGCATTGCATATGATATTTAACTTTTGAGTCAATGCATGTTAACTGAAAGAATACATAAATAAATTCTCTACTCTTCAGTTAGCTCTAATTGGAAGTTATTTGTTTTGGCAACATTGTATTACTCTAAAAAAATTGGAGCATGTATAGAAGAATATCAACATTCATAATATCTGGGTTGTCAAATCTTGGCTGTTTAATATCATTCTTTTTATTTTTCTATACGCTTAAACCATTCAGAAACTAAAAAATATGTACGGTGTCTTATTTATGTTTTTCTTTTCCTTCAATCTAAACAATTCTATAACACTATTAAATAAATATTTTTGTGTTCACACAGCACAAAGTGGTGAGAATATAGCTGTATGTAAAAATATATGTGGTTTTCTTTCAAGCTCTTCCTCTGAATAACATGTAGGCATGAACTAAGCTAAAATAAATATATTTAAAAATTCATGGATGAATTCTCAAGAAACTAAAAGAAATCTTTGAATATTTCCTCTTTCTCCAATAACACAGAAGGATTTAAAAGCTGAAATCAAAATCACAAGACAATATGAAATCTGAGGCATTTCTTGGGACATAGGAAGGGAAAATATGATGATACAGCAACCTGGAATTTTAGGGAATAGCTACATTGGAACAAGGATATTACGTCTGGTCTATGGAAGTAGAGAAAATCAGAATAATTCTCATAATAGTTGTTTCTCCGAAGGAATCTATCTTTAAAGAGCAGGATGAGAAAAAATATTGACCAGAAGTGTAGAAGGATGTGAAAATCTGTCTGGTTCGGCTACAGCTGCAGACAGGGGATAAAGTGATTCTGTAGAATGTGTGTCTTTGGCTTACCTCACACTAGTTTAGAGTTCTACTTTATTTTTTATTTTTTTAAAGGAGAGTCCATTTCTTAAAATATTTATTTTACTTATTCATTTATTTTGGCTGTGTTGGATCATAATTACAGCAAGCAGGATCTTCCATCTTTGCTGAGGAGTGAGAATGCTTAGCCGCAACATGTGGGAGATCTTCCATCTTTGCTGGGGAGAGAGAATGCTTAGCCGCAACATGTGGGATCTACTTCCCTGACCAAGGATCAAACCCAGGCTCCCTGCACTGGGAGCACGGAGTCTTAGCCACCGGACTACCATGGAAGTCCTTCGAGTTCTACTTTATGTTGAATACTACCTGTTTTATGCTACTGGTCAGGAAAAAACAGAAGAAGCTGAGAGATTAAAGTTAATAATTTAAGTCAAAACTTCAATTGATGGGTTAAATATAAGGGCAGAAAGATAAGTCATAAGCTAAAAGAGAGATTATAGATTAATGATAGTAAATTATTATGTAGAAATTAATAATGAAATAGGTAAATGCAGCTTACAGAGATGCTAGGATATAGAAACCTTGAAAAAAACTCAAGTGGCATACAAAAAGAAAATAAGGATGAACACGTGCGTAATTGGAATTCTCACAGGAGATTAGAGGAAAGGGGAAGAAATGATGATAACATTTTTTGAGAATTCAAGACAGGTACAAATTATAATTCAAAAGCCATCACGTGAGCTGAACAGGTTAAATATGTAGAAATCTATTGTTAGTCACAACAGAGTGAAAGCACAGAACAGCAAAGACAAGGACTCTCTAACAGTTGCCACAAATAAATGTCATTTACAAAGGAGTAACAAGTTGAAATTGAAAACTAAAAACCAATAGGAATTATATGTCATGGAGAAGTGTTTTTGTCAGGATTCTCTAGAGAAACGGAATCAGTAAGATGTTTAAAGATGTATATAAAAGGATATATCATAGGAATTGACTCCCAGAGTAATGGAGGTTTAGAAGTCCCATGATCTGCTTGCTTTCTGCAAGCTGGAAAAAAGAAACCAGTGGTGCAATTTAGTCTGAATCGAAAGACCTGAGAATTGGGAGTTCTATGATATAAGACCCCAACCTAGTCTGAAAATACAAGAATCAGAAGTACCTAGTTCCAAGGGTAGGAGACGATGGATGTCCAGATCAAGCAGAGAGCAAATCCACCCTTCCTTCACCTTTTGTTCTATTTAAGTCCTGAAAGGATTGGACTAGGCTTCTCTGATAGCTCAGTTGGTAAAGAATCTGCCTGAAATGTAGAAAGCCAGGGTTCAATGCCTGGATGGGGAAGATCCCCTGGAGAAGGAAATGGCAACCCACTCCAGTACTCTTGCCTGGAAAATCCCATGGACAGAGGAGCCTTGTAAACTACAGTCCATGGGATCACAAAGAGTTGGACACGACTGAGTGACTTGACTTTCTTATATGTACTACATCTTTATCTATTCCTCTGTTGATGGACATTTAGTTTCTTTCATGTTCTGGCTATTGTATATAGTGCTACAATGAATAAACACTGGGGTATCTTTTGGAATTATGGTTTTCTCCAGGAATGTGCCCAGGAATGTGATTGCTGGATCATATGGTAATTCTACTTTTGGTTTTCTAAGGAACCTCCATAATGTTTTCTATAGTGGCTGAACCAACTTATGTTACTCTCAAAAGTGCAAGAGAGTTCCCTTTTCTCCACACTCTCTCCATCATTTGTTATTTGTAGAACTGTTGATCATGGACATTCTGACTGGTTTACATATATAAAATATTTATGCTCAAATAATTTGGAAAAATCTCAGACAATGTCTGACTTCTGTGTAGAAGCTTACACAAAGTAATGTAAAGTTTCAACATTGATGAATACCGTAAAGAAAGGTACTCAGTGTTACTGTTTAATATAAGGATCTGTGACTTTTGGAGCCTAAAGTGGCTTAGAAGAAAGTACCTAAGTATGGAAGCCTTAAAGAATTTCTCTTGTTCTAAAATCTCCCCTAAATCTACCCTTTTATTCACTGTTTCATTCTTCCTGCACTGCTTCTCAAACTTTCTTGATTTTTAATAGCACTTTCTTAACGGCCCAGGTAAATTCCATCACTTTATAATCTTAAAATAAAATAAATGCCTGTTTCCACTTCCCAAATCCTAATTCCACACTTCATTACAGCCTCTGTCCTTATCATTAGGGAAACTTTTCTACTCCCTTTGGAGGAGTTTTGAAACATAAATATCTTCCAGTACTCAAGTATATATTGATATTTGTATGTATTTATATTTGCATCTGGGCTTCCCTGGTAACTAAGCTGGTTAAGAATCTGTTGCAATGCAGGAGACCCTGGTTTGATTCCTGGGTTGGCAAGATGCCCTGGAGAAGGGATGGGCTACTCACTCCAGTATTCATGTGCTTCCCTGGTGGCTCAGATGGTAAAGAATCCACCTGCAATGCAGGAGAACCGGGTTTGATCCCTAGGTTGGGAAGAACCCTGGAGGAAGGCATGGCAACCCACTTGGTACTCTTGCCTGGAGAATCCCCATGGATGGGGGAGCCTGGCAGGCTACAGCTGATGGGGTCACAAAGAGTCAGACATGACTGAACGGCTAAGCACACACACATATTTACATATACCAATATCCTGTACTTTTAAGACAAGAAAAAAAATTAGATTCTCTTTTTGAGACTTGGCTGTTGTGTAGATTCATTTTATTGATAGCCTCAGATAATGGCTTACCTATATCCGTGTTCTTTGTTTGCAAGGTGATTTGACAGTTTCTCCCATCTAGCAGAGGTCTATTTCTCCACTCTTTGAGTTTGGGCTCATCTTATGACTTGTTTTCAACTCTGCTTCTGCCATAGAGTAAGCCCACAGCACAAGGACAGCCTACAAGAGATCAAGTGGCTACATGAAGGAAAGCTGAGATACCCAGCTGACAACCAAATAACCTGTTGAAGCAGAGCCAACTAGTCAATGTGCAGCTGACTGCAGAAACATAAATGAAAGAACTACCTCTTTGAAGATTCCTAAGTAAGAAAAAGCTGACTCTAGAGAAAGTGATGAAAATACAAATAACAAGCAGAGTGGAAAAAAATCTAGCTGCTAATATAAGCAGGAGTTCAATTATGTATATCCTCATAGGCCATGCTTATTATTTCTTTCCAATGTTTTGAATAAAGGAGTGAAATGATTAATTCTATTGTAGTAGCCAAAAATTTGCTTGGGTTTTTTCATAAGATGTTACAGAAGAATCTGAAGGCACTTTTTGGCCCAAACCAATGCATTTAAACATACTATTCTCACTACTGTATGGAAAATGGATTGCACAGGGCTTAGGCATGAATATGAGGAGACATATAATAGACTACTGCAGTAGTCCACACTATACAGAGTGATTGCTTGACTAGATGTTAGCAATGGAGATGAAAAGAAGTATACAGAGCCAAGAGATATGCCCATAACAAAGTCTGTGGATTTAATGGAGGATTGGTTAGGGAGAATGAATAAAATGAGCTCAAAAATGATGACTCCAAATGTCTTGTTGGAACAACAGGTGGATTCACTCAGCTAGAGGGCTGTGGAGGAGAAACAACTGAGAGGTGGAAGTAAGGTTCTTGAATTTAGTTTGGAGCATGTCTAATTCAAACTGAGACGTTTAAGGGGAACTATCAAGCAGGTAGCCTGAAACACAAAAGGAAAGTTTTGGTTGAAGATATAAATTTGATAGTTAGGCAAAGCAGTTTGGTGACTTCAAGGAAAGGAAATTGGAAGCAGGGACATGTTAATTCATTAACTCAATGTTGAAGAAACAATCAAAGTTCAAGGTCCTAAGGATACAGCAATGGATGAAACAGATGTTCTTTTCCTCATAGGATGTATATCTAATAAATGACATTCCATTTATTTCTTTTAGATATCAAGTCAAAGAGTAAAGAGGTGGTGAGGGAAGGGACCATGTAAAGGAGGAAGGCTTAAAGAGTAGGGTTCACAAGTGAAATGATGCAGAGCTGGTGTTGTAATAAGAGTATGAATAGAGACAAAGATTGAAAATGCAGAGCAAGACCAGAAGGTAAGACTGCAGAGGTAGCTTGTAAAAGACTGAAGAACAATTGGCATGTAATAGATGAAGAATGGAAAAGAAATGGGAAATCCTAGATGTTGGTAGAACAGAAAGTGTCTAATGAAAAAGCCTAATAATTGACTATGCCAGAGAAAAGATGTGGAACAAGACCAGAAGGTAAGACTGCAGAGGTAGCTTATAAAAGAGTAAAGAACAATTGGGATGTAATAGATGAAGAATGGAAAAGAAATGGGAAATCCTAGATGTTGGTAGAACAGAAAATGTCTAATGAAAAAGCCTAATAATTGACTATGCCAGAGGAAGACAAGGGTTTAGGGGAAAAACCATAACAGAATAATGTACCAAAAAGGTTATATATTTAGTATTAGAAGCGAGGGAGAGACTTGCCTGGTGCTCCAGTGGTTGATTCTAGGTTTCCACTGCAGGGGGCGTGGCTTTGATCCCTGGCCAGGAAACTAAGATCCTGCATGCTGGGCAATGTGCCCCCAAATATTTTTTTTAAAAAAGGAAGGGAGAAAAGATATTGAGTGCCTACTAAACACTAGCCATTATATTAACATTTTATTCATGCTTCTCTTATTTAATCTACATTAACATAGTGAGTTTTTGCTTCCACTTTATCATGGAAAGAACTGGGACACAGAGGAGTTAATAATTACTCAAGATCATGGGAAGAAGGTGGGCTTCCCTGGTGGCTTAGTCAGTAAAGAATCTGTCTGCAAGGCAGGAAACCTGGGTTCTATCATTGGGTTGGGAAGATCCCTGGAGAAGGGAATGGCAGCGCACTCCGGTATTCTTGCCTGGAGAATTCCATGGACAGAGGAGCCTGGTGGGCTACAGTCCATGGGGTCACAAAGAGTTGGACCCCACTGAGCAACTAACACACACTAGATGGTAGAAAAGCAAGCAGGGCAGGGATTCAGTGCATAAATGACAGAATTATTCTGATATGTGACAGTTTTATCACTTCCACTTGATAGCAAGGCAGAAAGTAAGACCTTTGGGGAGTTGAAATGTGGGAAGCAGTTATCTTAACAAGTTGAGGAAGGTCCTACCTGATAGTTCTTATATGTTACAGGAAGTAGTTGAGGTTCTTTGTTGAGCATGATGGAGTGATGAAATAAAATTGGTATTTTTAAAGTGTGATAAGAAAAATTTAAACATAAAGCTTTTCTCTGCCCATGTAGGCCTCCTCCCTTGCCTCTAGCATGCATTATGCATCTACACTGAGCATTAACCAGACCTCCCCAAGGGCAGAAATACCTGCTCAACCATAAAGATCGATTTTTCTTCTTCAGACATCAGCCATGCAACTCCTTAGAAGATAACATTCCTTTGTCAATCCTGTAAGAGAACACAATAAGGCACCCTTCATCTGGTACATACAAGTGTCTATGGTGAACTTTATATATGATTCCAACTTGTCATTTCATTTTAAGATCGCTGGTGTAGAGCAGCCTGGGTCAGACAACTTGGGGAGATATTGAGCTGCATCTAATGCAAGTTTTAACTTGAATACTTTCTTATGACCTTATTAATGTTACTAGGTATATTACTGGTATTTGGCCTATTTTACAATTTCTTGCATTACCAAATGTGTTTCTAAGCCTCTGTCAAAAAGAACTAAATGTACCGAGACCATTGACCACTTATACAGTTCAATGAGATCAATGATTATAACCCTGGAAGCCTAGATTTGGGAAGAAGCAACAAGAGGAAATCATTTCCTGGTTTATAACAGACTAGTAAAATAAGTGGGTCAGGGGCTTTTGGCTGCTATTTACTAAGCCTACTTCAGTAATACTACATGAAGTGACCTACCAATGAAATCCTCACCCAAACTGGGAGTGAGTATTCCTAGCACTGTGGGACAACTTGGTCACAGAATATCTCTCAAGCCTTGGCTGACATTAAAGCCAAAAGGGAAGGGATGGTAAAATAAAGAATGTTGCCCATCATTCAGTTCTACAAGTATCAAATCATTACCCACTGCTGTCACTGACCTACAGTCCAACCTGAAAGGAACTCAGGGTGAAGATCAGGATACGGCACTTTGTTCTCAGAAAACTGGCAGAACTGGCCTTCAGATAGCTAGATATTTTCAGGAGAAAATTTCATGAATCTGGTTTCTTGCACCTCCCTACACTTAGAAAAACACTAAAACCATTCACTAGGATATCATATCTGTTCCTTCCAAATGGCAATAGCCTTCTATGTGTGCTTGATTGCAAGGACCCTCTTTCTAAAATCACATTATATACTGGCTCCCCACTTTGTGTGTGACAGTCACGTCTGACTCTTTGCAATCCCATGGACTGTAGTCCACCAGGCTCCTCCGTCCATGTAATTCTCCAGACAAGAATACTGGTTACGACTTCCTTCTCCAGGGGATCCTCCTGATCCAGGGATTGAACCTGGGTCTCCCATATTGGCAGGCAGATTGTTTACTATCTGAGTCACCAGGGAATCCCCCTTAACCTCTGCAGAAGAGGCCTCAGAGTTTTCTGAAAAACTGTCTCCCAAGTTGGCTCAAATACATTTTTCCATTTTCCTCTTAGATTTACTATTGATTAACCTTTTTATTGATTAATTGATTACTTTTATCATTGATGGGAGAAGGTGGAAAAGATAGAGAGGAAAGGGATTGAAAAGCTGTGGTAAGAAAGGTGTGAAGGACAGTAAAATAAATACACGTGCACCCCAAATTCCCATTTACGTCAAGCCTTTTCTCCAAATTATGGCTCATCTTTCTTTTTTCCTTCAACATCAAACTTCTGGAAAGAATAGATCATGCTTTCTCATTCCATTTCTGCTTTCTCATTCCTCTTTTTCCATTTCTCCTTCAAACTGCTACATTTGAATGTCTTTCTTAATATTTTACCAAACCTTCCTTGCTGGGTCACCACTGACATCTTTATCCAATAATATAATGGACTCATTTCAATTTTTACATTACATGATATTGTCCTCGTATTTGAAACTGTTAGTGACTCTGTCCTTCAAGTTCCTCCTCCACTTTTGCTTCCAAGACTGTGCTCTTCTCTCTTTCTTGCATCTTTAACTGTTGATTCTTACTTCTCTTTAGTTACTTGCTTCTTAAATATTGCTAAGTGACAGTGTTCTGCTGAGACCTCTCTCTTCTCTTCCATCTCCTGGACCCAACCCTACCCTTCTCCCCTCCCTCCCCCTCTCCTCTATTCCATTTCTTCCCAAATAAGTTAATTCCATCAACTACCTAGACCTCAAAATACCTGTAACATTTATAATGGCTATAATAAAGTAAGTGCTTACTATGAGCTAGGCACTGTAATATCCAGGAACTAGATACACAGCCGTATATATCTGATCCTCAGCAAAACGTTTAGGCAGAAGTTTTGATTTCCCATTTTTCATGTGAAGAAACTGTGGCACAGAGATCCTTGGTACTCAGTTAGTAAGCGACAATTAAACTATCAAATTGAATCCATGTTTTCCTGAAGTGAAAATCTGTGCTTTTGTTAACCACTGACCCATAGATACACTCAAGGTTCCTAAATATTTAATTCAATGTTAGAACATTCTACTAAACTCTAGATCCACATATTCACTCATTCATTTGCTCACTTATTCTTTCTTTGATTCAAGATATATTTATTGAGCCATTATTATGTGTGTGGCAAGCATGTCACACATTAGATATGCAACAATGATAAAAAAAAACGATGGGACCTTTGTTCATGAAACTTACAGGGATAGTTGGTAATTGTGGTATACTGAATGATGCCTCCTTCCAAAGACATCTGTGCACTCACCCCTGAAACCTATAACAATGCTATATTACATGGCAAAGAAACTTTGCAGATGTAGTTAAAGTTACTGATCTTGACATGGAGATAGTACCCTAGGCTATATGGGTAAGAACATTTAATCACATGAAACTTTAAAAGCCAGCACGAAGCTGGCTGCCCTGGCGCCCACAGTAGCTGCTCGAGAGGCGGTACTGTGGCAGGATGAGTGCAGACTCGGACCCAGTGGTCCTTGTCCCGGCGGCACGCACCATCATAGGCTCTTTCGATGGTGCCCTATCCACCGTTCCTGTCCATGACCTGGGCTCAACTGTCATCAGAGAGGTCCTGAAAGGGTGCAGTGGCTCCTGAAGAGGTCTCAGAGGCCATATTTGGACATGTTTTGGCAGTAGGCTGTGGGCAGTACCCTGTTCGACAGGCCAGTGTAGGTGCAGGAATCCCCTATCCTGTTCCAGCGTGCAGCTGCCAAATGATCTGTAGGTCAGGTCTGAAAGCTGTGTGTCTCACAGCCCAGTCAATAAGGATAGGAGACTCCAGCATTGTTGCAGGGGGCATGGAAAATATAAGCAAGGCTCCTCGTTTGGCTCACTTGAGGACGGGAGTCAAGATTGGGGAAAAACCCCTGACCGACAGCATACTCTATGACAGTCTTGCTGATGCATTCCACAACTATCATATGGGCATTACAGCTGAAAATGTGGCCAAACAACGGCAAGTGAGTAGAGAGGCCCGGGCCAGGGTTGCAGTGCTGTCCCCAAACAGGACGGAGAATGCACAGAAGGCCGGCCGTTTTGACAAAGAGATCGTACCAGTTTTTGTATCTTCTAAAAAAGGGTCTTGAGGTGAAGTCGCTCAGTGGTCTCCGACTCTTTGTGACTCCATGGATTGTAGCCTACCAGGCTCCATCCATGGGATTTTTCAGGCAAGAAGACTGGAGTGGGTTGTCATTTCCTTCTCCAGGGGATCTTCCCGACCCAGGGATTGAACCCCGGTCTCCCACATTGCAGGCAGACTCTTTACCGAGCCACCAGGGAGAAAAGGTCTTACTGAAGTTAAAACAGATGAGTTTCCTCACCATGGGAGCAACATGGAAGCCACGTCTAAGCTAAAGCCCTGCTTCCTTATGGATGGAATAGGAACAGTCACACCAGCTAATGCTTCAGGAATGAATGATGGTGCTGCAGCAGTGGTTCTTATGAAGAAGTCTGAAGCTGGCAACTGTGGGCTCACACCCTTAGCACAGATAGTTCCCTGGGCACAAGCAGATGTGGAGCCTTCCATTATGGGAATAGGACCAATTCCAGCAATAAAGCAAGCTGTTGCAAAAGCAGGGTGGTCACTGGAGGATGTTGATGTGTTTGAAATCAATGAAGCCTTTGCAGCCACGTCTAAGCCACGTCTGTTGCAATAGCTAAAGAACTTGGTTTAAACCCAGAGAAGGTCAACCCTGAAGGAGGAGCTGCAGCCCTGGGCCATCCTCTTGGAACATCTGGCTGTCGTATTCTTGTCACCCTGTTATGGCTGCAATCACCATCTGCAGGGATTTTGGAGCCCCCCAAAATAAAGTCTGACACTGTTTCCACTGTTGTTCAGTTGTGTCCAACTCTTTGAGACTCCCTGGGCTATAGCCCACCAGGCTCCTCTGTCCATGGGATTTTCCAGGCAAGAATACTGGAGCAAATTGTCATTTCCTACTCCAGGGGATCTACCTACTCCCTCATAAAACAATGAGCCACGTCTTTCACGAGTGGGACCAACCGCAATCTTCACTGGCCGCCCACCATTTGTGAAAATGGTTCTCAGGCTATAGATATCCAAGGATCCTGATGGAAAATTTAAAGGATAAGGCATTTAACAATTTTCCACCTGCCTAATCTTATACAATAAGAACATGACCCCATATACTTTCATTGTTAATTTCTCTTATCTCTAAATCACTGTGGCAGTTACAATGGGACTCACCATTTAGTGTTTTAATATAGTACCGTCTCTCCATTAATTTGTCTTCCTGTGTCTTAGAGTGGGGCACATTTTGCCTTCATGTGGTAAGATAAAGAAAGTAATAGAATAGCATCCAGCTTCTAGGATGGCTGAGAGGAGTTAATATACATGAAGTTCCTAGCACAAGGAAAGTGCTTAATAATTATTAAGAGACAGTGCCAGGGAGCTAAGAGCATATAGACCCTGAAGCCTGAATGCCTCATTCAAATTCTAGCTCTTCCACTCACCAATGTGTGACCCTGGGCAAGTTAATCTCTCTGTGCCTTGATTTTCTCATCTCAAAAATGGGGATGAGAGTATCCCTTCTAGAATGATGGATGAGGATCCAGTGGGATAATACATTGTAAAGTCCTTGGAAAGATGCCTACCACATAAAAAGATTGTACTAGTGCTACATATTTAATTCTTACAATCCTCTGAGGTGGTTGTCAGCATCCTTATTTGTACATGTAATAAAGCCAAGGTTTAGGGTCACACAGCTAACAGTGGGTCCACAGTTTTAAGTGACTTGGAGACCAAAGCTCATTTCACGACCCTACATAAGAGGGTTACAGGTGGGTTTCGACTTGCATACAACACTTCCATTCCCTGGAGGCACAAGCCTACCTAAAATGGATTATCATCTTTACTAGTATTCCAGATTACTAACAGGCATCCCAGACGCTCTCAACCCATAGCATATGGTAGCATCATAGACGCTGGAGGTTGACAGCGCTTTCTTCTGTTGATTTGCTTTAAGCAAATGAAACAGACTCCCTACTTATGTCTGGGAGGGAGTGGATTCTAATAGCCCACTGTACCTGCTTGCTCCCCCTTGCCTGGCCCACAGCACAGGGGGGAAATGGGTGACTCCGAGGTGCGAAATTCTTCCAGCTCCCTCTTGAGCCTCAGTTATTCCTGCAAAGGAGTCAAGGGAGGTTTTCAGAGTTGGTTCGGACCTCCTTTTCCACTGAGAGTGGGGCAATGGTGAGAAACTAGGAGAGCAACCAGAGGCTATTCCGAGAAATGGCTTGTAAATGCGTAGCAATGCCATCTGCTGGATGGAATGGGTATCGGACCAGTTCTGATGTTTCTTTGCTGCGTAATAAACAAAGTCACTGATACCTTTTGTGAGTTCAGAACTTTCATTATTTCATAGCATCATTCCTAAATGTCTGCATACTGTGGAAATCTCATGACAACTGCACACAGAAGGACCTTCACATGAGTCATTAAAAGGTAAATCATGGCATCTTTAAGGCAGCATCCTATTTAGCATGAATACTTCTCCAGGTCAAATTTGATCTGTTCCCAGACGGTTGATCCAATTAGTTAAGAAAAGCCCATAACTCTCAGGCAAGGACATCTGGCAGAACTTGAACCCTCTTGTCAGGGGCAAAAACTACTTACAGGGAAGTGAAATCACAGCTGGCTTTATTCTTGTATTCTCTGAAATTCTGTGTTCATGTATCCAACAATTATTTATTGAGCACTTACCCTGTGTGCCAGGCACTGTATCAGGAATTGAGGAAGCAAAGACAAATAAACATAGTCTCTGATGTTAACAATATGATATGGATAATTTCTGAGTGCTTACTATGTGCCAGGCATGTATGTCCCATAAAATCACATTCAACCCTCAGAACAACCTTAGAATCTATTATTATTATCTCACTTGTAACCATCTCATATTATTGTCTCATTGATAGTGACTACTGATGTCTCAGTTACAGTTCAAGAAACTGAAACTTAGAGAGATTTAATCAGTTTACTCAAGACAACAGAGTTGGGAAGAGTTTGAGTGGAATTTGAATACTGGAGCACGGTCCATGAGGTCGCACAGAGTCGGACCCGACTAAATCAACTAAGCACGCAAGCACGCACGCATGTAGGTGGAGACAAATGTTGGTAACATGGACCGGTTTGGATATTTAGTTTCACACACATTTTCTGTTCTATTAGCTACAGATTTCCAGCAAAGTGAAAGTGCTACAAAACAGTAAGTGATGATAGCAATAGATGCTTTGGGAAGATTTATCAGGAAGAATATCCCTTCCTCTAGCAAGCATTTGAAATCTATTGAGTTAACATTCTCTTCCGTGCATAACTCTTCTTCTTAATAGCAGCCTTGGTCTTGGCAGCAAGACGTGCATCGTCGTCACTTCTCACTGGATGGAAAACAAATCTGTATTTTGGTCAGCATGACAGAGGATGTCAGAGTGCTGGATTTGCTCTGCGTGAGCTAGGGAGCAATTCAGGTGTCTGACAGTACCGATCTCAAACTGCTTTTTTATTTTTTTTTCTCTCTTGGTGTAAGAGGAGGGGTGCTGTTGGGGAGATGAGCCCAGGTTGAATGGTGATGAATAGAAGCCGATGGCAGAAAAGAAAGCGCCTGTGACAGTACTCAGATGCCATTTACGGGACAGAAAGAACCAGGAGTCTGAGAGAGGCCAGAAAAGTGCCTAATGGCAGGGTAGAGGTTTGTACTCGGCACGCTGGACTAGAATCTCTGCTCTTTGCCACCAGCCTAGACTCTGACCAGGCTTCCCAGGGGGCGCTAGTGGTAAAGAACCCTCCTGCTAATGCAGAGGACAAGAGACGTGGGTTCAGTCTCTGGGCTGGGAAGATCTCCTGGAGGAGGGCATGGCAACCCACTCCAGTATTCTTGCCTGGAGAATCGCATGACCAGAAGAGTCTGTCGGGCTACAGTCCATAGGGTCGCAAAGAGTCAGACACCACTGAGGCAACTTAGCACACACAGACTTTGACCTCAGGCAAGCCAAGTCATGTGGTCTTTCAAATCCTTAGTTCTTTCACCTGTGAGATGCAGCTGCCCCACAGTGTTGTTTTAGGGGTTCAGTGAGGTGGTCCAGACTGGCCTTTGCTACTTGCAGTAAGGGGCCAGAATCTGGGGGACCAAGGTGGGAGGGTCCTTCAGGAAAAACTGCCTATTAGGGTTGCTTGAGGCTATTTATTGCATATCAGTTTGCCATATCGACCCACTTTTTTCAAATGAATGAACCTGAATGCATTGTTCTATGCAGTATCTTTTTTTTCATATTTATTTACTTATTTGGCTGCGCCAAGGGGTCTTAGTTATGGCATGTGGGATCTTTTCCTTGCGGAAAGGAAACTCTTAGTTGAGGCATATGGGATTCTGTTCCTCAACAAAGGATCGAACATGGGTCCCCTGCATTGGGAGCGTGAAGTCTTAGCCATTGCATTGGACCACCAGGGAAATCCCACCGTACATACTCATTTTCCCTCTCAACAATCCTATACAGGTTGGCGAGATATATTAATCATTCCTGTGTACACAGAAGAAATGGATCCCCAGGTGACTTGGCTAAAATGACACTGTGTTTCCAACCAGAGCCTACCCTCCAAGCCACCCACAGGATAACCACCAAGAAAAGTATCTTATAGAACTGCAGATGCATCTCGGGCCCCAGTGAACAGAGTGATCATTCAAATTGTTTCCTGGAAATACTAAGTACCAAATCTCTTGGAAGGAGCTTCTACCTGGATTTGTCTAAAAGGAGGACTTGTCTAAAAGGGGAAAAGCGATTATAAAACATTCATGGCAGATTTTTTTTTCCTGAAATTTTTCTAATAAGTTTTGATGTTGAAAGCAAAACTGAATGCCTCATTTTAGATTATTTTAAAATTAATTTTCATCAATTGATGCTCTTTTAGTGTTGAATAACCACCCAAAGACCACTTCCCCATTGTTATGCATGCTTGTGAAGCCAGATGTGAGGGAGCTGGAGAGAAATAAGAACACATGGAAAGGATGGATAGGATATTAGAAATACCAAAAACGGTGTTCACTTAAGAAAAGTATGAAAATGTTGCATTGAAACAAGATTAGCCAAGGATCAGTACAGAAAGTCAGAGACCCAGGAAAGTCAAGCATACTAGAACCTAACTAATTGGGAGAAAGCAGAGCAGAGCAAACTCAAATCAAACCAAACAAATTTTACCATGTTAATAAGGTCCTTAAAAGTTTTTTTCAATGAGTGATTCACAAGAATTGTGCCAGTTATTTGTATGTAAATGGGCTTTTAGAAAGCATGATCGAGCAGCTCATTTTTATAGTCATTTAATTCAAGTTCATAATATTTTTAAGCACAATTAATTTGCACTATAAGGCACAGACTTGATTTTTGTTTCAGAAGATTAAACACAGGCCTATTCAAATGACAATTCCAACTTGGAGTTGGAGGAAAGAAACTTTGAGGTGCAGTTTATAAAGGAAAAGACATCTTGGATAAAAGTTTATAAAGGAGAAGACATCTTGGATAAAAGTTTATAAAGGAAAAGACATCTTGGATAAAAGTTTATAAGGGAAAAGACATCTTGGATAAAAGACAAGAGCAGAGAAATCAGTGCCTGACACACTAGGTACTCCATGAGATTGGGGAACAAATTCCTGCGTGAATTCACTTACACAGGAAGTGAATGAGGCTTGTCATTGCTCCTCATTCTGGCTACTACAAATGAAGTGAAAAGCACAAAATCTACAGTCTTCAGAATCCCTGTGTCCACTTAGTGTCCGAAACCTACGAGTCCACTTGACATCCCTTTCTGTCCTTGATTACCCATCACCAGTCCTTTACTACATTCTGTCAACTTCACCTTTTGGCTAGATCTTCCATCCTTCTGTTCCCCTTGCCACTGCCCTAACCCCAGGTGCATCTTCTCCTGCTTGGATGACTTTAACAGCCTTCCAAGGGCTCTACTTCATCTACTCTGGGCTCCTCTATTCCCTGCCCACAGTGACATCAGAATTATCCTTGCAAAACACGAACCTGATTATGTTACTGCTCCCCTCCTCCCAATCCTCCTGGCCAGGTCCCTTCACTCTGCTCTTAAGAGTTAGGACTAGAGGCCTGTCCCCACAACTTGCTCTCTCATCATTGCCTCCTCCCTCTCTCAGCTCCACCTCTTGCATTCTTGAGTTCCTCTCCCTTGGCCATGCCTTTCCCTGCTTGGCAAATGCCATTCCCTCTTCCCTTTGCCTGGAACTTACTTCCTGTTCTCACTCTGCTTCTCCTGCCTCTTCATTACTTGCTTAGATCTGTTTGTAACACTTCCTCCAAAACCCAGTCTTGGCCACTTTGCCCTTCCGGTTAGTTTCTTTTCCTTCAAAAGCACTATCCTCTGTCCATTGTTCAACTGTTTGATTAACGTCTGTCTATCTGAAACACAAATTCCAGGGGACTGGGGACTTTGCATAATTTTTTTCACCATCATGTCTCTGGCTTCTAGCAGAGGGTCTTGTGTACAGAAGCCACAAATAAATATTTGTTCAATGAATGAACTTAATGAATGAATCCTGGCTTGTTGTTCTTAAAGGATAATCGCTGTTTCATTCTCTGCAGTGAATGATCTTAAACGAAAATCAAGTAAAATGCAATTAACATTTAGTATGTTTTTAAGAAAAACCACAGTACTATTACAATGCCTAGGAAAATTGAAGTATTTCACACTTCTGTATTAATTTTTTAAAACATTTTTTCTCACTTCTGCATCAGCTATTAAAATAAGCATATATGCTTGCATCCAAAAATTTTCTTTTTTTCCCCCCAAGATGGTTTATCCTAAAGATAAAGAAAATAAAAGTTTCACTTGTTTGGGAAATTATAAATTGCACTTCCAAAGAAAGTTCAGAAATGCAGCTTCAGATTCAACAAAATAAAAGCTTTGGTGAACTGACGATTCACAAATATCCTTTGAATGACTCAAAGGCAATGATGTAAATGGGAAAATAACAGAAAACATTGCATTTCAGGATTAGAAAATAATGTCTGATTTTAGAAATAGCAAGACAAGAAAGCATTTATGCAATCAACTTTAGTGCTGAACTTAGACATAAATGAAAGTTTAATTTTCAGAAAATTCTCTGATATGATACAACTTTCATTAATTACTTTTACATTTTAAAACCAAATTGCTCTGGATAAATAATTGTCTGCCAAAAGGTCCATAATGCTATTCAACAAATTGAATAATCTGTTTTCATCATCATGTAGTAGAAATCTTTTACAGTTTCTTTCTTAGTAGTTAGGTAGTATAATTTGTACAATAATTACTGAATGTCCTCCAAAATAAATACCTCACATGAGAGAAATATAAATGGCCAGTAAATCACTATTACTAAGTAAGTCTGAACCAACCTGTCATTTCCCACTCCAGGATGCACGCCCTGGCAAAGAATTACAAACACGAAAATCTTACAGCTAGAAGAGAGACCTCTAGTGTGTGTTGGAGAACTTTATATTGGGCTTCGGGCATAATTAATACAGCAAAATCACTGCAGTCATTTTGAATACTGTGGTGGGAGATTTTTTTGCCAACTCTCATTCGTGCCTGATTCATTTCAAAATTTCTTCCCGGCCAATGTATGACATTTTTGTCTAATGAATGGCTTTCTTTTCATAAACACATTGCCTAAACCTGTGAAGTTTTCTCTGGGATGCAAAGTTTTAAAATTCAATGATCACCTTTGCAACCTAATTAGTAAACACGAAACCTACTGTTATCGAAACAATTGCTAACAATTCTTTCCAATGAGCAGCAGCAGCAGGGCTCCTGAGCCAAATTGTTGTAGTCAGTGGGCAGCCTTCTGAACACCAGCCCCTCACGGTAAACCAACTGCCACACAAATATAAACACGAGGAAGAGATCGGCACATTGCCCATTATCCGGGAGACAAATAGACCCACTTCTATTTCAAAATCACCAAATAGATTAGCGACTAGTTTCCACGGATTCCCATCTAGGCAGGTAAATTCCTTGATGTAAAAGCGGATTTAATACAGCATTCGATGGCATCAGCCTCAGCCTTTCAAACTTTTATTCCCCCCTTTTCCACATTAAAAACACATTTGTGAGACACAGAAAATGTTTCTCTCAAACACACACATACACACAAAACAGGAGGCCTCTTAAGGAGTCTACTGCTGAGAAGGTAAAAGCATTTTGCTCATTTTTAATTTGCTAAAACAATCCAAGCATGCTTGGTACCCAGAGGGTATTCTCAAATAAACTTGTATCTCTAGCTGCCAGCTTCGTTGATTGAAAACAGAAGGCAAACGTTTCTTAAAGAATGAGTATGTTAAACTGTTACGTCTCTCCCAGCTCCACCACGGGGACACACACACACACACGGGGAGACACACATATCCATCAAGGATTTGCTTGAAAGCAGCCATTTAGTTCTACGCTCAGAGAGGTAACGCAGCATTTGTACTAAATTACTTCTGCCCATTGCAGTGCACCTCTTAGTGAGGAAGCCGATGGCGCGGGGACACCGGGCCGTTCCCGCGTGCCTCTCTCTACGCACAAAGCCGACATCCAACTTTGCCAACTTAGTCGGCTCCCGCCCAGCCGGCCCCCGCAGCACCGTCACGGTGAAAACATGTTGATACCAGAAACTCAATTTCCAAGGCGGTGCAAGGGTTCGAAAGCACAAAGGCAGACACACTGTCGACCCGCGCGCTAGCTAGCAAGTTGCGGTACTCCGGGGCGGCGGTGCGGGGCCCGCGTCCAGGTAAGGGATTCCTGCATCGCGGCTCCCATCTCCTCTTCCTGGATGTTCTGCGCGTCCGACCTCACTTTCCACGCGAATTCACCAGGATGCGACCCCCGACCCTGGCTCTTTTTTTTTTTTTTTCCCTCCAGGAGGCGCGGATTCTTATTTTCCAGCCCAGTCCCTCTCGGGGGCGGGAGAGGAAGCACACAGCGTATTTCCATAAAGAGGGGCGGCGGGGGAGGGGGCGGGGGGAGAAGTGGAAAGAGGTCAAAAAGGAGCCAAA
This sequence comes from Oreotragus oreotragus, assembly GCA_006410675.1. Lineage (NCBI taxonomy): Eukaryota > Metazoa > Chordata > Mammalia > Artiodactyla > Bovidae > Oreotragus > Oreotragus oreotragus. The sequence goes on along the minus strand of SJYX01012743.1, from coordinate 67,531 downwards.
CTGCAGCCCGCCCCCCGCCCCGGCGCCCCCAGCGCCGGTTCAGACGGCGGAGGCGGCCGGGAAACCCTGTCCCTTTAAGGGAGCCCCGGCCGCCAGCAGGGGAGGGAAGGATACTGGGCTCCGGCCGCAGGCACCGCGGGTCGAGGCGGGCGCCGCAGAGCCCCAGCCATTACCTGCCGCGCTCCCGTCCTTCCCCCACCCGGCGCCCCCTTCCCGGTCCCCGCCTCCCGGGGAGACTTCTAATCCAGAGCACGTGCCGTGCCCTTTATCAGGGGAGGCGGTGGGGAGGAAGCGGAATGAGAGCTTTTTAAAAATAAATGAAACGTTTGCATCCAAAGCGCCGGGTGGGGGGGTGGGGGGGAGGCTGGAAAAGGG
>SJYX01012743.1:28155-65480 GCA_006410675.1 Oreotragus oreotragus | reverse complement strand
GGGGAGGCTGGAAAAGGGAGGGGGTGGTGGTGGGAGGGGGCTTTAAAGGCACCCGGGTGGGCGGAGGCGGCGGATCCGGATCAGCCCGGCCCGAGACAGACGGCGGACAGCGCTGGGCACCGGGCGCCGCTCACAAAGGGGAGCGGGGCGGTCCGGCCCGGGCACCGGGGAGGGGAAGGAAAAAACCGCCCCGGGGCCCTCTCCGCTCGGCCGCCACAATGGCGTCGTTCGCGGGGCGTCCCGCCGAGGCTGCTGCGGGCAGAGGGGACGGCGGTGCTCCCCCCACCCCCGGACGGGAGCGGAGCCCTGGGCGCCGTCGCCCCCCGCGCGCCCCGCGGCGCCGTTCTCTCGGCCGAGGGCGCTCCTGCCGGCGACGGCGGGTAGGGGGCCCGCGGCGCTGGGAGGCTCTCGGCGGGGTCGGTTCGCGGAGCTCGGCACCCGGGAAGAAAGACACACGCGCGGTTCGCCGGGGAGGGCGGGGGGACGAAGGGCGGGGGCAGCGCGGCGGCCGACTGGCCGCCGGGGAGGCTGGCGCGCGAGCGGCCGGCGGGCGGGCGGGCGGCGCTGGCACCGGCTCCGAGAGCCGCGGCCGCTCCGATCCGAAAGCCGGAACCGGGCCCCCAGATCCGGAAGCCCGGCCCTGGCGCGCCGGCCCCCGGCCGCCCCGGCCCCCGCGGCCGCGTCCGCTCCGCCCCGCTCCCTCTCGGGGAGGCACGCCGAGGAGCGGTGGTAGCAGCCCCGGAGGAGGGGGCGGCCGCTGCCCTGCAGCCGGTCCGAGCGGCTCCCGAGCCGCAGCGGCGGGCTGTGTGTGTGCGAGTGTGCCGCGCTCTCGCCCCATGCCTGGCACATGCGTAAAAGCGAGTTGCGCCCAAAGTCCCAGCCATACCCTCCTTAGCAAATAATAACAAACCCAAACCGTCAGATCTTACCTGAAACATTGAAGCACAAAGTCTCTCTCCAAGTCCCCTTTTCCTTTTCCTCTCCCCCCTTTTCCGATTTCTCTCCCAGCGATCTGCTCGGCTCGCCACACCAGAGAGAAATGCAATAGCTTGGCTAAGGTAGACAGAACAAAATACAGAGAAGAGTTGCTCCAGGGCTTTGAAACCCCTCAAGGCAAGGATCAGGATACAATTAGCTCATGCCTCTACCTCCAGTCTAAATCAATCTCCAAAATAAAACTTAAATCAAATTAACTGATCACAGGGCAGACAATTGATCTCCTTCAAAAAATAAAGCTCTACATAGACGTATAGAAAAATATACATATAGGAAAATTTTTTTCCAGATTTTTTTTTTGACGGAAAAACAGTCTTATTCCAGCCTCCAACTTGCTTTTTACCCTCCTCTTGCATAGAAAAGCTGATTTTAATCGTTGTGATTAGTTTTGATGTAACGTTTCCGCGGGCGATTTCTGCAAATGGATGGAGTGTTTCTTTGCCAAAAGAGGGAAAAGCAGCAGATGATGATAATTATAAGGATTGTTGGTTGTTTCTTTTTATTTGTGTTTAGGGCTTTCTCTTCACTTTCTCAAGTTGACCTGACACCGCTGTTACACTAAGGTCGCGCAACTTGTTGATGAAGCTCACCGCCCTGTCTGATCAAAGGATAGGTGATAATTTGGCAATCGAGCAGCGCATTTTTGGTTTCTTTGGCGAAAAACGTCCCAAATGACGTGTATAAAAATAAGCACATGCAGTGTGCTTTGCCCCAATCAAGTCTGAATCAGCGCCTGGGGGTGATACACAAACTCATTTCAAATGTTCAACCATGCAGAATTGCAAAAAGATTGAAGGAGTTACACCGCATTTTTTTTTTAAATAGCAAAATTAAAAGAAAACAAAACCTACATTAGGTGTAGCCAGGGACCTACCATTAAGGTTTATTTGATCAACCTTGTAAACATACCTCCCCTGCTCCCTTCTCTTTCCTTCCCTCCACCTGGTCTCTTTTATAGGGGGGTTTGTATAATTCCATTATTTGCTCACCAGAGCTAAAGAGACTCTAACATAAACACATTTGCCCAGATTGCTACTCTGATTCTGACCTCCCCCACTCCCCATCACTTCTCCTTCCTCTCTGAGTCTTTGTTCAAAGAGACTGTGCTCAAGCCCTTCCTTACCTTAATTCTTTTTAGTTAACTTGGGATATTTGGTTGTAACTCAAGGATCACCTCCCATTAGTGTTAGAGCCATGCAGGATACTTTGTGAAATGGTTTGTTGTTGGTTTTTTTTTTTTTTTTGAGCACTTCACAGTTCATTAATTCAAAGACTTTGCTGACATTTCTTATGAAAAAGACCAGGCTGTAAGGCCAAGGATACTAAAAAAAGAAAGGGAGGGAGCACTAAATAGAACCAGACATGCCCTGAATACCTGCAATTGGCAGCGTTTCACCGGAAGTATTTTTTTCACCATCATTTTACCTAGAAGGTAAGCAACCCCCCTCCCGAAATACCAGCAAAAAAGGGAAGATCCAAGCTTTAAAAATATATATATAGTTGATTAGATCAGTTCTGCTGTGACATGAGATGAATGTCATCATGAGAATCAGAGATGTTGGTAGATTTTTTTAAAACATACGTTTCTATGACATAGAAATCTGGTTTGAGAATATCAGGACCCTATAAAAAGAAAAGAGTAGCTTCCAAAACAACTCAAAACAAAATTATGTTGTTCTGTGCATGTTCTCTTTCAATCTCCCCCTAAACACACACATACAAGGTATGATATAGTCTCTAATCTGCTATTAAAAAAAAATTTAATGTCTACAAAACCCCAAATACAATTGAGTAAAAACTTTGTTCTTGTCCCTGTGTGTGTGTGCTGACGCACTTCAGTTGTGTCTGACTTTGCAACCCCATGGACTGTAGCTTGCCAGGCTCTTCTGCCCATGGGGATTCTCCAGGCAAGAATACTGGAGTGGGTTGCCATTTCCTTCTCCAGGGGATATTCCCTACTCAGAGATTGACCCCGCATCTCTTATGTCCCTTGCATTGGCAGATGGTTTCTTTACCAGTAGCACCACCTGGGAAGCCCCATTCTTGCCCCCAAATGGCACTAAATGTTAATAGAGGAGAACATGAGCAGAAAAGATACCATGGAAGAACCAGCTTCAATTCATTGAAATGACTTAATACATTAAAGGTGTGGCCTTAAAGTGACTTCATCCAAGTCTGGAGAACTGTGTATCATCATGGAATGTGAGAGCCAGGAAGACCATTTGTGGGAGAGCATCTCGTTCTTCCCATTATTTTCCAGATGAGGCGAAAGCTGCTGGCCCAAGGTCACAAGCCAGCCACCGACAGGTGTTAGGTAAAAGACCAGGACACCAAAAAAGTGTCTTAACAGGCTTTTTAATGCGAGGCGCTCCAGGGCGGGGTTCCCGACCCGAAAGAGGCAGGTGGAGGAAGTCCAGCCGGGACTGTGTTGAGGGTGGCTGTTACACGTTCCTTGCGAGGGATGGTCAGGCTAGACGGACGGGAGTCCGGATAGGTCGCCAGGCCGAGGCGTCGCGGGCTGCCAGGTCCTTCTACGTGGCTGGGATGGGGCGGCCTTAGCTGGTGAAGGGTGCTGTCACTGGTCCCCGGGACCTGGGAGGCCTCTTCCGTTAGGGACTTCCCCGCCCGAGGGTGGGAGAGGGGGGGCGGCCCATCACGGCGCCCGGGCCCGGCCTTACAACAGGGCCAAGGCTAGGCCACAGGGCCAGGCCAAAAGAAAGGTGGGTGGTGCCCCTCACTCCTCAGAGGCACTCACCTGGAGAAGCCATACAGCATTCCAAATTCTGGTGACATGGCTTAAACTGTATTTTTGGAATTCCCTTTCTGGAATTGTCCTAAAAGCCTGCTGAGCGTAGTCACTTCAGCCGTGTCTGACTCTCTGTGACGCTGTGGACGGTAGCCCATCAAGCTCCTCTGTCCATGGGGTTTTCCAGACAAGAATACTGAAGTGGGTTGCCATTTCCTCCTCTGGGGGATCCTCCTCACCCAGGGATCAAACCCAGGTCTCCTGTGTCTCCTGCACTGCAGGTGGATTCTTCACCGGCTGAGCCATAGGGGAAAGCCTATTAGCACATTCTTTTTAACATCTCTGAGGTCCACAAATCTGTCCTTTGATGTTTAACTTTTGGAAACAATCTCCTCCTCCCCGCACCCCACCAAAAAAAAAAGAAAAATTAGTACCAGGTCTGGGGAATAAGTAAATGATGGAAGACGGTTTATGCTATTTAGTCAAAAAAGAATGACCCCAAACAGTAAACAATGAGGCCAGTTTTCTTATTAGCGCTTAAATGGATTAAAGGCAATTCTCAAAATGTTTTCAGCAGGGGAATTACTGGGGCTTTGTTTTCCAGGATAGCTACTTGGAAAGGAATAATATTCATTAGAGCAAATTAAGTTCTGAAGCATTCATTTTTAAGATGTTTTCTTACTTCATAATGACATCACTTACAAAAAGATGCACTTCTTGGACATTAGGTCAGTGACATTTTTAAGTGATCCAACCTGTTCAGTTAATCCCTGAATTTGTGGTAATCCAGTGGCAAATAGACTGCGAAATAAGGCCTTATTTTCCTGTGGTAAGGACTTTAATGTTTTCATATTTTGAAGAAGACTCAAAATTCAGATGGTGGGGATTGAGATTGAAAAGTTATTTTGTCCTGTGCAATTTAAAGAGATGAACCAGTGTCACAACCTTCAAATGTAGGACTATGTAAACTTTTTTCAAATTTTAAAATAGATATTTAATGAAATGTCATGTGAAAAGCAGGGTCCATATCTTGCTAAGTACAAGATATGAACTTACTGATTTTATTTCAGTCCATCTTGTAATCATAACTAAAGCACTTTTTATCTAATTAATACCTGCACAAGTGAATTTCGGTATTTTGTGATTTCTGCAGTGCTCCCCCCACCCACCCCAATCATTAAGGAACTGGGAAAAAGTGTATTAGAAATCCTTCCAACCTTCTTTTTCAATAAATAGTTGAAGTGAGACCAGCAGCCTAAAAACCACCAGCAACATGGAAAAAGATGGCAATGGAATTGTCAGCAAGAAAACAATCGAAAAGAAGACGCAGGCCTGTTTCCGTCTTCTGGTGTCTCTCTCCAAATGAGTTCCACCAGTTTTTAAAGGCAGAAAAAGAATGATAGAATTTTTTGAGTTGAAGCCAGGAGTTTTGTGGAAAAAAAGTTTAGCACTGGGACCTTTGAGGAAGAGAAAAAGAGATCTTGTTTAAGGGGAGCGGCAGCCCCTTCTAATATGAACGTGGAGAGAGCTCATTTGGCTGTTTCTGAGTCACCGAACCCTCAAATCACAAGTTTGCACAGAAATCGTGGCTTTGTCCAGGGGAAGCCCTGCGGGACAGTCTTGGTGGCAATTTGACAAGACGTGGACATTAGTTGCTGAGATGAAATGTGAAATTGAAGAGCCCTCCACTGAAGCAGCCAGACACCCAAACCAAAGCTAAAAATTCCATTGCACTTTCCATTAAGAAGAAGGAAGGAGCTTCAGTGCTTGGGTTCAGCCTGAACAGACCTGGGTATCATCACCCTTTTCTTTCTTTATGTAATGAAATGACGATGTTCCATCATTGCTCCAAAGAGGTCTACCTAAAACTACACTGACAGGCCCTTTAACCCGGGAAGCAAATTAGGTTGTGTTATTTTTATCTTCCAGTCAGTTTGGGGGAGGAAACCACCTGTTTTTTATCAGCCAACCTGAAACTCCCCATAACTCTGCAGAATGTGTACATTTTCCTAGAGTTGAACAGAAGCATTAATGAGCTCAAACAGAATGGGTTTGTGATTCCTGAAGGTGTGGCTCCACCACCACCTGTTTATAATTAGCCTCTGGAAAATAGACTAGTTTTCTGTATCACTGTCCATGTTAAGAGTTTATATATCTCACTTTCTGAAAAGGCAGACCTTATAACTGTGGCAGACCTGCTAATGGGCATCAGTTTCATCTCAACCATGATTTTGAATAGAAACAGGTATAAAATCCTTGTACTGAGGCTCTTAAATCAGTTTGATCTTTTATCAAAGCTTATTGCTTATGATCGCACATTATGAAGCAATACAGAAGATGAATGCAGAAATAAAACTTGTGTGTCATGGAATACCCTTACCACCCTTTAAATAGTCTTATTTGATAGAGACACACCTTTGCTGGCAAGGAAGTTGATGTGTAAAGAAAAGACCTGGATAGCACCTATATTTCTTCCTGGCATTGAAAATCCTTTGCTGGACCGTCACATTCTATATTTCAAATAAATAAATGCTACTAAGTGTTACCAACCTAATTAATGGAGTTTCACTCACAGCTCTGCAACTTTCAGTGTAACCTGATCCTTAGTTTCTTTAGGCATAAAATTTGAACAAACATTCCCAACTTGAAGCCTTATGTTGAGGTTGAATGGGCTAACACATAGAAAGTATTTATAACTGTGCTTGGAGAACAGTGAGTTCTCAAGTGATAGCAATTATGATCATTATGGTTTATAGTAGTGTTTGTTGAATATGTAGTATTATTGTTGAATAAATAACATATTCCATGAGTAGCATAGGAAGAATGACATTTTTGCAATGAGAGGTATCTCATTTATTGGAATTTCAGTGGCTGATCTTTAAAGATTATTAAATTTCATTTTGTTATTTCATCTAGAAACCACACAGATACCTCCCTTTTTCATGTAAAGTAATGGGGGAAATAAGATTGTCTCCAGGGGAAATTAGCAAGGAAACATCCTATATGAATGGTCTTCCTTGTGAGGGAAGACTCTTTTTGTTCCTTTGAGGATCCTTGATTTTGACAAGACTGTCTCATGCATAGAAAACAATTAATTAAGCATTTTGTATAATTGCTTGTGTTCATATAAAAAACGGGACTCAACTAGAATTCAGCCGTGAACCGCTTTCTTCCTAATTATTTGCTTTTTCGCCTTTCAGAAGTTATAGGATCAGCACAAACAAGTGCTTTAAAAACAAAAGTTTAAGAAAAGAAAATAACATTTGAAAAATCAGAAGAGATGAACTTCAGGGCTTGATTCACATCTTTAAGAAACAGTCCAGTCAGGGAATCTCATATTACCCAATTTTCTACACTTTCCAGTTTATGTATATTCTTCTTTCCCAAGCTTTAGACAGTATCATTTTCAGACTATTCCATAGTCTGTACAAAGCTATTCAGTGGTTCTTATAAGGGAAGATTTTAAAGAAGATAAACATTTCATTAGCTGTTTTGTTCCATTTCATATTTTAGCATCCCATGGTAAACTGGCTGGCATTGAAAGGTACCTCTCTTTGCAGCGTGATACGTCTCATGCACAGCTCATCCGGTGGAGGACTACTTAGCTCTGCTTCACTGTTCTTCTGTCTGAACCAAGACTGTTCATGAGAAACCCCATAATACAACTGAGGCCCCTCAGGGGCACCATATACATTTATGTAAAGTTATCTTCTCATGCATCCTCTGGGTGTCAGAACCTCTCAGCTTTGCTAGCCATAAAAAATCTGCCTTAAGCACATTACTAACTTTAAAACTATAATGATTTGGATGTCATATTTCAATTTTTAAAAAATCTTTCCCTGGGACTTCCCTGGTGGTCCAGTGGCTAAAACTCCATGCTCCCAATGCAGGGGGCCAGGGTTCGATCCCTGGTAAGGTAACTAGATCCTGCATGCTGCAACCAAGACCTGGCACAGTGAAATAAATATTTTCTTTAAAAAAGCCCAAACAAATGCTCAGGCTTTGTCCTATTTCAAGACAATGAGAACCTAGTTAAGAAGGTCTACTCAAATGATTGGTTCTAGGAAATAAAATAAAACACTTTACCTGTTCCACTCCTGAAAATGACCCTATAAAACTTACCCAATGGCCATCATCCTATGATTAAAAGTATAACATTTATTTAACAGAAAAAAAAAAAAATCGTGAATAGGCTTTAGTTAAAAATAAACCTAAGAAGAGCAACAAAAAGTATCTGGTGAAAAAATAATAATTAAGAAACAAATGTATTACTGTTCAAGATGTATAGGAGCCACTATAAATAAATTACTATGGGAAGCAAGAATTTTGTACTTTCTTTAAAGTTATCAAGAGAGAAAGCAGTTCTAGAGTCTTACTGAGCATAAGCCTGAACAGTTAAACTGGGTGCTGGGAGGTGGGGGAACGAGTTGACAGGACTATTCAGCATGGGGGTTTAAATGATTTCAATATTCTTAATAATAACATTAATGATAGTAGTGATAAGAAATAATTATGAATGATGGCAGGGAACTTCAATTGTGTAAAGACCATCTGGCTATGAGAGTCAGACATGAAATTCTAAAATCCTCAATCTGTCCCTCTAAGGTTGCTTTGTAGATAATGGATATCTTAATTTTTTTAAAAGAAAAAAAAAAAAAATCGTGAATAGGCTTTAGTTAAAAATAAACCTAAGAAGAGCAACAAAAAGTATCTGGTGAAAAAATAATAATTAAGAAACAAATGTATTACTGTTCAAGATGTATAGGAGCCACTATAAATAAATTACTATGGGAAGCAAGAATTTTGTACTTTCTTTAAAGTTATCAAGAGAGAAAGCAGTTCTAGAGTCTTACTGAGCATAAGCCTGAACGGTTAAACTGGGTGCTGGGAGGTGGGGGAACGAGTTGACAGGACTATTCAGCATGGGGGTTTAAATGATTTCAATATTCTTAATAATAACATTAATGATAGTAGTGATAAGAAATAATTATGAATGATGGCAGGGAACTTCAATTGTGTAAAGACCATCTGGCTATGAGAGTCAGACATGAAATTCTAAAATCCTCAATCTGTCCCTCTAAGGTTGCTTTGTAGATAATGGATATCTTAATTTTTTTAAAAGAAAAAAAAAAAAAAACTCCTCATATCCATTGTACCAAATGTACAGCAGCTCCTGCTGAGAAAACAAAGCCTCTGTGTCTCTTTCTTTCCTAATCATTGTTGTCCCCCAAAAAACAAAGGCTCTGTGAAAGACTTTAGAAGATAATGATAGTAACTCATCAGTAACTCATCATTTTATGTTATTTGTCTGCCTGTGAAGATTTTTGATTGGTAATTGTTCTGATCATCCTGTGACTTTTCATTTCCCCAAAGTAGGGGGTGAGAATTCCCCCGGGTTTTCCTCCTACAGTAAAAAGCTTTCAGAAAGAAATTTGGGGGGGGGGTTAGAGTGAGAAGGATGAAATTTTTGGTCTGCCACCAATACATAATTTAAAACACTATTATGTGGGAATGAGAAATAACAAGAAAGATGAGGCATCTAACTCAGAACCTGGAGCATGGTTGGGATTGTTAGTAATGGTATGGCAATATTAGTAGATCTTTTTCCTTTTATTTATTACACCTAGGGTTTAGTTGTTTAAAAGTTTTTTGATGCTCTGTCATGTCAAAATATCGTGGGAATCAAAGGACAAAATTATTGTCTGATTTCACCTACATGGGGTACCTAGATAGAGTATCAAATTCATAAAGACAGGACTACATCAGTAGTTATTAGGTGCTGGGGAAGAGGAGAGAGGGGTTATTGTTTAATGGGTACAGAGCTTCAATTTGGGAAGATGAAAAATATCTGAAGATGGACGGTGGTGAGAGTTGACAACATGAATATGCTTAAAGCTACTGAACTGTACACTTAAAGACGACTAAAATGGGAACTTACCTATGTTTTACCACCACCACCTCAACAAGAAAGAAAAAACTGCAAATGTCTCTTTACCAACTCACATGTGAGCTCAGACCACTTCTCTACTCAGCTGAAGTTCATTGCAGAGTCCTTCAATGTGTTGTAAAAACTTGTATAATCTGAGTCAGATCAAATCCCTGGAAATAGCTGAGCTTCCCCAGGTTTTTTCCCTTTGACAAATTCTAGTTAGAGGTTTGGGGGGAGGTAGGAAGGGCTCCGGAGAAGGCTATGGAACCCCACTACAGTACTCTTGCCTGGAAACTCCCATGGACAGAGGAGCCTGGTAGGCTGCAGTCCATGGGGTCACTGAGTCAGACATGACTGAGCGACTTCACTTTCACTTTTCACTTTCATGCATTGGAGAAGGAAATGGCAACCCACTCCAGTGTTCTTGCCTGGAGAATCCCAGGGACGGGGGAGCCTGGTGGGCTGCCGTCTGTGGGGTCGCACAGAGTCGGACACGACTGAAGCGACTTAGCAGCAGCAGCAGCAGCAACAGGAAGGGCTCAGTCTGGTCTGCAACAAATACATGATTTAAAACTTATCTTTATGTGGTAAAGAGAAATATCAAAGAGAAGGCATCTGTCTAGATCCTTGGAATTACATAGGCAAAGCAGCCTTCTGTTCAACAATATTTTAATTTATTTGGCTGTGCCAGATCTTAGTTGCAGCATATGGGATCTAGTTCCCCCACCAGGGATTGAACCAAAGTGCCCTGCGTTGGGAGCATGGAGTCTTACTTAGCCTCTGGACCACCACGGAAATCCCCTGACAATATTTTAGATGTGTCCTCTATGATGGTTGTTCTGTGGACATGACCTTGTACTTTGCACCTTGAAAATGCAAAATCTAAAGCAGTTTGTAGATTAGTGAAATAATTAACTAAATGGAATCCTTTGCCTCGTGTTACGGATGTAACACTAGTTGAGGGAACTGGAACTGGATGCCTTGTTTTGTTTTGGGAAGTTATGAAACTAACAGTCCATGCTTTTACTTTTTCATTTCTCTTGGGGTTTGGGTTGGTTTGAATCGACCACATAGGCTGCAGGCTTAGTCTTCCTGCTTCATTCTTTGTGGCCATCCACAGATGCTTGGTGGATCTGTCCACTCGGCTTAAACACCCACTTCCTTTAACCTCTTGGTAATTTGTTATTAGTTTTATTGGTGCCCTTCTATTTCCCAGAAATGGATTTTTTTTTTTTTTGGTTTGTTTCTGGAAACAGCAGCAAGAGAAATCGTTAGATGTTGAAGAGTAAGAACACTGCTTTCTCCTGTTTTCTTCTTTTCCTTCTTCATATAGGTATGTCACTCACTGGCTTTTTCAATCTAAACCTAAAAACTGATCGTCTGTGGTTCATCTTTTCCTCTTTCCTATAGTTTCTTGGTAAGGAATTTTGTTGCTCATGGCAGAGAGGACCTATCAAAATCATTATTTAGAGAAGTGCCTTTTTGAGATATTGGTGTTATTCAGCTCTTTCTCCCAGAGCCGTGCTGTGAGTTTCCCAGAAAAATGTCTTCCAGAAGCAAAAGGGAGACTCTTAAACAGAAGTGAAGATTCTTCCTCGTGTCTGATCCAAAAGGAATGAAGCCTATGGTAAAGATGCTAGAAAAAAAAATTAAAGATAATGAAGAAATTAAGGGGCAGACCCAACTCAAGGAGCCCACGTCTCTGCAGATTTATGGGAACAAGACTGGGGTTAGGCGGTAGAGAATGAATAAACCTACTTCTCCTTTCCCTTCTTTCGTCTCTTAGAAGTCACAAGTTCCCATTTCCATTCCCTGAAGAACTAGAAGGAGTAAATTAAGATGTTAATGTGAATCTCCAATACTTTGACCACCTCATGCAAAGAGCTAACTCATTGGAAAAGACTCTGATGCTGAGAAAGATTGAGGGCAAAGGGGAAGAGGGCGGAAGAAGATGAGATAGTTAGATAGACTCACTGACTCAATGAACATGAGTTTGAACAAACTCAGGGAGAGAGTGAAGGACAGGGAATCCTGGCGTGTTGCAGTCCATGATGTCAAAAAGAGTTGGACATAACTTAGTGACCAAAAGACAACAATAAAACAAATATGGACCTCCATTTTAAGACGTGGTGAATTTGAAAGCATCTTGATACAGATTTTAGTCTATATTTTAGTAATTTTTTTTTTTGGAGGAAAATTGCTTTACAATGTTGTGTTGGTTTCTGCTATACAAGAAAGTGAAACAGTCATCACTTTATATATATACCCCCTCCCTCTTGAGCCTCCCTCCTCTCCCCGATCCCACCCCTCTAGGTCATCACGGAGCACCAGGCTGGGCTCCCTGTGTTACATAGCAGCTTCCCTCTAGCTAACTGTTTTACACATGATCGTGTATATATGTCAAAGCTACTTCTCAATTCGTCCCACCCTTTCCTTCCTGCATTGTGAAGCCCATTCTCTATATCTGCATCTCCATTCCTTCCCTGCAACTAGGTACATCAGTACCATTTTTATAGATTACATATATATGCATGAATAGATGTTGTTTTTCTCTTTCTGACTTTGAGTCTATATTTTAATATACCACAAATTTAGCCTTCACTAACTCTGCCACTAGTCCACTTAAGCCTGTTGATTTCCCTTTAAGCCTTTCCTTTCTTTCTAACCTTCTTCATTCAAACTGAGACAATAAGAAGTTCTGTTTATACAGTTAACCAAACACTTTCACCTGCATTACTTCGTTTGGTCCTGTCAACCAGAAGTGTTAACCCAGTCGTACTGAAGATGAAGAAAGAGAAAGACATGTGCTAAGAGGAAGAGCCTTCTCTGACTCCAAGACCAGACTCTCTCCATCAGATGAGGACTCGCATTTGTCTTAGTCATAACCAGGCATTTTGCTCTCAATCTCGTCTATTTTGTACTCATCTTTGGCATCTTAGACCCAAAACTGGCTCCTGCAGGAAACATATATAAAGTGAAATAGTGAATGAGCCTTTCAAATAATTCATTCTATGCTACTGCTGCTGCTGCCGCTAAGTTGCTTCAGTCGTGTCCAACTCTGTGCGACCCCATAGACGGCAGCCCACCAGGCTCCCCCGTCCCTGAGATTCTCCAGGCAAGAACACTGGAGTGGGTTGCCATTTCCTTCTCCAATGCATGAAAGTGAAAAGTGAAAGTGACGTCGCTCAGTCATGTCTGACCCTCAGCGACCCCATGGACTGCAGCCTACCAGGCTCCTCCGTCCATGGGATTTTCCAGGCAAGAGTACTGGAGTGGGGTGCCATTGCCTTCTCCAGTTCTATGCCACAGTATTCAGTAAATAAAACAAGTGGAAAAAAGTCAACCAATTTCTTTATCCATAGGCTAAGCTCCTGGTCTGTACGATGAAGTAGGAGAGTGACTTCTTCCTCTTCTCCTTCCTCCTTCTTTCTGTCTCTTTTCTATGAAAACTTTGGCTCTTGTAGTTACTCTGCTGTCATCGCTCTTTTAAGGTCTCCTGAGGTTCTGTGATGATTTCTCTACAGGCAGAGCCTGCTTCCTGATGTGCTGATGGGTGGGGAGTCAAACCCACAATTCAGAGACATTGAACGAGATGCAGCTGGCTTTGGAAACCTCAGTAAGACCTTCCTCTCCTGGGAGTGAGCAGGAAAGAGCAAAGAGTACTTTGTCTAGAGTAAAGAGTAACTATTACTAGGGTGGTTGAGTCTTTGTAATGCCAAAATAAAAGTCTTTCAGTCATATCCCATGGACTATAGCCTGCCAAGCTCTTCTGTTCATGGAATTCTCCAGGCAGTTCTACTAGAGTGGGTAGTCCTTCCCTTCTCCAGGGGATCTTCCCAACCCAGGGGTCAAACCCAGGTCTCCTGCATTGTAGGCGGGTTCTTTACCATCTGAGCCACACAGGGAATCCCTGTAATGCCAATGCCACCCCCAATTTTGGAAACAAGAAAGGAGGCAGGCAGGCAAGTAGCAGAAAATCTCTTCCTCATGTTTCTAAACTGATAAATACCCCTGCAACTCTGTGCCGGGTCATAATTCTTATAACTTGGCTTAGGTCACAGAGTTCAACTCAGGGATGCCTGGAAGCTAAATGGACATAGATGGACTTGAAATGGTAGAACATAAGTTCTCCATTCTTAACCGTAGCTCACCAGGCTCCTCTGTTCATGGAATTCTCCAGGCAAGAATACTGGAGTGGGTTTCCATTCCCTTCTCCAGGGAATCTTTCCGACCTAGGGATGGAACCTGGGTCTCCTGCATTGCAGGCATATTCTTTACCATTTGAGCCATCAGGGAAGCCCACTCTCCATTCTTTAGGTACCCCACTTGTATTCTACCCACTTCGTTTCAATTTGCATACGTCTTTCTTCTTCTTAGCACCTCCCCTAATCCTCTGTTGGTGACAAAAAAAAAGGGGGATGTGGGGAAAGGTGTTTTCCAACAAAAGCAAGTTCTAGAGGAACATCTTCACAGCCTAATTAGCTCTTAGGCTCTTAATTTTGGAGAAACATGACTGTGTATGTTTCCTAATTAGGAAACCCAAATGGGAGCGCTGACACTGCCTCCCCCAGGCAAGCCGTGTACACAGAACAGCTACCATCCGAGGGAGCTATGCCTTTTTCTCTATGTAATTACTTTACCCAACTTCGGCTGCAGTTAAACTTGAACCTTTTCTCAGATGAAGGCCTTGAACCCTCTGCTCAGCTATTATGTTGTGTATCAAATCACAAAGCAGTCTTGCAGCAGTCCAAGTTTAACAGTTGAATGTTGTTAGATTCCTGCCGTTTTCTTTTCTTTGCTTGGACTGTGTCTCCATATGCAGTTGCATATGAATTATAGGTAGAGGTCCTCACATTTCCTTTTGAAGAAGGAAAAGGAAATTGTTCATGCACATAAAAACAGATAACTTCTTTTTTTTTTTTTTTTTTTAATGAACCTAAAATTTTGCAAACTGAATAGGACCCTGATCTGGGCAGTCAGGTACCTTGTCTCTGGCAGAGGTACGAGACAGAGGGTGAGATACTGACAGAGTGCAAGGGAGAAAGGGGGCCCTCGTGCACAAAACCAACTGAAGCATTTCCTATAGATCTGGAATATCGCTTTCAAGCCCCATGGTGATCTAATAGCCTAAGCATCAGAACTGACTACCTTTGGCTGCCTTAATTCCAAGTGTCCTTGGTAATCAACACAAGGCCTGGCTCCTGTGGAATTCTAAACTCCACGTCTATAGCTATAGTAGGAATTGTTTGGACAGGAACAACAGGAGTTTCAACACTGCCATGTGGACAATAGATAGCTAGTGGGAAGCTGCTATATCATGCAGAGACTCAGCTTGGCACTCTGTGATGATCTAGAGGGGTGGGATGGGGCAGAGGTAGGGGGGATGTGAGAGAGATCCAAGAGGGAGGGGATATATGCATACATATAGCTGATTCATTTTGTTGTACAGTAGAAACTCACACAGCATTGTAAAGCAATTATGTTGTTTTTAGTTGCCAAGACGTGTCTGACCCTTTGTGACCCCATGGACTGTAGGCTGCCAGGCTCCTCTGTCCATGGAATTTTCCAGACAAGAATACTGGAGTGGGTTGCCATTTCCTTCTCCAGGGAGTCTTCCTGACCCAGGGATTGAATGCATCTCATACATTGGCAGGTGGATTCTTTACCACTGAACCACCAGGGAAGCCCAAAGCAATTATATCCCAGTTGAAAAAAAAAAAAAAAGAGTATGACTTCAAGCCACCAACTCCTAATACTGATAACCAGCCAGTTAACTGCTGCCCCCACAGCCTTCATGTTAAGTAGAGGGGTGGTTCCTCCCTCACATTCCAGAAAGATGCAGCCTCAAGACAGAGACCCTCCTCTTCTTATGCTTCTGTTTACAGACTTCTTTTGTTGATAGAAGGAACCTAACCCTCAGGAGGCTGTCAATATGCAGGCAGATCTTTTCAATGGTTTCTCCCTGCTCTCCAGATTTTATCACGGCCCTGATTGCTCTGGCCCAGCTCCCTCTGCATATACAGGAGGCTTCTCTCTCCCAACTCTGGATTGCCCCGAGTACTTAGGGTCCCATTTAGCTCCTTCCACCCAGCTCTCTGCCCCAGGACCTTTGCATAATTTGTTGCTGTTCAGTCGCTAAATTGTGTCTGACTCTGCGATCCCATGGACTGCAGCACGCCAGGCTTCCCTATCCTTCACCATCTCCTGGAGTTTACTCTGACTCATGTCCGTTGAGTTGATGATGTCATCCAACCATCTCATCCTCTGCCACCCCCTTCTCCTCCTGCCTTCAATCTTTCTCAGAATCAGGGTCTTTTCCAGTGAATCGGCCCTTCGCATCAGGTGGCCAAAGTCTTGGAGCTTCAGCTTCAGCATAGTCCTTCCAATGGATATTCAGGGTTGATTTCTTTTAGGATTGACTGGTTTGGTCTCCTTGCTGTCCAGGGGACTCTCAAGAGTCTTCTCAAGCACCACAGTTCGAGAGCGTCAGTTCTTCGGTGCTCAGCTTTCTTTATGGCACAAGAGGAACCTCCTTTATGTGGGAGGCTCTTTCTCTCCTCTAGCCTAGGATCTCTTGCTCATGCATTAGCTCAAATATTTTCTCAGGGAAGCCTTCCCCTTAGAACAGCTCAGTCCTGAAGTTTGATCCATTTAAACTTCAGTAGTTTTAGGGTGTTTTCAAACTGGAAAGCACTCATAGTTCATTGGCCTTTTCCTTTAGCATACTAACCAGATTGCAATTTTGTGTTTGTTTATTATTTGATTACCATCTGCTTCTACAACATAAGAACTATATCTGCCTTTTCTCACTAGTGTCTTCAGGGCCTAATGTAAAGCTTGGCGTACAATTTGTGCCCAATAATACTTGTTAATGAGTGAGCGAATGAATATAAAGGAAAGAACACATTAGAAAAACAATTGAAATGAAAAAAAGAGAGACCAAGATTGTTAACAAGTAGGTAAGGGGAAAATCCCAGGGACAGAGTGGTCTGGCAGGCTACAGTCTGTGGGGTTGCAAAGAGTCAAATGGGAGTTAGTGAGTAAATACACAAGGAGAGGAATTACTGCCCCCAGGATTTGGTGATTTTATCAGTTTGGCATTAACGTTTTTTGACATAGGTTTCTGAAGTCCTAGAGAATTTTTCCTAAAAATCTAACACCCCTACCCAAAAGAATTGAGAGCAGGGACACAAGTATATGTATTCCAAGGATCATGGCAGCATTATTCACAATAGCCAAAGAAAGGAGGATGCAGCCCGAATGCCTACTGATGGATGAACAGATACACAAAATGTGGTCTCTATACACAATGGAATATTATTCCATCTGAAAAAAGATGAAATTCTGACACAGGCTATAACATGGATAAAGCTTGACGATGCCAAGTGAGATAAACTGGAAACAAAAGCATACATATTGTATACTTCCACTTACGTGAAGAATCTAGAGTTGTCAGATTCACAGAGAAAATAGGAAGTTAAATGGTGGTTTCCGGGGGCTGATGGAGGGTGGGAGAAGAAGAAGGAAGGAAGGAGAGTTAATGTTTAAGGGGTGTGGAGTTTCAGTTTGGAAGATGAAGGTGTTCCAGAGATGGATGGTGGTGATGGGTGCATAGCAATTTGAACATACTTCCCACCACTGAGCTGTACACTAAGACATGGTTAAAACCATTCTATGGTATGCATTTCTTTTCTTTTTTGTTAGCCGCTCAGTCGTGTCCGACTCTTTGCGATCCTATGGATTATGGACCCCCAAGCTCCCCTGTCCGTGGGATTCTCCAGGCAAGAACGCTGGAATGGGTAGCCCTTCCCTTCTCCAGGAGATCTTCCCGACCCAGGGATCCAACCCAGGTCTCCTGGATTTCTAGCAGATTCTTTACCATTTGAGCCTATGTATATTTTACCATAGTTAAAATAAAAAGCAACGAAATGTTGAAAACACAAACACATACCCCTAAGATTCCCTCAAGTTCAGATCCATTTGCTTAAAGTGAAGGCCCATTCATTGTAGGTATATAATTCTGTTTAAAACGAACCTGTTTATTACCCTTCGTTTTATAATTTCTGTTTTTAAATTGTCCAGATCTTCCTCTTTGCCCTCATGTTGAGTGGTGGGTAGGAGTGGTAGTCATGCAGTGTGGGCATCTATGCCTTTTTCTACAGAGGTACCTTCTCCTCTGATGGCAGAGTTAAACAGAACTAGAGCACCTCCACAACAAGACAGTCTTGAAGGTGGCACAGTGATAACGAATCCACTTGCCAATGCAGGAGGAGACGCAAGAGACTCAGGTTTGATCCCTGGGTTTGGAAGATCCCCTGGAGTTGGAGATGGCAGCCCACTCCAATATTCTTGCCTGGAAAATTTCACGGACACAGGCAGGAGCCTGGCGGGCTACAGTTCATGGAATCCCAAAGAGTTGGATGTGACTGAACATGCCTACATGCAAACTTTCATTTTACACTGTTTACCAATTAGAAACATCTCTAGGAGAAACCAATACAGCCCTTAGTTGTGTCCTTTCTCTGAATTTGTAAATCTGATTGGCTCTCAGATCCAATCCGTTATTTATCTATAGAGATAATCTGAAATCCGAGAGATGGAGAGTTTAAAGCCAAATTTAGACTTTCATTAGGATCACGCACAAAAGAGTACAACTAGTATATTAATCTCTAACGTTGTAGTGAATGGAGAAAGATCTTCTCCGACGTGGATAAAACCCCCCTGTAGATTTCCAGAATCCCAGCCCTGAAAAGGCTTACCCAGAAAATTTGGCAAGTGATGATGAAAATCTGTGTCCAAAACCACCATTTCTGGACATTTAAAAAATGAGTTATAATTATCAGACAATATTATATTTGTTTCAGGTGTACACATATCAGTATTTTTTCAGCATTTTTATGCATTATGAAATGATCATGGCAGTAAAACCGGTCACCATAAAAAGCTGTTACAATATAATTGACTATATTTCCTATGGGAATGTTATACCCTGTGACGTATTTACTTGTCATCACACACAAGCGTCACTGGTCTAACTCGCCACCTTAGAGGTAGAACATTTAGAGAGCTCAGCTAAGGATGTGTTCTTTGTGCCTTTTTTTTTTTTTGCTTCATTGTATGGTTTTCGGGATCTTAGTTCCCCAACCAGGGATTGAGCCCTTTTCACAGCTGTGGAGGCACTGAGTCCTAACCACTGGACCACCAGGGAATGCTCTGTCTAAATATTGTGTCTTAAACTATTTGTAAGCAGTAAGAAAAGGACTTTGAAGTTGCCCTCAACATGAATGCAGTCTTCTGGAGAAAACGATTTTCCACAACCACTTTTGAACTCCAACCTACAACCAAGTAGTTGGCAGACACGGGAGGTTATTGAGTCTATCATGAATCTAGTGGAACCATGAATTTTCTTTCTTCCAATGTGAACTCACAAAATAATCCTCATTTTCTTTGGGGAGTTCTTGTCCCCTTGAAGCACATCTGTTGACTCCAGGTAAATTACCCTGTGCTCCATTCTCTTCCCCCCTACTCCCGAGAGGCCCTTCCTCATTATTAAAGAATCACATAATTTCATATTTAAAGAAGGCCTTCGGGATCATGCAATTCAACCAGTTTTTTTTTAATAGTCTAAGAAACTTAAGCTCAGGGAGATTAAGTGATTAATGTCTCACTGGATTAAAACCAACCTATCTAGAATTAGTTGTAGGCTCTTTTGATGGTCCTCATTCACGTTTGTCTAGATGTAACTCACGAGAACTTGATCAAGTGGACCCCATTTTAACATGTGGAATTTACTATTTTTCTTTCAGAGTTTATTGGATAACACTTTGGAATCCATTGAGGCTGGGCATGATGTGAAGAGTTGAACATCCTCTAGTCCCAGTGCTTTGTTTCAGAACCATAAGCCCCAGGTCCATAAACCCAAACTGCACCTGCTTCTTGTCCTGGAATGTTTTTATGTAAGTCTCCGGAGTTTGATGAGGATGTTTGGTTGTGGAGGGTGCAGGGACGGGAACACAGACGAGATTACACTGAGCTGGACTGTGTGGGACAGGTTGTGGTGGCCACAGGATAGGTGCTAAAAGAAGATGAGGGGACGGATTAGTGAAGCTCCATGACCAAGCTACATGCCTCCTGGAACATCTGAGAGAGGAGTGTGGTGTGGTGAAAAGACTGTCGGTTTAATGGTCAAAGTCGGTTCTGTCATTTACTACCTGTGTAACCTTGGGCTTCCCAGGTGGCTCAGTGATAAAGAATCCACTTGCGAAGCAAGAGATATGGGTTTGATCCCTGGGTTGGAAAGATCCCCTGGAGAAGGAAATGGCAACCCACTCCAGTATTCTTGCCTGGGAAATGCCTTGGACAGAGGAGCCTGCCGGGCTACAGTCCATGGGGCCACAAAGAGTTGGACATGTTTTAGTGACTAAACAACAGCAACCTTGGGCAAATGAACTTGTGTACATCAGTTTGTTATGTATAAAATGAGAGTAATTAATACTTACCTTGTGCTTGTGTTAGATGCATAAAAGATGAATAAAGTCCCCGGCATGTACAACACATGCAAAAAGTGTTCACATGTATGTACATGTGATATATATGTGTGCATGGTACATTTGTATGTAGGGAGTGGGGTGAGTGTGTGTGTGTGTGTGTGTATTGGATTCCAAAGGAAAAGTTGAGGTTTTTCTATTAAAAAGTGTCGTTGTTGCTTTTTTTTTTAAAGAAAACAGGTGATGCTCTCTATAACACACATGTCTGCAGTTTCTAGCAGTGTGTGAGGTTTGAGTGTGAGCGCATAGTCACGATCTATTCCTTCTTGCTTCACTCAGATATCATGGAAACAAGCCAAAAGGGAAATGGTACGACTTCAGTGTATCCCCCCGCCCTCTCAGAAAAAAAGAAAGCAAGCAAAACATTCTGTCAACTCGTAGAGTGTTTATTAAACATTTTATTTCCCAAGCACAAAATGGCGGGAAAGTAATTCCAGCCAACATTGTTTACTAATTGAGAAAATAATATTTTATACAGCAGACAACCAGAGAACCATTCAAGGTGGTATGCAAACCATTACCAACTCGCTCTGTGTTCGGAAGAATGGTCTCAGGGGCTGGAGTTGACTTGTAAAGGCATCTTGGGGGGCTATCTAGAGTTGTATTTGAAAGTGAGCTTTGGAGGCATGAGTCCTTGGACCACTACCATAGTTTTGTCTGGTCACTAAATTCTAATCCTTGATCACCTCATGTGCAAAAAGAAGAAAATATTTGCTTCTCAGGCATTTTGAAGATTAAGCAGATAATATATATAGATCACTAAGCACAGACTCTGCCACATAGTGAGAAATATCAGCAAACTGGTTATATATATATATATTTCTCATTAAAGGCGAATCTCAAATAATCACAAGTGTTGTCAAGGGTGTGGGGAAATTGGAGCCTTCATACACTGCTCATGAGTGAGTGAAAGTCGCTCAGTCATTTATGACTCTCTGCAACCCCATAGACTATACAGTCCATGGAATTCTCCAGGCCAGAATAATGGAATGGGTAGCCATTTACTTCTCAACTCACAACCCAGGGATTGAACCCAGGTCTCCTGCATTGCAGGTGGATTCTTTAACAGCTAACCCACCAGGGAAGCCAAGAATACTGGAGTGGGTAGCCTATCCCCTGTCCAGCAGATGTTCCCGACTCAGGAATTGAACCATGGTCTCCTACATTGCAGGCAGATTCTTTACCAGCTGAGCTACCCGGAAGCCCCACGGGGATGTGAAACAGTGCAGCCCCTTTGGAAAACAGTCTGGCAGGTTTCCAAAATATTAAGCACAGAGTTACCATAGGACCAAGCTATTCCACTACAAGAGAAATGAAAACATATATACGCACAAACACATACACAAATATTCAGAACAGCATTATTCTTAACAGCTTCAAATTAGAAACAACGAAATGTCCATCAATGATGAATGGATGAACATAATATTGTGTATCCACACAATGAAAAATTATTCAGTAACAGAAAAAAATGAAGTACTAATACACACTAAAATATGGGTGAACCTTGAAATCCAGATGAAAGAAGCCAGGCACAAAAGATCCATTTATGTGATTTATGATTCTATTTGTGTGAAATGTCCAGAACAGGTGGATCATCCATAGAAGTCAAAGTAGATTTGTGGCTACCAGGGGACAGTGTGGGTGGTGATGAAAAAGAATAATTGCTAATGGATCTGAGTTTCCTTTTGGGGGGGATGAAAATACCCTGGAATTAGTGGTGGTGGTTGCCCAACATTGCGAATGTACCAAATGACTGAATGCTTTAAACTAGTGAAGTAGATGGTATGTGAACTAAATCTCAATAAAGCAGTAAAAAAAAAAAAGTGAATTTTTTTTTTTTTTGCTTTTTATTTTGTATTGGGGTATAGCCAACTGGGGCTTCCCAGGTGGTGCTAGTGGTAAAGAACCGTCTGCCAATGCAGCAGTTGTAAGAGACATGGGTTCGATCCCTGGGTCAGGAAGATCCCTGGAGGGGGGCAAGGCAACCCACTCCTGTATTCTTGCTGGAGAATCCCATGGACAGAGGAGCCTGGCGGGCCATGGTCCATAGGGTCACAAAGAGTCAGACACCACTGAAGCGACTTAGCACACACACACATACATACAGCTGATTAACAATGTTGTGATGGTTTCAGGTGAACAGCAAAGCGACTCGGCCATACATACACATGTATCCATTCTCCTCCATACTCCTCTCCCATCCAGGCTGCCACATAACATTGAGCAGAGTTAAAAGACATGAGGTATTTGGACAAGTGGAGAGAAGCAAGCCAGCAGAGCAGAGCAGACAGGGACCTTGGGATCCAGGCAGCTGAACCAAGGATTTGCGAGAACTGCGGGAGGGGATGGGGCGTCAAGGTAGGTCGGTGAAGATCACGTTCAGTGCTAGCTTACAATGCAATCTGAGGCCACCTTGGGGTGGTAGGAAGGGCAGAAAAAATGGAATTTTTCAGATGTATCGGAATGTAGCATGGACTGGAATGAGCGGAGGGGGGGAATCAGAGAACTCTAGTTTCTGACAGAAGAGGAGTCGTGTGTGTGTGTGTGTGTGTGTGTGTGTGTGCGCGCGCGCGCTGTGTGTGGGTCCTGGGTGCGTGTGTTAGTGTGTGAGGGACCTGCGGGCGTCAGGGCCGGGCCTCCTTGTGGCTGCAGTGCGGGGTCCGGCCTCCGGGGGGCGCTATGACCGCGAGCGGATCCGCCTGGTGGGGGTCGCACCACCACGTGGCGAGAACCCCCATCCTTGCTCACAGCCCGTCTCGCTTTCTGTGAAAATTGTCCTTGAGGTAGGAAGAGCCTGATTTTCTGTAGAGAACAAACACAAATACGATATTTCATATCTTCACTGCCATTTTCGCCCTTGTCTGTAATTGGAAACTCTCGCCCCCGGTCTTACCTGTAGGAGTCTGTCTTCAAACGTGCGATCCTGTTTCTCCCCTTGCCAGACCCTCCTCGTCTGTCTGCTGTTTTTCTCCTTCAAATTGTCACGATCTCTGATTTTATTCGTCAGTGCTTTTGATTAGGGACGGTAACGGAGCAGGGCAGGAGGGATGGCAGGTGGGGGTGGGGATTCTTCTATTTCACTAGTTCTGATGAAGCCCGCGGTTTGGCCAGGCTGCTTTCATAAATCCACACACTTTTCCGTCTGACAGCCTCCCCTCTCCGTCTTTCTTGCAGACTCCAGTTTTGTGCTCAGCGGCGTCTTAACTCCCCTCCAGCCGATTCTGAACGTTGAGGTTCTCTTTGCCCTTCAGCTTGCTATTCACCATTTTCTCCTTATTCCTGGATTTTGCACTTTTCCCTCAAGTTCACCGTTCGAGACTTTCTCTTGGGAGTCACCCTCAATGACAGCATCAAACTTGTCTCTGGTGGGGATGTGGCTGCCCACAGCCGGGCCTATTAGACAGCATCTGCCCCTGTGCAGAGAAGAGTCCCTGTGCCGTTAGCATGTTCTTATCATCCTATATTGTGATCAGTGCCCCGAAGAGAACTGAACTAGCATCGTCTTCAACAATTTTAATTGTCAAAGCCCCCAGCTTCCCTGGTGGCTCGGATGGTAAAGAATCTGCCTGTCAATGCGGGAGACGGGGGTTTGATTCCTTGGGTCAGGAAGATCCCATGGAGAAGGGCGTGGCAACCCGCTCCAGTATTCTTGCCTGGAAAATTCCATGGACAGAGGAGGCCGGCAGACTACAGTCCATGGGGTCACAAAGAGTCTGACACAAATGAGCAACTAACACACTTCCTCTGAGGGGTGTCCCTGGATTCTGACTTTTAATTTGCTTCTGAGCCTTCGTTTTGTGAACTTTGACCAGTCTTTCAGCTTTATCAGTGAGAATGCATTTCAGGAGTCTCGCACATCCACACCTTCTAGGTGAGGGCAGCCCTCCAGGGCTGCTTTGATCTAGTCCCAACACCTCAAGGCTGCCTTGCTACCCAGCATACAGGAGGGTTAGCTTCCTACTGCCGCCTTCCTCCTGACAACACAAGAAAGTTTCCAGGCCTTGCCAAGTTTTATACTCTGGTCCCTATTGTTGGCATCAGTCTTCTGGATTGTGAAGGGCGTTTTGTTTGAGACCTTTCAGTAGAAACCAGAGCTTCTCCACTCTTGTAATGAAGCAATACATCATTTCATAGAATCCAAGATGACATCGATTTTAAGACATATTTTATGTCCCCCCCCACACAAAAAGAATGTAGCCAATTAAACTATGACAATCACTGATTGTAAGGCCATCATGTGGAAAAAAATATACAGCTTAGAATCATAAAATATGTAGCAGAGTGGTTGCATGTTGAGGTCAACCTGATAGGGTTTGAATCTCAGCTTTATTTAATGTCTGACCTTGGGCAAGCCGCTTAACTTCTCCTTGCCTCAGTTTCCTCATCTTTCGGGATGATCATAATAGTATCTACTTAGAAGGATAGAGAAGAGTCTATATACACAACACTTATTAGCTGGGTATAATAAAGGCTCAATATGTGTCAACACCTTTTATCTGAATGCTAATAAAGAGTATGTGCGTGTGCATTCTCAGTTGCTAAGTCATGTTTGACTCTTTGCCATCCTATGGACTACAGCCCACTAGGCTTGTCTGTCTGTCACATTTTCCAGGCAAGAGTACTAAAGTGGGTTACCATTTCTTCCTTCAGGGGATCTTCCCCATCCAGGGATCGAACCCGGGTCTCTTGTACCTTCTGTATTTGCAGGCAGATTCTTTACCACTGGTGGAGGCAGGAGGAGAAGGGGACAACAGAGGATGAGATGGTTGGATGGCATCAACGACCTGATGGACATGAGTTTGAGCAAGCTCCAGAAGTTAGCGATGGACCGGGAAACCTGCTGTGCTGCAGTCCATAGGGTCACAAAGAGTCAGACACGACTGAGCAACTGAACTGACTGAATCTTTACCACTGAGCCACGTGAGAAGCCCCTTTTAAAAGTATTATAATCGCCATGCATCTTAGATTGCATTAACTGTTGCTGATTTATCTTGACATGCTCTATTTTGATGTTTTTCTCTCTCTCTCTCAATAGCCACTTACCCGTTTAAAAGTGCAAGTTGCACATTTGTTAAGGCTTAAATTGGCTAGTTTTTTTTTTGCCTCTGTATTCTAATGTGGCCTCAACGAAGCAGAAAGCAGATATCCGTACTATCATTTTGAGGATTTGGGCAGGAAAATACAAATAAGGAAAGAAAGAAAATAGTGGGGAAGCCAGTAGGTTCTCTGTTTATTCACTGACAAAGAAGTGGCTATTTAAAAATGGATTTTCAAGAAGGAAAAAAGAATCAAGTCAAAATAAAAGTTAATTTTAAAAATTTTAGTTTCGATTGAAGATTGCTGACCTGCTTATTACTTTTTTTGAGAGAGACATTTAGAATCCAAAAAATAATGATTGCTCAGCCATTCAACTTAAAGATATTTAAGTGTATTAGTTGGCTTATCATCTGATGGTCAAAGTTTAAAAAATTATTTTTGTGAAAAATAGTTTAAAGCAATTTCCTCTATGCACCTTGGGCTTCCCAGGTAGCACAGTGGTAAAGAATCTACTTGCCAGTGCAAGAGACCAGGGTTCAATCCCTGGGTTAGGAAAGATCCTCTGGAGAAAGAAAAGGCAACCCACTCTAGTATTCTTGCTGGAAAATCCCATGGACAGAGGAGACTGGCGGGCTACAGACCATGGGGTCACAAAGAGTGAGGCATGACCGAGCAACTGAGCACCTGAACACACACACAACCCACCTTGAGATTAATGTATCTTTTTCTGTTTTTTTCTGGAGTGGCATTTAGGACAATTGGATTTCATGTTACAGTCATTCTATCATTAAAACACTGAATCAGGTAATCATTTCATTTCATTTGCTTCACAGATGATCACCAAAAAGTACTCTTGTCATCAAGGCTTTATTGATGCCTGTAGGGTTTTGTCCACATGGTACAGAGTTGACAAGCTAAACGGAAAAAGGAAAGCATGCTGGGCTGAGCAAATGAGTTTGTGGTATTTGTATTGTGGTTGAAGCAGATAAATGGCTAGAGAGTAATGTCGCCATCGACTGGGAATAGACCGTGTGTCACATAGACCTCTGTGAATCATCTTGGGGCCAGCTACTGCAGTCAGCCTCCATCTCTCTTAGAACCTTTTTCAGAAGAGAGATGTGAAGTTCTGGGCTGTTAAGTAAACTATTGTGTTTCAGTGAAGTTCAGGTATCATAGGTTTCAGTGAAGTTCAGGTATCATAAGTTGTAAGACCCACTAGGTTTTATGTTCCACCAAGAAAATAAAAATTACTCCCACAACTGTAGCACCATGATTTTTTTTCTGCCTTAGAATTTTTATTGGAAAGGTTTTTTTTTTTAAGTTTTCTTTGATGTGCACCATTTTTAAAAGTCTTTAGTGAATTTGTTACAATACTACTTCTGTTTTATGTTGTTGTTTTTTTTACCCCAAGGCATGTGGGATCTTAACTCTCCAACCAGGGGTTGAACCTGCATCCCATGCATTGGAAGGTGAAGTCTTAACCACTGGACTCCCAGGGAAGTCCCTGGAAAGGTTCTTGTACTTGTTTTGGCATTGATTTTGCCCCTATATATCTCTTGTGCATATGTAAAAGGCAAACTAAAAATGAAATACATTGGCTGAGGAACTTACAAAACTTCATTTTCAGAATGTGATTCTTATGAATTAGTTTCCTACTTGGAGTCTGTAATCTTCATGTTTTGCTGTGCAGGCTTGTCCCCTGTGCCATCAAAAGCATTGGTGATGGAGCATTTCCTAAAATGTTCTTCCACTACTGTCTCTAGGATTCCCTTCTGAGTCACTTCACATGTTTGATGCCAGTCTAAAGGCAGTGATAACCGTGGCCAACTACTGGTGGCTCACGGTGATGGTAAGATGTATTTTGATTTCAGAAATATTAAAATGTGGGTAAAGATGTGTCTCTTTAAAAAGTAATTTTATTTAATTGTGGCTGTGCTGGGTCTTTGCTGCTGCACGGGCCTTCTCTAGTTGCGGCAAATGGCGGCTGCTCTTCATCGTGGTGAGTGGGCTTCTCTTGTTGCTGAGCACAGGCTCTAGGCTGCCCGGGTTTCAGCAGTCCCTCCTCCCAGGCTCTAGAGCACAGGTACAGTAGTTTTGGCACATGGGCTTAGTCACTTCGAGGTATGTGGGATCTTCCCGGACCGGGGATCGATCACATATCTGCTGCAGGTGGAGTCTCCACCACTGATCCCCCAGGGAAGTCCCAAAATGTCTCTTTAGGGTCACGCTGAGGTCTGTCTCTCTCTTACCCTGGACACAAAGGAGGCTTTTGTCCTCTGGTTCCAGAAGTTGACGTTTCACACCAAAGGGCAGGGGCACCTGCTGGGTTGAATCGGTATTTAAATCGGTATTTGTATTAATTTATTGGTATTTATCAGTATTTATATTAATCGGTATTTTCAGCTCCTCACCTCTCACTCAACAGCTCAGATCTCCTGTGTTCCCTTTCAAACCTCTGATGAAGGCAACTGGGTGAAGCTTTGGGGGAAAAGAAAAATCAAAACCCAGTACAGGACTTTTTCTGGACCTGTTCCCTTTCAACACTCCTTGGCGATGTCAGCGAAAGTTCTCTGGAGCACATCATTCCATAAACATGGGCATCTCCAAGGGATGAAGATTCTGTTGCTCCATTCTGGGCAAGGCGGTTGGCTAAGAAAATTGTGACGTTTTCCAGGTACAGATGACAGTCGCTCTGAGGAAAGCGCTGTTCTGAGTCTTTGGGGGATATGCTTTTATTGGCCTTCATAACCTACTGCTTATAGCTAAATGCGACTGAGAAGGCCACATCTGTTGGGAAGGAAAAGTTTCGTGTCTGTGGGTTTTAGGGAACAATCTGCATCACCGTAATCTTAACACATAATTCAAATTGCCTGGAGAGATGAGCTCTTTGCCTAACACCCAGCAGGACAGATCGCATTCAGGAAGGTCACCCAAGAGGCTCACTGTTTGTGCATGAAAATGTGTCAGTCTGTCTTTTCCATTTTGCCATTTCCCGTTTTCTTTGAGCACCGGAGTTAGTTTATTTGATTGTTTTATATTTGGGCAGCTGGGGATGGAGATATTTCTTTTCTGTTTGTTTCTCCAACTCTTTTTACAGTTTAACAAGTCAAATACAAAACTCAGGGGACTTCATAACCCTCATGATGGAGCTCTGAATAGCATCCCATTATTGATTGGAAATACTGCATTGGAATGCTGCGGAAGAGCCCCAAACCAAAACTTTTCAGATGCCTGAAGCTGTGAGCTTTCCAATTAGGCTGAAAGTTTCCCTTGATAACCAGTAGTGCTGAAGCTTTTAATATTGTTTTGGCCTATCAGTTCTTAGCACGATTTTCTAGTTATGAAGGCCAGCGGATCACTCGGTGTCAGCGAGATAGCTCACCCATCCCACTTGCATGCTTTCTGATCAAATATGCTATCTGAAAAAAAAAAAGGAATCTTCGGCTTCACGTAAACCGATCGTAATTGGGAGCAGTTCGTCTTTCCCTTCTTCAATGCTATCTCCTCCTGTGCAGCCTATTTTGCATCCAGAGATACATTTGAAAGTCGAAATCCCTTCAAGCTAAATATTCTAAACTGACAGAAGAATTTCTAGTGGCACACCAGCCTGGAGCCATGTTTTTATGAGGACATCACTTTCTATTTCTAAGCTTCAGTGTGCACCCTTGCTTCCTTATTGCTGGGAGCCATGCCACATCAACTTGCCTCCTTCTCAGCTTTTAATGTTTTTTTAATGGAGTCCAGTTTTCCGCCTAAGTTATGGCTAGCCTTCTGACAAACCATCAGACACCTAAGCAACCAGAATGGAGGTGTCCAGATGTGACATGGTGGGGTAAACTTGCATGCTATTGAATAAAACCATATTCTAAGAATTCCTTTATACCTGGCCTCTGAATGTGCCATGAAGGCTAAAAGGGGCTTAAGAAAAACATTTTAAAAATTAATATGTGACCTGAAGTCTTTTCTTGTAAGCCACTAGCAAAGGCAATCATTTCTCAATCTGACTGGCGTGGTGAGTGTGTTGCCTGAACAGTGAAATAGCAGCACAGCTGAATTTTTTTTTTTTTTTTCTCAAGTTTAAAATTGCTCGCGGAGCTCTGAGGTTAGTTATCTAATGAAATAAAAGCAAGCGTGCTTTGCATGTACCTGGTCATTTAGAAGAACTTAAATAATTGTAAAGTACAAAATGATGAATCATTGCAGATGCAAATTCATCAAGGACAGTGGTATTTCTGTGATAAAGGAAGAAGTCTATGTTCTTGAAAGTCAGCAATCTATACAACTTGGAAGACATCCGCAGAACGTTTGGTAATTAAATATGCCCTCAACTGAGAAATAATGTCTGGAGTTGTCCTGCTGGTAAGTAAAAGGTACGCCTTTATGCCTGGGTTTTACGATTTCTGCTTGGAATCATGTAGGTGTTTGGGTTGTGAGGGTACACAATCTGCAGAATAATATGAGTAAATGTTCTGAAAGAGACAAAATTCATCTTATTTTTTTACATTCACAACAGCTGAGTCTTTCTTGGGATTCAGATTTCAGCTCAATGTTTTCCCCTCCCCCATCCTTGTGAGCCCACTCAGTGTCATCATCTTCCTTTATTTTTATTGTTGTTTGAAATGATTGGCTTCATTTGTTGGCTGGTTTGTTGATGCCTCTGCCTGGTAGAAAATCAACTCATTGAGAGTGGGATGTTGTCTCCTTTATCACTTTACCCTAGCTCCTAGAAACAGTGACTGGTACATTGTAGGTTTTCAATAAATAATGAATGAATGCATGTATGAAAGCAGAATTCTGACTACAGTATAACTCCAAAAAGAGTTATAGAACATTGGATGGCTCATGAGCTGGGTGCAAGATATGGCCGTTTATGACATCTGAAATGTAGTCTAATGAGGTCAGGAATTTTCTTTTTTCCTTTTTTTTTTTTTTCACACCACATGGCTTGCAGAATCTTAGTTCTCAGACTAGGGACTGAACCTGGGTCACTACAGTGAAAGTGTTGAGTCCTAACCACTGGACTACCAGGGAATTCTTAGGAATTTTCTTTATACTTGAAAAAAATTCCTACAGCATCAGGCATGGCATCTGATATTTTAAGCAATTGGAGGTGGGTTAATGCAGAGGTGTTCGGGAGATGAGCTGATATTACATTCATTCCAGGGCTGTTATAGGGAATGTGCAGGGAGGGGGTTCTCTCAGAGTGCCCACTGACTGGGTGTCCCAGGAATAAGACCTGCGATACCAAATTACCATGATTGACAGGGACCATCCTTTCCAGTGTCAGAATTCCTTGAACAGTTTGAAATTCCTTGAACAAAGCATTTTTCCTTGGACAAAGGATAGGAAAGTATTTTAGCAATTGATTAATATTTTGGGTACTTTCTGTTAATACATCTTGTAGTCTTTTACATTGGTAAAAACTGTTGTTGCCAAAAAAACAGTTTGGCTGATGGAGTCGGATATTCATTAGAAAGATTAGTAACTTAAAGAAAAGCACTTCTTTGAATTTGATGTATTTTACAGGAAGGGGCCTAGTTTGATGTTGCCCAGCTTAACTTTTCATACAAATTGCCCTTGAGGAGTGTTTTTTAATCTGATGCATTTTTATCCCTATCTTCTGAAGTGGCATTAAAAAAAAAAAAATAGGAGGCTAGAGTATCATGGAAAGCAGCTTTTATTCACTCCAAGGACAACTAACGCACATACAACCAAGGGCAGAATTAGTCTCTAGGTGCATATATTAGCCTAAGGGTATCATGGGTGTCTGTGTCTTACTCAGGAAACTCTTTAAAAAATAATTACCTTGTGATTAGTATCTGATGCCAGTGGTATGTTTTTGCTTGAAAAGTCTGAGGTCTTTATTTCCTTAAGACAATGAATGAACTTCTTTTCACCTTGTTCTTGGCTGTGTTTCTTCCTTGATCTTAATATAGATACACAAGCCTTCCTGGTGGCTTTCCTGGTGGCTCAGATGTAAAGAATCTGCCTGCAATGTAGGAGACCTGGGTTCAACCCCTGGGTCAGGCAGATCTCCTGGAGAAGGAAATGGCTACATATTCCAGTATTCCTGGAGCTTTCCTGGTGGCTCAGACAGTAAAGAATCTGCAATACAGGAAACAGAGGTTCAATCCTTGGGTCAGGAAGATCCCTTGGAGAAGGGAATGGCTACCCACTCCAGTATTCTTGCCTGGAGAGTTCCATGGACAGAGAAGCCTGATGGGGTATAGTCCATGGGGTCTCAAAAAATAGCACACAACTAAGCAACTAACACCTTCACTTTCACACACCAAGGCACTCTTGTTGGCCTGCTGCCCCCGCCAATGGTAGATTTCCCAGTAACAGTTTCTCTTCATACTATAATTCCAGTCTGGTTAAATCACAAATACTTACTAATGCCTTTTTATATTTAAGATATATATATTCTCTACCAGGTGGTATATAATCAGAAAAACAGAATTATCATTTTCTTATGGATTCTATCGAATGCTTATGTTGGGTGCAGCTACCAATGGAAGCCATCAGAAGGATGAGTTTACAAGTTTGACTAAATGTGGGAAACAGAGACACAATAGTGCTTGCTCTTCCCGGTTAAAACTCATTGATAAAGTTTTGTTCATGTTCAAAGATTCTTCAAAAATGAGTTTAGGGGCAATTTAAGGTCCAGCCTTTAGTCACCAACCACTGCCTGACTCTTTCATCACTTCAGGGGTTTCAAGAGGACAGTGGATAGTATGTGGATGATGGGCAATGACTGGACTGTGAACCACATATGGAAAAGCCATAATCCATGGCTTTGATGTCAAGAAGCCACAGCCCACTAATCCAATGATATCAGCATGATGGGTAAGGAATTGTCAGGCTTTTGTTATTGGCTTTTCAAAAATAAGGAGCTAGTAATGAGGGTTTCCTGGTGGCTCAGTGGTAAAGAATCTGCCAGCCAGTGCAGGAGACAGATCCAGATCCCTGGTGTGGGAGAATCTCACATGCTTCAGAGAAGCTTCACAGATATTGTGCCTGTGCTCTAGAGCCCCTGAGCTGCAACTACTGAAGCCTGCATGCCCTGGAGGCAGTGCTCTGAAACAAGAGAAGCCACTGCAATGAGAAGCCCACCCACCACAACTAGAGAGTAGCCCCAGCTCTCTGCAACTAGAGAAAAGCCCTCTCAGTGATGAAGACCCAGCACAGCCAAAAATAAATAAACAAAATTTTTTTGAAAGGAGCTAATGAACTTTTCTTCTAGGGAGGGACATATATGTGAACGGGCTCTTTTGGAAAAAACAAAAACAAAAAACCTAATGTAAGTGCCCCACTGTTGGACTTATATGAAGTATTTTGCACTTAAAAAATGTGTTTTTTTGGTCACACAGTATGTGGGATCACAGTTCCCTGACCAGGGATCAGACCTGCATCCTTTGCATTGGAAGCATGGAGTCTCAACCACTGGACCACAAAGGAAGTCCCCTTATTTGAAGTATTTTGTTCATGTTTTCTAAAATAGAGATGTGCAGGAAGAAAGGGCATGTCTGTGAAGATGATGATTTCAGTAGTTGGGGTTCTTGGAGAATAGGGTGTGGCCTTCTAGAATTTGTCATTAAAGTGTTTCATTATGTTTTTTCCAGAAAAAAAGGATGAGAGAAGAAGAACCTGGAGCCAGGGAGAAGGAAGGAAGAAGGATGGAGATCAGGAACATGGTCAACCTGGGTTCTCGTTTGTAACTAGGGAGTAAAGGCTTGCCTTCAGAAGCTCACATGTCATATTTAACTGGTGCCTTCCTATAACATCTTGACTTAATAAAGAGACTAGCAAAAGGGAAAGAGAAGAAAAATGAAAGAAAAAAAATCTGCAGCAGGACAATAAAAAGTTTCCTCTTCACACCCACCGCCGAGGGGGTTTTTCCTTTGTGCCTCATGGCTTATCCCACTGAAACGCATCAATTTTTGCTTTTATGCTGGAAATGCCTGAAAAACATTTGAAGCTTCCCAGCCACCCCTTGGGGGTGAGAACGTTTCACAATGTGTCTCCAGGGAAGGCTAGGGGGCCAGGGTTGGGTAGAGAGGAGGCTTTCTCCCCTTCACAGGG
The DNA here is from genome assembly GCA_006410675.1 of Oreotragus oreotragus. Taxonomy (NCBI): domain Eukaryota; kingdom Metazoa; phylum Chordata; class Mammalia; order Artiodactyla; family Bovidae; genus Oreotragus; species Oreotragus oreotragus. Next base: position 32,140 of record SJYX01012743.1, on the reverse strand, counting down.
GAACAAAGGGCAGAACCTCAGCGTTCTTGACCCAATGTGTGACCTCCCGCCCAAGGCAAAACATTTTATCTCTGGGTCCTAGTGACATAAGCTCCCTGGGCTCTGTGATTGTGCTCTAGGAGGTAACCAAAAACCTTTGATGGAATTACTGCCTCCTCTCTCTCTCTCTGCCCGGCCACTTATTATTCTGTATATTTTTGAGAGCTGTGGGAAACTTTCATAACCAAAGCCTAAGCCAGGCGAAAACTTGTTCTATTTGGAATTTGTAATGAAGTCAAAACATGGCCTGGATTTTCTGAAAGGCTCCTTTGGCTGCCTGCGACAGCCCCAGGGCACAATCAGACAGGGATGGAGCAGGCCTGGGAGCAGATTTCGTTACCAAGAATAGGACACAACAATATTTGCCTCCAAAACACCACGGCTGCTATTTACCTTCTCAGCTGGAAGAAGTGAGAGATAAATGCAGATTTCATATAAAGCGCAAATACCAATTCTTTCATTTCTAATTTGGGGGATTTTTTTTTTACCCCCTCTGAGCTCCCTCTAAACAAAAGGTTAGGGAGAGTTTTTAGCATATTTGATTTCCTGACCTAAGGGAAGAAATTCTTTATTTCAGAACTTTTGACCCCCGAAGAGCTCTTATTTTTGCTTGAAAGCCTGAATAAAAATGGTTAGACGTGTAAAGCGATTGTGGGTTTTGCGAGTGCTTGCTTTTGTGCACTGTGCTTGTTGGGCTGTTGGTCTGCAGGGAAATACTATGAGAAAAACAAGTTTTCTCCTGGTTTGGATGGAAAACTTTGCCTACTTTTCAGTAGCTCTCGCAAATTATTTACTGGCTTAAACCTGATTCCTCCAGAGGAGCCTCGGTCCCTCACAAAAGTGCTAAGTGGTAAGATGTAGTTCCTAATTTTTATTTAAGTCAAAGGTTAATAGTATGAGGGGGTTTGGTCCTTCACTGTTTCAAGTTAATATTTATTTTTTTCACCGTCGTTTAAAGACTTTCCTACGGCCCTTATTTCACTACTGAAAGCAGAGTAAGAGAACTCAGATTTCATGCCCCCAGGCTTGAATAAAGGAATAAAAACAGCACAACATTTGCATCTATTTAACAATCTCAGTTCTAAGAGCCCCCTCACAGGGAGAGGAGGGAAAAACCGTATCTCTAGGTGAAATGAAGCTCTTCAGAGATCTTTGCTGAAAACACAATTCAGAGAAAGATAATCATTGTCAGAAATGACCTAGGAATTCAAGGCCTTATGATTGAAAACACAAAGCTAAGAAAGGTGCATTCTCCTGCCTCCCTGCCTGCCCTGGTATCAGTGAACATCAGCTAAAGGTGGCTGAAGAACCAATTTCATGCATCTACTGTACGAGGAAATGAACTGAGCCAAGGGCAAAAATAAAATTATACAAATGTTATTATAGACTAGCCTGCTTCTGTCCTAGTTTAATTCAGATTTTAGTGCTGCAGGCTTGGCTTCAGGCAGTAGCCTTCCTGAATAAATCAACATTTGCTTACATCTAAATTATTAGGGGAGCATGTGACTTTGTTTATTGTATAAATTATACGCAAGGTTAAAGCATTAACTGTTCAACTCATTTTGTTCAGTCACCTCACCAATTCTCTCCCCTACCCCCCCGCAGTCAGCTGTCCCCCAAATAGGAAAGAAAAATCTGAAATTCCTGTTTTTTTCAGACGAACCCAATAACAGATCTGCAAAGCCTTGTGAACCTGAGCTTGTGGGCAGGGGCCTGAAGGTAAGATGGAAGACAGTCTCTCTCTCTTTTTTTTTTTTTTTACTTTTTATTTTGTATTGGACTATAACCAATTAGCAGTGTTGTGATAGTTTCAGGTGAACAGTGAAGGGACTCAGCCATACATACACATGTATCCATTCTCCCTCAAACCCCCCTCCCATCCATATAGCTCCACAACATTGAGCAGAGTTCCATGTGCTATATGGTAGGTCCTTGTTGGTGATCCATTTTAAACATAGTGGGAAATGGTATTAATGTTTAGACAAAAAGGAAAAAGGAGCCCAAGAAATTGTTCACAAGAGTCCTTATGGGGTGTCTGCACATTGTGAAATGGTGATCTGGCAAATAATCAGTTAAGTTGATTAAGGCAGCCAACCAAATGGGATAATTTAATATAAAACTAAAGAAAGCCTTTTGGCTAGGGTTTCAGTAGACAAGGAATTTCAAGTTATATGGCAATATTGGTCCCAAAGATTTTTATTGCCTTTATTAGAAAAAAGTTTAAACATAGACCCTTTGGAAAATGCATTTAAGAACAATGGAAGGGTTTTTTTTTTTTTTGGGAGGGGGGAGGATTATGGTTTTTTCTTTTTCTTTTTTTTTGTCTCTGCACATCATTGTGAATGCCCTTCTGAAAGCTCATTCATACATGTTTGGGAAATAAGGATAGAGCTTAATAATTAGACAATTTGACTTTCTAAGTATTTAGACAAACCAGATTTCAGATGTGTTCTGCTTTGAGAACATTCAATCTAAATGAATATCAAAGGTTCAGAATAGACAAGTTGGAGGCAATTTTTACTTTACAGAAGGTTCTTCTTTGTGTTACAATCATCCATAGTAGGCTTCTTGTGAATTTTAACCATTTCTGCAGTGATAAATTTATTTACAAAATTGTAAATTGAATTCAATTGAAAAGATTAAATTCAGTCTTTTCCAAGAATATGTGTGTTTCTTTCTCAAAACTTCTAGAAACACTGCAGGTCAGAAGATTTTCATATAAAAAGATCTTTTTCAATAAATGATTTGAATGAACGGTGTGTTCATGAGGAGAATCAATTTCACATTCAGCCAACTCCCAGTTCTTTCTGTTTGCATCTTAAATGGGGCTTTGAGATCTTGGACTCTAGTTTTCTAAATATGGTCACTGGGCCGTCATCCACATCCATAGAATCACCCAGCTGTGGAGCCCAAGAATCTGTTACGGGAGGGCCCCTATCAGGGCCTGAAACTGGGCTCATGTCTAACATCAGAAATGAATTGTCTGAGGACACACAAATGCTGACAAAACAAGAGATTTTATTGGGAAAGGGCACCGGGTGGAGAGCAGTAGGGTAAGGGAACCCAGGAGAACTGCTCTGCTACTTGGCTCACAGTCTCAGGTTTTATGGTGATGGGATTAGTTTCCAGGTTGTCTTTAGCCAATCATTCTGACTCAGAGTCCTTCCTGGTGGTACACACCTTGTTCAGCCAAGATGGATGCCAGAGAGAAGCATTCTGGAAGGTGGTCAGATATGTGGTGTCTCCTTTTGACCTTTCCTCAACTCTTCTGGTTGGTGATGGCTTATTAGTTCCGTGTTCTTTACCAGGACCTCCTGTCGTAAAACAGCTCATGAAAATGGTTACTAAAGGGCCTGGCCAGGGTGGGCTGTTTTAGTGAGTGTGCTTCCCCTAACAAATCTACTGTGTAATAAATGTCCACATGATTGGGATGCACATCAACTAACATTTGAGAACTTTTTTCCTGGGTCTAATGTGGAAGCCATTCAATATCACAGTTATCCAAGTCTATGCCCCAACCAGTAACGCTGAAGAAGCTGAAGTTGAACGGTTTTATGAAGACCTACAAGACCTTTTAGAACTAACACCCAAAAAAGATGTCCTTTTCATTATAGGGGACTGGAATGCTAAAGTAGGAAGTCAAGAAACACCTGGAGTAACCGCCAAATTTGGCCTTGGAATGCGGAATGAAGCAGGGCAAAGACTAATAGAGTTTTGCCAAGAAAATGCACTGGTCATAGCAAACACCCTCTTCCAACAACACAAAAGAAGACCCTACACATGGACATCACCAGATGGTCAACACCGAAATCAGATTGATTATATTCTATGCAGCCAAAGATGGAGAAGCTCTATACAGTCAACAAAAACAAGACCAGGAGCTGACTGTGGCTCAGATCATGAACTCCTTATTGCCAAATTCAGACTTAAATTGAAGAAAGTAGGG
>SJYX01012743.1:7987-18681 GCA_006410675.1 Oreotragus oreotragus | reverse complement strand
CAAGATTGCTGGGAGAAATATCAATAACCTCAGATATGCAGATGACACCACCCTTATGGCAGAAAGTGAAGAGGAACTAAAAAGCCTCTTGATGAAGGTGAAAGAGAAGAGTGAAAAAGCTGGCTTAAAGCTCAGCATTCAGAAAACTAAGATTATGGCATCTGGTCGCATCACTTCATGAGAAATAGATGGGGAAACAGTAGAAACAGTGTCAGACTTTATTTTTCTGTGCTCGAAAATCACTGCAAATGTTGATTGCAGCCATGAAATTAAAAGACACTTACTCCTTGGAAAGAAAGTTATGACCAACATAGATAGCATATTGAAAAGCAGAGACATTACTTTGCCAACAAAGGTCCATCTAGTCAAGACTATGGTTTTTCCAGTGGTCATGTATGGATGTGAGAGTTGGGCTATAAAGAGACCTGAGCGCCAAAGAATTGAGGCTTTTGAGCTGTGGTGTTAGAGAAGATTCTCGAGAGTCCCTTGGACTGCAAAGAGATCAATCCTGAGTGTTCACTGAAAGGACTGACTTTGAATCTGAAACTCCATTACTTTGGCCACCTGATGTGAAGAGTTGACTCATTTGAAAAGACCCTGATGCTGGGAAAGATTGAAGGCAGGAAAAGAAGGGGACGACAGAGGATGAGATGTTTGGATGGTATCACTGACTCAATGAACATGAGTTTGGGTAGACTCTGGAAGATGATGATGGACAGGGAGGCCTGGCGTGCTGCAGTCCATGGGGTTGCAAAGAGTCGGACATGACTGAGCACCTGAACTGAACTGACTGAAGTGTTCGCTGTCTTGATTTACTCTTCCTTGTGTGTCTATTGCAACCCCTGGGTTGACCAGGCTGGTCTTCTGGAGGTTGGATGACTCTCCTTCCTCCATGTGGTCTCTCATCCCCTCGAAGGTTATTGTGAGCTGATTCCTGCAACAACGGCAGCGTTTCAGGAGCAAGTGGAAACATACTGGGCCTCCTGCGGGTCCATCTTGGTCTAGTCCTCTGTTATATGCACTGGATGCTGTTGGCCCTAGTTGATGACAAGGCTAGCCTGTTTGATGACAGAGGCTGCAAGGTCACATTTCAAAATGCAAGGATACAGGGGAGGGAGGAGCATGACCCCTTCTCAATCAACTTACCAGAATGGAGAGGAGCTGAGGGTAGATAGACTTGATTTGTTGTTGAGCCAGTGAGCAGAGAAGTAGGAAGAAATTTAAAAGGATACATGTAAGAAAGAAAGAAGGGCATCAAAGAACAATGAGTGGTTAAAATGTGATACAAATAACAACAGTGAATGCCAGAAGAAATTTAAGCAAGACAGAAATGTAGATGATGCTAAGGGCATATCTTAACATCTGCAGAGTTATAGGGGTCTCCTGGCTGAGGGCCTAGCAAGGTAAGCAGAGCGTTGGTATCTCTGAGTTTCTGAATTAGCAATGCCAGCAGTCTCTGGACCAGCCAAATTGTGGTGGATTTATTATTTACATTACAACTGAACTTAAAAATGAAAACATATGTCTACATTTTCAGTGCTTTGAAAATACCACTGAACATGCTGTAGAATTTTATATCCAGTAACAGGATGCAATTTCCCTATCAAATAAAATTGCTGTTTGTTTTCTGTACTCTCTGTTATTATGGAAATTTCACAGTTTATCGGCTACAGTGAAATGAGGAGGCCACTTACATGAGCTGCTTTCTCCCACTCCTAAAAATCTCAGTCCTCCTGTTTACATATTTATGCTAATATTGTTTTATGCTAATGATGTACTTTTGTTTGGTGCTGTTTCAATGTTACACAACTTGATGACTCAGTGATAAGGAATCTGCCTGCAATGTTGGAGACTCAGGTTAGATCCTGGGGTGGGGAAGATGCCCTGGAGAAGGAAATGGCAACCCACTCCAGTACTCTTACCTGGAAAATCCCATGGACAGAGGAGCCTGNTGTTTGGTGCTGTTTCAATGTTACACAACTTGATGACTCAGTGATAAGGAATCTGCCTGCAATGTTGGAGACTCAGGTTAGATCCTGGGGTGGGGAAGATGCCCTGGAGAAGGAAATGGCAACCCACTCCAGTACTCTTACCTGGAAAATCCCATGGACAGAGGAGCCTGGTGGGCTGCAGTCCACAGGGTCACAAAAGAATCAGAGGTGGCTGAGTGACTTAACAACAACCACCACCACCAGCTGATTAAGAGGAGAAAGGCAGATGTTCTGAAAACTCTTTAATGGAATTGACAGTGAACCGAGATAACTCCAGCAAGAGAACATTTTGGTGGCATCCTACAGTCTCATTTTCCTCCTCTTTTCTCAGTTGACAATGTATTTCTGAAATGAACAAATAAGCAGTTGCTTAGGGCCCAGTTAATTTTGCTGACTTCTGCAGAGTATGCCTGATTTTGTTCCTAGTGATTGTAAGAGTAATGGTTCTGTATGGTGCAACTGGTAATTTTGTGAGATACCCCCTCTTCCAAGAGCAATTTAGAGATGTTTTTTTTCTCTCCTCCACCCCCCCCCCCTCTTTTTTCATTGCAGTGTGACCACAGCCAGTATCCAAATCTTGTTAGCCAATAATGTAATTTCTGAACTTGGCTTCTGGACTAACAATGTTACAGGGTATGTGCCACCAGAGATGAAGTTAATAGTCACATATTTTTTAAAATATCCAGTATTCAGGTCTAGTATTTCTTTTTTCTTTAAAAGTAGTCTTCAATCTTGTCCTCATTTTCTTATTTTAATTTGTTGTCTCGAGCTTGAGCAGGAGCAGAAGCCAAGGCAAGGAGAAATATGCGGGGAGACTTCTTCCCTGGTTTAGGGACCCAGAGGTTGATTGTTTAAACCTATAAGTATAATACAGTGTGTAGGGCTTCCTGGTAGCTCAGCTGATAAAGAATCCACCTCCAATGCAGGAGACCCCAGTTCAATTCCTGAGTTGGGAAGATCCCCTGGAGAAGTGATAGGCTACTCACTCCAGTATTCTTGGCCTTCACTGGTGGCTCATAGGGTAAAGAATCAGCCTGCAATGTGGGAGACCTGGGTTCGATCCCCGGGTTAGGGAAAATCCCCTGGAGGAGGGCATGGCAACCCACTCCAGTATTCTTNATGTGTATAAGAGACAGACTCACTCCAGTATTCTTGGCCTTCACTGGTGGCTCATAGGGTAAAGAATCAGCCTGCAATGTGGGAGACCTGGGTTCGATCCCCGGGTTAGGGAAAATCCCCTGGAGGAGGGCATGGCAACCCACTCCAGTATTCTTGCCTAGAGAATCCCATGGACAGAGGCTCTAGTCCATGGGGTCACAAAGAGTCAGACTCGACTGAACAACTGAGCACACACTTGTCAATTAATCCTTGTGACTTATGATGTTACTTTTGAGATTAGTTTCTGCCTCTCTCTAGCTGGATGACTGTGGGCAGATATCTTATACCTCTATCAGGCTTAGTTTAATAGTATCTCATACCATTGTGATAAAAACTAGATAATTACACAGTATACAGTGCTTGGGACATAGAAAGTGCTTAGTGGCGTCATCATCATTGTCATTGGCGTCACCATTATTTTCATGAATCAGACTACTCTAGAGAGTGAAAGTGAAAGTCGCTCAGTTGAGTCCAACTTTTTGGGACCCCATGGACTATATAGTCCATGGAATTCTCCAGGTCAGAATACTATATTGGGTAGCCTCTCCCTTCTCCAGGGGATCTTCCTAACCCAGGGATTGAACTCAGGTCTCCCGCACTGCCAGGATTCTTTACCAGCTGTGCCCCAAAGGGAAGCCCAAGAATACTAAAGAGATTAGCCTATCCCTCTCCAGGGGATCTTCCAGACCTAGGAATAGAACCTGGGTATCTTACGTTGGACTTCCCTGGTGGCTCAGATGGTAAAGCGTCTGCCTACAATGTGGGAGACCTGGGTTTGATCCCTGGGTCAGGAAGATGCCCTGGAGAAGGAAATGGCAACCCACTCCAGTACTCTTGCCTGGAGAATCCCATGGATGGAGGAGCCTGGTGGGCTAAAGTCCATGGGGTCGAAAAGAGTCAGATACGACCGAGCGACTTCACTTTCACTTTCATCCTGCATTGCAGGAGATTCTTTACCAACTGAGCTACAAGGAAAGCCCCATAAGCCTTCTCATATCCATATCCTTATCCTTTCATTCCACTGATCTGGCTTCATGCCTTGTGTGATGTTGACCAGCCATAGGTGCCAAATACACAGTAGGTACTCAAGTTCTTGAGAAACAAGATAATAAATCCGTTAGCAATATCATAATTACAGTGTGAGTTTTCTTAAAATAACTTAACCCCAATACATTGATAAGTACTTCTTATGACACACAAATGACTGGTAATCAAAGATTTCTTTGCAGGGATTTATTTATGTGTTTGTTTGAAAATCCTAAATAGAAACCGGATAACAAGTAGATCAAAGCCCGATTGCTCTCAGGCCCCCAGGCCCCCATTGCCTTATCTCTGTCTCATCTCCCAGGGCTGTCCTAGAGGGGGCCTCCCTGTGGAATCCAGGACTCAGAGGAGCCAGGGTGAAAACAATTGCCCTAAAGAATCATCAAAACGAATGTCTTTATGCTTTTCAGTTTGATTGTTTTAATAATGCTTTTCTTTTTTTAAAGGGCTGTGTTTATAGTTCTAAGTGGAATCGCAAGTAAAGTGTTTATCACATCATTTCAGAAATCTCAGCCACAGCAACTCAGTGATAATATCCCTGGTTTTCCAGCAAAACAATCTAAGGGAAAATTTAAAATTACAAGTTTGTGTTCAGTTGGACTGAAGTCTCTGACTTTCCACACGCTGGTCTCTAATCACTCTATTTCCCAGGACTTCCTGGGGTGTTATCTTGTTCCTAATTGGTGCAATCTCCTTAGCACCCCTAATTATACCATTTCTTCTTGCTTTTGGTGATCTCTCTCCTCTCCTTGTTCAAATCCTGGATATCTTTCAAGTCCTAAGACAAATTTTATCTCCTCTAAGATATAGTTTCCTACTACTCTCTCCTTTATTTAGACCCATGCGGTGTAGCATTTAATTGTTCTGTGTTAGCTTTTTCTTCCTAAATAAGTCACGATCTCCTTGGGGGCAAAGATTATGCTTTTGCCCTTCTAGTTTCTCACTCTGGAGCCTCTCTAAGTGATAGATACATAGTAGGTGCTGATTAAATACTTGCTGATTGATTTCCTGCAGAGGCATAGATGCAAACTAAAGTGAAAGCATAAACCAGAGCAGTGATCGGAATCTCCCTTTGGGAAGATGCTCTTATGGGAATGGAAAACACTCTTCCAAGAACCCTGTCAGCTAATGCTCTTCCTTGAGTGCCCTACTGATGTGGGGAGTGGGGTGGGGTGGGGCAGGGTTGCAGGAGGGGCCAGTCTCTCCTGGAGGTTATGCGGCTGGCTATTTGAAGGCTTCCCAGAGGCATAGAGACTCTGGGGCTACCGGCATTTGAGTAGGATGAGTAGAAAAAAGACTTGTATATTTATACCTGCACCTAGGTTTGGGGAATGTACATCCCTCACCCACAAACCAGGATGAAGAAGGGTTTAATTCTGATGACTTGCAGCTAGAGCTGAAAAGGGAGGGGATGAAAGAGAGAGGGAGAGAGAGAAGGAGGAAGTGAGTCCTTCTTTGGGGTTAACAATGTTCTCTTTAGTGACTGAGCTTGGCCAGTGGTGAAAGGAGAAAAGTGACAGAATTAACTCCAATCCCCTATGCATGGCCTCTTCACAATTTACTGAAAGTTTTAGAAACTTCTTTCTGGGGCAGACACTGGGGAAGCTGTCCCTAAGCAATTCCTTGTAAGATTCAAGTTTCCTGGTTCTAAAAAAAGGAAGCAAATGCGAGACATTTGAGCAGGATTGGGATGAATGGGTGCAGGCGGGGAAAAGCTACTTCTTCCTCTTCTTTGGAGAGAGCAAGGGTATGCGGGGCTGGAGGTCTAGGTGGGCACACATACTTCAAAGTTTGATTGTGGTGAGAGGCTGCATCATTAAAGCCACCACTACGGGCTGGTGCACACGTCCTTCTCCTAGTTCTACATCAAATCAGTACTGTATAGGGAACTTGAGAATTTGAGGCAAGGGCTGATTGCTTTGTTCGAGACATATGAACAAGTATCTTTTAGTCATTCAGTGAAAAGGGGAAACCAAGTATCCTCAGGTCTTTGGAAGCTTCCCTGGTGGCTCAGATGGTAAAGAATCTGCCGGCGACGCAGGAGACTCTGGGTTTGATCCCTAGGTCGGGAAGATCCCCTAGAGAAGGGCATGGCAACCCATTCCAGTATTCTTGCCTGGAGAATCCCAAGGATAGAGGAGCCTGGCAGGATACAGTCCATGGGGCTGCAAATAGTCAGACAAGACTAACTGATTAACATTTTTTCATGTCTATGGAAATTAGTAATAACCTCCTGCAGACATAGATACCCACTGTAGTGTTAGGAGATGCTGGTGAAAAAGCCACATGACTTGGTTGTCCATTGGCTCAGTTTTGGTAACTGTTATCTGGAAAGCAAATACAGATTGCTTATTTATAAGACGAAGTGGCCACTGCTGTGGAAAATATAATTCTTAACTGAAATTATTCCCATTCTGGGCCCAATATGTTTCCTTTTATAGAATTAATGTTTTCAAAACAACTCCTTTGAAATTATAATGGAATACATGAAAAATTTACACACACACAAAGGGCTTCTTTCCTTTATTACTTCTCCTGGATCCTTGATTTTTGCCTCTGCTTAACATCTTGTAGGATGATTTCTGTATCTCTTTCTGGACCTCTTCAGATGAGTCTCCTCCAGAGGTTCTTAGATGTTGTAAAATCACGATGTTCCATGGGCACATCTAGGGAGACTGTTGGGTGATACTAAGAAGTGAAAAGCAAATGAGGAAAGAAATGACATTTTTCTTTTTAGCCACACAGAGCAGCATGTGGGGTCTTAGTTCCTTGACCAAGGATTGAACCCATGTCCCTTGCGGTGGAAGTGCGGAGTTTTAACCACTGGACCACCAAGGAAGTCCTAGAAATGGTATTTTTGGTGGAAAGACAAAGACTGTGAGTGGATATGCAATAACATCTCCTTGGTTCCCCGGAGATGTTCAAGGCAGAAAAAAATTTCAGGCAAAGTCCTGGTATAGTTTTACCCATGTTCTGCTTGGCAGTCCAGCAGTGGGTGGGTTAGGAAGATCTCAAAGTGGAAAACACTGTCAGATGTGACTTTACCTCATTACCTACATTTGAGAAGGAAGAAGGCAAAGGAGAAAAGGATGGAGCTCAAAGAGTATAGTGCAGAGGAGAGAAAGTGAGAGAAAGAGAAAACCCTGCCTCAGTCCTCTCTTCATGACTTCATAAGTCTGTTGGTTTCAGGGTTCTCAAGTGGGGTCTGGAGACTCTGAAGGTCTCCAAGACCCTTTTGGAGATCTATGAGGGACCTACCTTTTTCATTGACCTGTGTGAGGATGGATTTTCTTCAAATACATTAATTAAAACAACATATTGCATCAAACTGGGGCTTCCCAGGTATTGCAGTGGTTTAAAAAAATCTGCCACCAATGCAGGAGATGCAAGTTTAATCCCTGGATTGGGAAGATCCCCTGGAGTAGGAAATGGCAACCCGTCCCAGTTATTCTTGCCTGGAATATCCCATGGACAGAGGATCCTGGCAGGCTACAGTCCAAAGGGTCACAAAGAGGTGGACAGGACTGGAAGGCTGAATATGCATGCAACAAATTCAATGCTGAAACAGATACCAGAATCTAGTTTGCTTTTCTTCAGACAGACATTCAAGAGATTTGTAAAAGTATAAAACAGGAGTATTCTTCTTATTAGTTTTTGTTTTGGAAAATATATTCTTTAAAATAAAATTTTATTTAGTGTAGTTTATTATTTTTTTTTAGTGTAGTTTATATTAACATGTCATGGGCTTTTTTTTTTAATAAATGACTACATGAATATTTATAAATTTTCTGTCTTAATTTCTAATATAGTCTGAATAGCTGAATATCACTCACATAAGCCAAAGGTCTTTGGAGTTCTTATTGTGAAGAATGGAAAGGAGCTCTAAGATCAAAGAGTCTGAGAACTACTTTTCCAGGAAGTGGGATTACTGCAGGGGCAGTGATCCTTAGAGAAGGCAAATACATGTCAGGGACATATTAAGTTTATTAATAGAAAGATCAGGGACATATTAAGTTTATTAATAGAAAGATCAGTCCTTTTCTAAACCAACACCATGATTTTACTGCCAAACACAAGTGTCCCAGGTAAATTGCAAGAGGTACTTGTTACAGGTACCTCCAATACTTTTTTCAATACTGAAGCTCCAATACTTTGGCCACCTGATGTGAAGAGCCAACTCATAAGAAAAGACCCTGATGCTGGCAAACACTGAGGGCAGGAGGAGAAGGGGGCGACAGAGGATGAGATGGTTAGATAGCATCACCAACTCAGTGGACATGAGTTTGAGCAAACTCTGGGAGGNGAGCCAACTCATAAGAAAAGACCCTGATGCTGGCAAACACTGAGGGCAGGAGGAGAAGGGGGCGACAGAGGATGAGATGGTTAGATAGCATCACCAACTCAGTGGACATGAGTTTGAGCAAACTCTGGGAGGTAGTGGAGTATGGGGAAGCCTGAGGTGCTGCAGTCCATGTGGGTTGCAAAGAGTCGGACTCGATTTAGCGACTGAACAGCAAAAACTTGTTACAAGCAGTTTACTTTCCAGGTTTTGCAGCCCTGTTTGATCCCATCACATTCTTCCTTATTGACTCGAAGACAGTGGCACTACCTTCCTCTTCTCTCCCTTCCCCTCTTGCCATCTACATGAAGCACTCCATTCCATTGTACTGTATAAACAGGGAGGCCGTGTGCTTGGTCCAGAGGCTTAATCAAGAAATGAAAGCCAAGAGACTCATGTTTTGGACCTCCAACTGACTTCGGAAAGAACATAGCTAATGTAATTAGCAGATGAAGTCATCCCTTTAAAATGAATAATAGTAGTCATTCTGCCATGACGTTATTAATATAAAGAAAAAGAGCTCCCTTTGTATGTCTGTGCATTCCTGGCCACTATAGTTTTCAGTGTGAAGCTGGTGAATTCCTCCTTCTCTTGGCTGCTGCGTACGTTGGGATGCAGATGAAGCTGACTTTGGAGGGCAGCTTACTCTGTGGGCAAATGGGCTTGCAAATCCTGAAACCCAGGGTTTTCCAAACGTACACACTCAGCACAGGCATCCCCGGAAGAAAGCAGGCCCTGCTTCCACGGGTAGACTGTTTCACCAGATGGCAGAGAGTGAGGGGCTGAGTCACCATCACCAAGCGATTTCCCCTGAGTTTCCCAGTGAGATGCTTCAGTCATTCTTTCCCAGTGAAGATGGGGACTTCCCTGGTGGCTCAGACAGTAAAGAATCTGCCTGCAATGCNCTGTTTCACCAGATGGCAGAGAGTGAGGGGCTGAGTCACCATCACCAAGCGATTTCCCCTGAGTTTCCCAGTGAGATGCTTCAGTCATTCTTTCCCAGTGAAGATGGGGACTTCCCTGGTGGCTCAGACAGTAAAGAATCTGCCTGCAATGCAGGGGACCTGAGTTCGATCCCTGGGCCGGGAAGACCCCCCTGGAAAAGGGAATGGCTGCCCACTCCAGTATTCTTGCCTGGAATGAGCCCTGGCGGGCCCCCGTCCATGAGGTCACAAAGAGTCAGACACGACAGAGTCACTAATATTTTCACTTTTCCTGGTGAGGATGAGAGTGAACAAGCAGGAAGGTCAAGTGTAACCCCCTCTGCACAGGTGGAAGCTTAGGATACAGGTCTAAGTGTTATTCCCAAACACGTTCCCTCCAGAGATATCAAGTGCCTTCTCTGACGGCTCGTTACTGTGCTACTTGTGTGCTAGTTGCTTCTTTTGAGAGATCAGCCATAATCAGGGAATTTCTATTGGGCAGTGGAGGAGCTGAAAGCTAAAGGGCCAGCTCATGTGCAGTCTAGAGAAATCCAAGGCCTGCTATACAAGGATGACACACACGTGTGAGAGCTAAGCCGCTTCAGTCATGTCCTACTCTGTGCGACCGTATGGACTGTAGCCTGGTCTTGCCCTCCTGGCTACATTCTTGTAGGAACCAAAAGGTTAAGTAGCTTGTCTCAGTTTCCATAGCTGGTAAGTAGCAGTCAAGATTTGAACCTAGGAGCCCAGATTCTGTGCATGCAAACATGGCACCATCCTGCCTTCACCCTGCAGCCTCATCATTTCATCGAATCCACTTTTATCAAGGGCTCTCCAGGTGCCAGGAGGTGGGTTGGGTACAGTGGAGTCAAGTACGATGTCTGCTTATGGTTCAGAGAGGATCACTCAGACCCACCATTGAACTTGGCCCATAATATACAGGGTCTCCACTAGAGAGGGCCCGTGACACCATCATTAACATGCAGCATTATATTCAGCCTGCAAATCACCTATCTGATTGGCAACCTCATTCTCAGTTCTCAGACTCCCTTATTATGGGCCGTCCTTTGAAACCATAATCAGAATCCTTCAGTCAGAGGGAGTGGCCTTAAAGCAAAGTACACTATTTATGAAACTGCCAAGGGAATGTTCTTACCAGGCCAGGAGGATTAATCAGAGCTTGCTGGTGGCTTTATGTACGATTGCCAGTATACGACAGAATTTCTTGCTTGGCGGGGG
>SJYX01012742.1:0-13500 GCA_006410675.1 Oreotragus oreotragus | reverse complement strand
TCTTTAATTCACTCTCCTTAGTGCTGCTTTCCCGATTATAAAACCCTTCAAGTCAAAACTCTTCTGGAACCTCCTCTTATATTTCCTTCTCACATTCTTCTTAAGCCAGAATGAACTAAAGATCCTAAAAGGAAAACTAAATTTTAAAATATGTATTTGTACTTGATTATCATTTTTCTTAAAGAAATTCCAGAAGGACATATAATAAAACTAATAAATGTAATGATTGTATGAGAAGGTAGGAGAGAAGGAATTAGGTGGATGGGGGACAAAGTGGGATAGAGACTCTACTGTACGTATATCTTTATATAATGTCCAATTTTGAACTATATATATATATTGCATATTCAAAAAAGATGAAAGGGGAGGAGAGAAAGAAAAAAAAAGAGAGAGAGAGAGAGAGAAACAAAACAAAAAGAAAAAAGACAAAGCTCAATGTCACCCTTTTCTTTCCAGAAAGCACTTTCCACATTTTCCATCTGACAATAAAACATTAATTTCACTCCCCCCCCCAAAAAAAAAAGCAAATAAAAATGGTTTCCCAAATACACTGTGATTCCTCTTGCTTGGATCCTTCTGTTTTTCCCTCTCCTTTTTACTTCCTCATCCATGTTCTTCCAAATGGTCTAGGTATCAACACTTCTGAAAAACCCAAAAATATTTCTCACTTTGGGTTAAGTGTCCTTCTGATATGTTGTCCTAGAATGGTGGACATCTCTCTGATACAGCACTCACATTACAATGTTATCATCAATTTACATGTCTGACTTCCAAACTAGATGGAAGTTTCTTGAGATCAAAGACCATGTCATCCATTTTTGCAATATCCAGTAACTATAATAGTGCCAGACACATTTTAACAGCATCCAAAGTATCCATAGCACAAAGCATTTATTTTTGCTATAGCCTTTGGGTCATGTCCAAAAGTCATCATGATTTAATCTTGCCATACAGGAAATATTACACTGATCACTACAGCCCCAGCCCCGCCATAGGTCGCTCTAGTTTTCAAATTCTAAGTAAAATACTCAAAGAGGTGAAGATATAAAGGAACAGAAAATCTAATACTCCAGGCCAAAAACTCTCCTGAGTTCTACACATACATATTCTCTGCCTGCCTACCTGTCCTCTTGAAAGTTCCAAAGGTTTCATACACTCAATATATCCAAAGCAAACTTATGATCTTCTCCCTCATACCATTGTCTCTTCCAATGTAACTCATGGTCAATAAAAATGTAACATCAACATGTCACTGAACAAATTGGAAAACCACTGATTATCCTTAATACCTTCATCTCTTTTACCAAAATATTTTCTCAAATCAAATCCATTATTAAATATATGAATATGTCTCAAATTCATCAACTTTTCTATCTCCAGCAATAAACCCTGGTCCAAGCTACTATTACATCTCCCCTAGACTACTATGCTACTTATCTGTTTTTTTTTTTGCATACAGTCTTACCCTCTGCAATCTGTTTTCCACAATGCAGCTGGAGTGATCTTTTCAAAACACTAATCTGATCACATTATCCATCAGATTAAAACACTTCAAAGGCATCCTGCTAATCTTGAGATAGAGACCAAAATCCTTAACCAGGTTTACAAGGCCCTGCAGAGTCTAGCCCCTATCTGCTTCTCTGGCTTCATCTCACACTGTGCTCTCTCTTGTCTCCATTCTAGTTACTCTGACCATATTTCAGTCCCTGGTCATATCGGCCTCCCTCCCATCCAGGGACATTTGCTAATGTTTCCTCTAACAATAATGTTCTACGTCCATCCCTCAATAATTTCTATTCATCCTTATTTCTTTGGGAAAGTCTACTTGACTCCCTCATCCTCAATCATATGTCATTTAACACTATGCATCCCTTATCCTTGACACTTATCATTGCTGAAAATTTGTATTTATTTACATAATTCATGGCTGCTTTTTTGCCCAAACAGACTATAAACTCCATAGAGTCAGAACCATACTGTTCACCGTGGGATCTCTAAGACCCTGCTCAAATAAGCTGTTGATAAACAAGTAATAGAAGGGAGGAAGGGCATCTGTTAGGTACACAAACCTACATTATACTCAGTCACCAGCGTCCTTGCATATGGAAAAGGTAAAGACTCCATATCAGTGTAACTGATTTAATGAGAGAAGCCTGATAATTATTATTGTTGTTCAGTCACTAAGCTGTATCTGACTCTTTGTGACCCCATGAATTGCAGCACCTCAGGTTTCCCTGTCCTTCACCATCTCCCAGAGTTTACTCAAACTCGTGTCCTTGAGTCGGTGGTGCCATCCAGCCATCTCATCCTCTGTTGCCCCCTTCTCCTGCCCTCAGTCTTTCCCAGCATCAAGGTCTTTTCCAGTGAGTCGGCTCTTCACATCAGGTGGCCAAAGAACTGGAGCTTCAGCTTCAGCATCAGTCCTTCCAACACTCAGGACTGATTTCCTTTAGGATGGACTGGTTTGGTCTCCTTACAGTCCAAGGGGCTCTCAAGAGTCTTCTCCAACACCACAGTTGAAAAGTATCAATTCTTCAGTGCTCAGCCTTCTTTATATTCCAACTCTCACATCCATACATAACTACTGGGAAAACCATAGCTTTGACTAGACAGACTTTTGTTGGCAAACTAATGTCTCTCTCTTTTAAATATGCTGTCTAGGCTGGCCATAGCTTTTCTTCCAAGGAGCAAGTGTCTTTTAATTTTATGGCTACAGTCATCATCTGCAGTGATTTTGGAGCCCAAAAAAGTAAGTCTGTCACTTTCCATTATTTCCCCATCTATTTGCCATGAAGTGATGAGGCTGGATGCCATGATCATCATTTATTGAATGTTGAGTTTTAAGCCAACTTTTTCACTCTCCCCTTTCACTTTCATCAAGAGGCTCTTCAGTTCCTATTCCCTTTCTGCCATAACAGTGGTGTCATCTGCATAACTGAGGTTATTGATATTTCTCCCAGCAATCTTGATTCCAGCTTGTGCTTCANGTCTGTCACTTTCCATTATTTCCCCATCTATTTGCCATGAAGTGATGAGGCTGGATGCCATGATCATCATTTATTGAATGTTGAGTTTTAAGCCAACTTTTTCACTCTCCCCTTTCACTTTCATCAAGAGGCTCTTCAGTTCCTATTCCCTTTCTGCCATAACAGTGGTGTCATCTGCATAACTGAGGTTATTGATATTTCTCCCAGCAATCTTGATTCCAGCTTGTGCTTCATCTAGCCTGGTATCCTGCATGATGTATTCTGCATATAAGTTAAACAAACGTGACAATATACAGCCTTGACGTACTCCTTTCCTGATTCAGAACCAGGCCATTGTTCCATGACTGGTTCTAACTGTTGCTTCTTGACCTGCACACAGATTTCTCAGGAGGCAGGTAAGGTGGTCTGATATTCCCATCTCTCAGAATTTTCCACAGTTTGTTGTGATCCACACAGTCAAAGGCTTTGGTATAGTCAATAAAGCAGAAGTGGATGTTTTTTATGGATCTCTCTTGCTTTTTCTATGATCCAATGGATATTGGCAATTTGATCTCTGCTTCCTTTGCCTTTTCTAAATCCAGCTTGAACATCTGGAAGTTCATGGTTCATATACTACTGAAGCCTGGCTTAGAGAATTTTGAGCATTACTTTGCTAGCATGTGAAATGAGTACAATTATGCAGTAGTTTGAACATTCTTTGGTCCTGCCTTTCTTTGAGATTGGAATGAAAACTGACCTTTCTCAGTCCTGTGGCCACTGCTGAGTTTTCCAAATTTGCTGACATATTGAGTGCAGCACTTTCACAGCATCATCTTTCAGGATTTGAAATAGCTCAACTGGAATTCCATCATCTCTGCTAGCTTTGTTCGTAGTGATGCTTCGTAAGGCCCACTTGACTTCAATTCCAGGATTTCTGGCTCTAGGCGAGTGATTATACCATCGTGCTTATCTGAGTCATTAAGATCTTTTTTATATAGTTTTTCATTATATTCATTCCACCTTATCTTAATATCTTCTGCTTCTGTTAGGTCCATACCACTTCTGTCCTTTACTGTGTGGTGAATACTTAATACTTTATATTGTGTGGTAAAGATTTTATAAGGCAAGTACTACCTGAATAATGAAACTAGACAAAGAAGAAAAACATCTCTTATGAATACAGACACAAAAATCCTCTATAGAATAGCAGCACTGATTTCCACCACAACAAAATGAGGCTTGTCTCAGGAATGCAAAGATGGTTCAATATTCAAAAGTAAATCAGTGTAATCTATCTTATTAACAATCTAAAGAAGAACAAAACCCACACGATTGTATCAAATGATGCTGGAAACGTATTTGACAAAATTCAGCACCTACTATGAAATACAAAATCCCTAACAAAATAAGAACTCCTCAAAGTGATAGAGGATATCAACAAAAACGTAGTGAAAGCATTTCATCATGATGAAAAATTAAATGTTTCCTCCTAAATGTCCTTGCTTGTCATTCTTATTGAAAATAGTACTAGAAGTCCTAATTTGTGCAATAAGGCAAAATAAATAAAGAGTATACAACTTGGAAAGGAAGAAATAAAACTGTCCCTATGACACTCAACTGTGTATATACGGTGCCCTAAGGACTCTTTAAAAAATGCATTTATTAGAACTAATAAATACATTTAACAATGCTTCAGTTCAGTTCAGTCGCTCAGTCGTGTCCAACTCNGGCAAAATAAATAAAGAGTATACAACTTGGAAAGGAAGAAATAAAACTGTCCCTATGACACTCAACTGTGTATATACGGTGCCCTAAGGACTCTTTAAAAAATGCATTTATTAGAACTAATAAATACATTTAACAATGCTTCAGTTCAGTTCAGTCGCTCAGTCGTGTCCAACTCTTTGCGACCTCGTGAATTGCAGCACACTAGGGTTCCCGGTCCATCACCAACTCCTAGAGTTCACCCAAACTCTACAGAATATAAAGTCAGTGTACATGTGCACACACACACAAACACACACATTATACATCAATTATATATATATGTATATATATATATAAAATATTTCTACATATTAGAAATGATCAATTAGAAATTGAAATTTTAAAACCAGTATCATTGAAAATAAATCACCCCAGGGCTTCCCTGGTGGCTCAGTGGTAATGAATCTGACTGCCAATGCAAGAGACATGGGTTCAATTCCTGCTCAGCGAGGATCCCACATTCTGCAAAGCAACTAAGCCCATGTGCCACCACTATTGAGCCTGTGCTCTAGAGCCCAGGAGCTACAACTACTGTGCCCACGTTCTGTAACAACCGAAGCCTGCAGGCCCTAGAATCTGTGCTCCGCAACAAGAAAAGCCACAGCAATGAGAAGCCCATGCACCGCAACTAGCCGCAACTAGAGAAAAACCCACGTAGCAATGAAGACCCAGAACAGTCAAAAATAAATAAATAAATTGAAAAAAATATACATCACCCCAAAGTGAGATACTTAGGTATAAACCTAAGAAAACATGTACAGAATATATATGTTAAAAACTAAACAGGTTAATAAGAAAAATCAAACCATGTTTATATCAATTCTCTCCAGACTGACTTATATATTTAACATAAATCCAATCAAAATTATTTTTTTACTTATAGACAAACTTATACTAACATTTATTTGGAAAATCAAAGGAACTAGAAAAACTAAAAGAATTTAAAAAATAAAATTAGAGAATCCACAGCAATTGATTTTAATGACTTACTATAAAGTTATAGTAAACAAGACAGTGTGATACTAGCAAAGAAATAAATAAAAGACTGAAGTAGAATAGAGAACACAGAAGCAGACCCAGACAAATATGACCAACTGATTTCTGACAAAAGAATAAAAGCAGTTCAACAAACTGCAGTCTTTTAAATATATTGTGTTGGAAAAACTGAATATTTAAACATCCATATGCAACAAACAAAAACCTCAACTTAAGCCTCACAACTTATACAAAAAACAGAACACATTAAAAAAAAAAGCTTCAGAATGCATTATAGCCCTAAATGTAAAACGTAAAACTATAAAACTTATTGAAAAAAGGGTAGGGGAAATCTTCACGGCTCGAGGTTGGCCAAAGAATAATTAGATATGCCACCAAAAGCACAGCAAATTAAAGATATAGCCCATAAACTGGACTTCATCAAAATGAAAACTTTTTGCTCTGCAAAAAACATCAAAAAAATGAAAACGCAAGTCACAGACTGGAAAAAAAAAAAATTCACCACACATATACTAGATAAAGGGCTTGTATTCAAAATATATAAGAATGTCTTATAATTTAATAATAAAGAATAAAAATTTGAAAATGATCTGCAGAAATACCTCACAAAAGAAATATAAATGACCAATGCACACATCAAAAGATGCTCAACATCACATTTTCAAGTCACAGAGTCTGCAAAGCATTTGTTTGCAAACTATATAAAGACCTTTCAAACTCACCAATACAAAAAAACAAAACAAATTTTAAAATATGTGAAAGAGATGAACAGACATATGGACTGCAAATAAGTACATGAAAAGGTACTTATTGTTACTAGCATTAGGGAAATTCAAATTAAAACCATGATGAGATACCACTACACATCTGTATGAATGGCGGAAGTAAATAATAAGAGTTAAAATGTCAAGTGCTGCTGAGGATTTGGAGCAATTGCAACTACTGAAGCCCACATGCTCTAGAGCCCACGCTCTAAAGAAAGGAAGCCACGACAATGAAATAGGCCTGTGCACCATAACTAGAGAATAGTCCCCGCTTGCTAGAACTACAGAAAAATCCCTGCAGCAACGAAGATCCAGCACAGCCCAAAATAAATAAAAAGAATTATTTTTGAGGGTTTTTTTTTTAAAAAAAGAATTAATGACATTGTAAAGCAATTATCCTCCAAATTAAAAATATTTTTAAAAGAATTAATGAAAACAAATACATACACAATACAGAGAATCAACAAAGTCAAAGGTTGGTTGGTTGTAAAAACTAATAAATTCACAACAAAATTAAGAAAAAAATGGAAATATAAACAATTGATATCAGGATGGGAAAAGGATTACTACATAATTAATAATATATACAGATAACCTCCAGAGATTATAAAGATGTTTATGTCAAAAATATTGAAGACTTAGAGGGAATGAACAAATTCCTAGAAAAAAAAAAACTTTTTTTAACTTACCAAAACTGACACAAAAAGAAACAGAGATCTGATTAGTCCTATAACTATTAAAGAAATTAAATCTACAAAATAATCATTTAGGCCAAGGGGCTTCACTTATGAATTGTTAAACTTTTCTGCAATATAGAAAAAAAGAGTATATTCTCCTACTCAACTGATAAGTGGATAATAACTTGTGGTGCATCCACAAAACAAAATACTACTCAGCAATATAAAGGAACAAACTAATACATGAACAGCCTAAATATATCTCAAAAGCATTATACTAAGTGAAAGAATCCAGATACAAAAGACTATATACTTAGTAAGATCTCGCACAGTTAAATAAGTAAATATTTAAAAGAATTTTTAAAGGCTCTATACTGTATGACTCCATTTATGTGATATTGAAAAAAGGTAAAACTTTTCAGTTTGACAAGGACTAGCAGAAGTGGGGTAAGGATACTGCACACAGAGAATGAGGAAACTTTTTAAGGTGATGGAAATACTGTATATTCTGATTATGATGAGAGTTACAGGACTATATAGTTTGTCAAAGCTCATAAAACTATATATCTAAGAATCTTACTGCATGTAAATCATATCTCAGTAAATATATATAACTTAAAGAAAAACCTGATATAGAAATAAAAGTATATGAAAATTTCCAGAAACAGTATCAATGGTAAATATTTTAAGCAGACATTACTTTGATAGTTTCAGAAGCACACATTCTGTGATAAAATATCAATATAACTCCTCTGAGCTTAAGTTAAGCCATAAAAATTTTTAAAATTAACTTTGCAGAGCAAATTTACTGGACCTAACACTACTGATTCATAGATAAAATCTAAACATTTTGAATTAGAGTAAATAATCTAATAGCTATCTATGAGTTCAAGCAACTGTATGTGTATTTATATAAAAGCACTATTCTTATCTAGACAGCTTTGAATGATGCAAACATATTTTTTCTTCTCTTATTTTTCACCCTTTTTTGTGGATTTTGGGTGGTTTTAATTTCTAAGTAATCACAACAATGGAGAAAGAAACGGCCAACCCACTCCAGTATTCTTAGCATGCTACAGTCCGTGGGGTGGCAAAGAGTCAGACACGATTTAGTGACTAAACAATAAACAACAGTCACGATATAAGTTTTACCTCTCATTTATTCCAAATCTATCACTTTTCAAAATCGGATAACTACCAGTTTCTTTGTCTAATGTGGAATGCTCTCCTTTATCTTTCTCAAGAAAAAGCAGCTAAGACTGCAACATGACAACCAAATTGATTTTCATGGTCTACTTCCAGGTGGCCTGTCGCAGGCTGGCATACTCACAGGGGCCAAAGGCTGCTGGTTCAAAATCTCCTCCTGGAGTTCAGAAAGAATTAAAACAGCAGCACTCATTGTTGTATTTTCCTAACTGCACCTGCTGTGTTAGTGATCATCACATACATACTAGTTTTTATAAAGTGTCTATACCCACAAGATCCAACCTCTGAGGCTCATCCCAATCTTCCTGTAGTTACACACTATCTCAGAACCTAAGGACCATATCTCGAGCGCTAAATGAAAAGTATTAACCCCAAACACCATCTGTAGCCTTTCTTTTATTAAATACTTCCAGTGCCTTGAAATCTAAGATAGGTTAAACATGGATGGAATGCATACAACTTACTCTGCTTCAGTGGAAAATTGTACCCCATAACTACATCTATCCAAAGAGACTATTCCTATCACCTGTCTACACATATTCTATTTACTAGGATATTAAAAACATTTAAACCAACCATCTTAAAACTGACTTAGATATCCACATTAAAATATAAAAAAAATCTTCATGTAGAAATCGATTTCCCAATCTTTGCTGTTTAATCAAAGTAAGTTAAACTTCTGCTTCTCTGCTTGTGCTGACTGAGATTTAATGATATGACAGCTACACAGTATTATGGTGTATGGTGTATTCCGACCTCTTCTATTTTGAAGATTCCATTCCAATGATCACTAGACTGGGAAGAAAGCCTATGAGAAATGGATAAACTAGATCCTTTTTTTAAAAAAAAAATATTGAACAGATTGCTTCTATTCAGATTAGCATCATTCAAATCTGAGACACCCAAGGTGCTTTACAATGAGGTTTAAATTAGAACTATAATGAGTAATTATAAGCAACAGCTTAGCTTTTAGGGGAACTGCCTGTTTACTTAGAAAGAAAAGACTTGGCTGGCAGTCCAAGTTTATTCCCTCTACATCCCTTTAACAATAGTGTAGAATATTTAGCTTACAAAGCCATACATAACTAACCAAAGGCAAACACCAAGGCCATCAGTAAAAGTTCCCTATGGAATGGTATATTTAACTCTAGTAGTTTGCTCTGTAACCAAGTACGAAATCAGCAGAGTAGGTGACACCAATTAAGATCCTGAAATAGATTAGGCAAGAAGAGTCATCAATGAGGACTGGAATTTTAATCAGTATTTAAAATATAAATCCTAGAAGTGACATTCAGTTTTTTAAATGACTGATGCTAAATTATATTGATTGCAGCATGATTGATAACAAAGTACAGAAAAGGATAGAGGAAGTTTTGCGGACTTCTTTAAAAATGTAGTCGAGAGGCTTTGATGGAAGTCACATATGTTTATGTGTGTGCACATGCACACTTAAACCAGGCATGGAGTGGTAGGGGGAAAAGTTGGTTATTTTCCTAATAACAAAAGTTCAATTCTATCATTTTTAGACACTTAAAAGCTAGATTTTATAACCCAGAAACAACTTCTAAAACCATTTATTTATACATTCTACAAATATTTCAGTACTTGTTATAATCCAAGTAAATATAAATATAATAAATAAGATATATATAATCTGGCAATTACAAAATTTTACAGTTACAAAGGTCTCTGTTCAGATTAGGTATAGATACTGTGGGTGCTAACTACATATCTATTTAGCACCTCACGAGAGGCAAGAAATACTTTATAAAGGATGTGATCTCTAAAATGAGACAAAAAGATCACTGGAACGGACAACATTAAAGAAAGAGTTTTTAAGGCTGAGAAATATTTCTTTAAAAAGACACAAAGGTAAGAAAAAAGAATGATAGTTGAAAAACTGGTAATCACAGGAATCAATACTTAACTTCATATTATTAATAAAAAATAAAATAACTACAATTTATTAAAACCCTAATACAAAGATAGTCTCTTACACACAATGCTTCTAATATTTACAGCTTTTCAACTGTCATTACCCCAATTTTGGGCTTCCCACGTGTGCAGTGGTAAAGAATCTGCTTGCCAATGCAGGAGTTGCAGGTTTGATACCTGGATTGGGACGATCCCCTGGAGAACTCATTCCAGTATTCTTGCCTGAGAAATCCCAGGGACAGAGGAACCTGGCAGGCTATAGTCCATGGGGTCACAAAGAGTTGGACACAACTGAGCACAGCACAGCACAGTCATTTTACAGAAGAAATTTAAAAGTTAAAGAGAATAACTTGTCTTGTTGGGAAAAAATTTTTAAATGATTTGAGATGACCAAAATAGATGACTGGGTGTTTTTTGAGGGTGCCTTTTCAAGTTACCTCCACCTTTCTGTGTCCCATATCTGAAATATTTTTAAATTCCACAAATTATAGATAGTTGATAACAATGCAAATTACTATGTTCCACAGATACTCAAATGATTTGTCCAGTGGAGTTAAAACTGGTTTCCCTCCCCATGTGGAAAAAGGCAGTTTTGAATCAACCAAGCAAGGTCATGTCAGGCAAGCTTGTTCTCTGGATTTTCCTTTGAGCTCTTTGTAACAACTTTTGGGGTTCCCTTATTAGCTAATGAGTTAAACAACAGCTTTGGCATGGGTTTATGTATATGTTTATGAATCATGATATAAACTTAAAAAAAAATCCTTTAATAGATCCAAAGAAAAATAAGTCAGCACTTGAAGGTTTGTGTGTATTCTACATAGTTGCAAAGACAAAGTTCCTTCCATCACACACAACTCACTACTTCTCTCCTTTTAATCTTGAATGTTAAAGATTTTTGTAATACCTCTTGTAAAGGGTCTCATCAAATTTTTATACTCCATGTGATAAAATATATTAAAAAGTACAGCTTGAGGCTACTTTCACTCTTACCAATTCTTCACATAATTATAATTTCTCAGCTTCTAATGGAATGAAAAAGGAAAATAAAAGTATCTCCTCTCATTCCAAGGCTTTTCACAGCCAAACAACCACAAAAAACAAAGACTGGGCTTACAATTCATGCCATTTAATCCTCTACCAGGCATAATTCATGTCAAATTCCACTGAGCAAACGCTGGGATAATTAAAGTGTACTAATAAGATGAATAAGCGAAAGGTGGTGACCTGGGGGAGAACTCATGAAAACAATGTCTCCTGCTCTTGTTGATTATTCTTTGCGTTATGATGGATTTCCTTTCTCGATCTCACCTTTTTGAAAAATTAGATTGTTCCTGTTGAACAAAACTATTCAATAATACCTGTGACAAATATTCAAACCCACATAACGGAAGTTAGATGGTAAATTTCACTGTCATATAAAATACTCCTAAAAACATAATGAGCCACTATTATTGGCATTCATTCAGTTCATAAGTAAATTGTAAAAGCTTTAAAAAGGAAGAAAAATCCAGCACACACACTTTAAAGATGTATTTGTTTATCTGCTTAACAAAACTGACAGTNCTGTCTCTTATACACATCTCATGATATAAACTTAAAAAAAAAATCCTTTAATAGATCCAAAGAAAAATAAGTCAGCACTTGAAGGTTTGTGTGTATTCTACATAGTTGCAAAGACAAAGTTCCTTCCATCACACACAACTCACTACTTCTCTCCTTTTAATCTTGAATGTTAAAGATTTTTGTAATACCTCTTGTAAAGGGTCTCATCAAATTTTTATACTCCATGTGATAAAATATATTAAAAAGTACAGCTTGAGGCTACTTTCACTCTTACCAATTCTTCACATAATTATAATTTCTCAGCTTCTAATGGAATGAAAAAGGAAAATAAAAGTATCTCCTCTCATTCCAAGGCTTTTCACAGCCAAACAACCACAAAAAACAAAGACTGGGCTTACAATTCATGCCATTTAATCCTCTACCAGGCATAATTCATGTCAAATTCCACTGAGCAAACGCTGGGATAATTAAAGTGTACTAATAAGATGAATAAGAGAAAGGTGGTGACCTGGGGGAGAACTCATGAAAACAATGTCTCCTGCTCTTGTTGATTATTCTTTGCGTTATGATGGATTTCCTTTCTCGATCTCACCTTTTTGAAAAATTAGATTGTTCCTGTTGAACAAAACTATTCAATAATACCTGTGACAAATATTCAAACCCACATAACGGAAGTTAGATGGTAAATTTCACTGTCATATAAAATACTCCTAAAAACATAATGAGCCACTATTATTGGCATTCATTCAGTTCATAAGTAAATTGTAAAAGCTTTAAAAAGGAAGAAAAATCCAGCACACACACTTTAAAGATGTATTTGTTTATCTGCTTAACAAAACTGACAGTACGAAGCTTCTTTTGCATGTTACAATGACATGTGTTAAAGGTATATTTCCTTCGAACCATTTACCCTTCGCCACTGGTGAAAGGCAACAAGATCTCTTTACAAAGTCTCGTATTTTTCAATAAATTTTGCATGAAAACATGTTATCCTGGCACAAAGTTGCCTGCTGTCACATCCGAAGTGTGATAAATGTTTAATGAAAACAACACCACACAGCTTGGTGTCAGACAACAGCTATCACACAGCCCTCCTTTGATCCAAACAGACACTTAAAAGGAGTTCTAAGCACACTCTGCACCACAGAATTCTATAACCTATATGCAAATAGGGGTAAATTAGCATAAATGACTTCCTGCTGCATAAAGAAATAAGAGGTAAAGAAAAATATGACAGCCTCTAAGAGTATGTAACTGCTGTCAAACTCAAGTCCAGCATTCCCAAACCACTTCCAACATCTTCTGCCAAGCACTAGGTAGGAAAAACCTCATCAACAGGAATTTAATACATGAAATTCTACAGCTGAAGGTAGGAACATTGCTAAGTTCAAAGCCATATCTTTATACACAGAGTATGACTACTACATGATACTAAACTTCTAAAACTAAGTCTAGTACTTTTTAATTATCAATATCCACATTTTATAGAAGAATAAATTAAAGCTCACAGAAAATAACTTGTCTTGTAGGGGAAAAAATTGTGGAAGATTTAAAACTAGCATTAATTCTAATTTCTGCAATTTAACTTCCCCAGAATCTAAACCCTTTAGCATACTTTTTTTTTTT
>SJYX01012740.1:57547-80736 GCA_006410675.1 Oreotragus oreotragus | reverse complement strand
GCAGGAGGAGAAGGGGATGACAGAGGATGAGATGGCTGGATGGCATCACCGACTCAATGGATGTTGAGTTTGAGTGAACTCTCGGAGTTGGTGACGGACAGGGAGGCCTTGCATGCTGCGATGCATGGGGTTGCAAAGAGTTGAACACGAATGAGCGACTGAACTGAACTGAGTTTCTCTTTTATTGAGCTCAATGTCCTCTAATAACTGTTCTCAGCAGCATTCTTTCCATCTCATCACATCTATTGTTCTTCTCTTTATTTTCCCATTCATCTTAAAGGAATATTATTCTAAAACTTCAATTCAATGTAAAAGCTATATACAAAGTAATTACCATGTACAAGGTATTTCAAATTCTGCAAGAGAAATTCCTCTTGCCTTTTAAATTAGCTTGAATTTATTATATTATGCAGAAAGTAATTTTAACCAATGTACATGTCTTTTTGTTTTTGTATTCTTGTTTGACAGTGTCATGTGGTATTCAGTATCTTAGTTCCCCGACTAGGGATCAAACCCAGGCCCTCTGCTTTGGACGCACTGAGTCTTAACCACTGAACCACCAGGGAAGACCTTATTTTTTTTCTTTACTCATTTAAAAAGAGTTATTTATTTATTTGTTCTTATTTTTTGACTGTGCTGGGTCTTCGTTGTTGCACTCCGGTTTTCTCTAGTTGTGGCAAGCTACTCTCTAGCTGCAGTGTGAGGGCTTCTTATTTCGGTGTCTCCTCTTATCGTGAAGCACGGGGCCTAGGGCACATTGTTGTTGTTCAGTCACTCAGTTGAGTCCATCTCTTTGTGACCCCATGAACTGTAGCACACCAGGCTTCCCTGTCCTTCACCATCTCCCAGAGATTGCTCAAACTCAGGTCCATTGAGTCGGTGATGCCATCCAACCATCTCATCCTCTGTCGTCCCCTTATCTTCCTGCCTTCAATCTGTCCCAGCATCAGGGTCTTTTCCAATGAGTCAGTTCTCTGCATCAGGTGGCCAAAGTATTGGAGTTTCAGCTTCAGCATCCGTCCTTCCAATGAATATTCAGGACTGACTTCCTTTAGGATGGACTGATTGGATCTCCTTGCAATCCAAGGGACTCTGGAGAGTCTTCAACACCACAGTTCAAAAGCATCAGTTCTACGGTGCTCAGCCTTCTTTATGGTCCAACTCTCACATTCATACATGAGTACTGGGAAAACCATAGCTTTGACTAAACGGACCTTTGTTGGCAAAGTAATGTCTCTCCTCTTAATACGCTGTCTAGGTTGGTCATAGCCTTTCTTCCAAGGAGCAAGCGTCTTTTAATTTCATGGCTGCAGTCACCATCTGATGGAGAGTCTTCAACACCACAGTTCAAAAGCATCAGTTCTACGGTGCTCAGCCTTCTTTATGGTCCAACTCTCACATTCATACATGAGTACTGGGAAAACCATAGCTTTGACTAAACGGACCTTTGTTGGCAAAGTAATGTCTCTCCTCTTAATACGCTGTCTAGGTTGGTCATAGCTTTTCTTCCAAGGAGCAAGCGTCTTTTAATTTCATGGCTGCAGTCACCATCTGCAGTGATTTTGGAGCCCAAGAAAAGAAAGTCTCTCATTGTTTCCATTGTTTCCCCATCTATTTGCCATGAAGTGATGGGACCAGATGCCATGATCTTCATTTTTTGAATGTTGAGTTTTAAGCCAGCTTTTTCACTCTCCTCTTTCACCCTCATCAAGAGGCTTGTAGTTCCTCTTTGCTTTCTGCCATAAGGGTGGTGTCATCTGCGTATCTGAGATTATTGCTAGGGCACACAGGTTTCAGTAATTGTGGCAGGCAGGCTGAGTAGCCCCAAGGCATGTTGGATCTTCCTAGACCAAGAATCAAACTTCACTGGCAGATGAGTTCTTAACCACTGGACCACTGGGGAAGTCCTAGTCATTTATTCTTTAAT
This sequence comes from Oreotragus oreotragus, assembly GCA_006410675.1. Classification (NCBI taxonomy): domain Eukaryota; kingdom Metazoa; phylum Chordata; class Mammalia; order Artiodactyla; family Bovidae; genus Oreotragus; species Oreotragus oreotragus. Next base: position 78,809 of record SJYX01012740.1, on the reverse strand, counting down.
CAAAGTATAGTTGCTGTACAATGTTATATAAATTATGAGTATACAAAATATAGTGATTCACAATTTTTAAAGGTTATGACTATACATACTTATTATAAAATGAGATCTAAATTTCTAAGAACTACACTCAAGATTCTGTATAATCTAGATGTCTCTTACTTTTCAACCTTATTTCTTATTGCTTCTTATTTTTTCTCCAAACAGCACAGCATACTCTGTATTCTTAAACACATCCTGCTCCTTTTCTAACCACACCTCTGCTGATTTAAATATCATCTTCACATCACTTCCTCTCTTTAAACCTCATCCATCCTTCAAAGTCCACTTATCACAAAGCTCCCTTATACAACAGAGACAACACTCCTTTTGATGATTTATAGCCCTTCCTATATGTGCAACTGATTTGGCATTTATCATATACCCTCATGAATGATTATGCATTAAATTTCAAAGATATGTATGAACAAAATGGTAAGATCCTTGGGGCCAGAAAACACATCTTTTGCTTGTTTGTGTTCTGAAGAAGCAGAAACAAACACTTTCTGACTTACTATTGATGGGTGGGCCACTTCTAAAACCTATACACAAATAGAAAATTATACTTCTACTTAAGGGAATAAAATATAACTTTTATATTCTTTCACTAAAATGTGTTTATTGGGCACATTCTGTAATAGGGGAAAACTTTGTATTCTATTACAAGTTCACCACTAAAAGGGATGTTGCCTATAAGCTGAAATCCCGCATAATTGGCCATCTCTGGGAACTCTGCCTCCCAGATAATGAGCATTAAGCTAAATACCATTGTTTAGCATCCTGACCAAGCCCACCTGTGAAATGACTGCAGGAAGAAGAAATTAGCACACCCGCTCCAGAGGCTGATGGGTACTGGCAAGTGTTTGACTTTACACCCTCCTTTTTTTTTCTTTAAGTATAAAAGAAGCATGAATTCCAACTCAAGCAAGACGGTTCTCTGGGGGCACAAGCCCACCATCTTCTCTATCTGCTGGCTTGCCGAGTCAAGTTGCTATTCTTGCCCCAACAACTCGTCTCTCGATTTATTGGCCCGTCTTGCAGTGAGCAGTACGAGCTTGGACTCCGTAACTGTCCTACATGCTAGGTGCTGGTGATGACATCCAGTGGGGGATCTTGGCCCTTCGGACCTCACGGCCGCCAGCTGTGACGCATACAGGTCACTGGAAGCTGAAACCAGAGAGCAGGTCACAAAACACAGGGACTGTCACAGGAGAGAGGACAGTCTGGAGCTGAAGGCCGTCAGGTGCAGGCCAGAAGCTCCATTCTCTGGAACCAGCGAGACTCCACGGCTGTGAGGCTTCAGAAGAATTAGATACAGAGCATCACTCTCTTCCACTCCAGCATTTGAATTCAACCGAGAAAGAGACACCGGACATAGACTGAAGGAGGTAAAGACGTGGCCTAGGTCTGTGGCAAGTGGGGTGCTATCAGCCTCCCCTCAACTGAATTTACTCCACTCGTGGCTGGCCTCACCTGCAGACAGAATCTGCTCTGCTAAGCTCACTGCACACCAGACAGCAGAATAGGATCCGATGCAAATTAACCTCTGGCCAGGTGAGAAATTTGGGAAAAACAGAAAAGGTAAACTATAGTCCCGAGATTCTGTATGGGACTAAAACCCACTGATGCATATTGTCATCTCTGTGCTCTTCTCTGGGCCTCTGGGGAGTCGAGTCGGTGACCTCTGGCCAGGTGTTACCATCTGGGATAGCATCTGGACAGGAAAGGAGTGGAGGGAGAGAAAGCCTGGGGCTAAATACCAGTACTGTCATTTATTCACTATAATGCTATAAATAGCAGAGTGTCAGTTTCTTCATCTGTAAAGCAGGAATTTTGCCTTACAAGGTTTTTGTACGGTGCATTGTTATCATTCAATATTTTTGATGCTGAAATCCTCACATGGGGTTGAATTAGATTCAGTTGGTGTTAGAGAAGACTCTTGAGAGTCCCTTGGACTGCAGGAGATTCAAACAGTCCATCCTAAAGGAAATCAGTCCTGAATATTCATTGGAAGGACGGATGCTAAAGCTGAAACTCCAATACTTTGGCCACCTGATGCAAAGAACTGACTCATTTGAAAAGACCCTAATGCCAGGAAAGATTGAAGGCAGGAAGATAAGGGGACGACAGAGGGTGAGATGGCTGGATGGCATCACTGACTCAATGGACATGAGTTTAAGTAAACTCTGGGAATTGGCAATGGATAGGGAGGCCTGGTGTGCTGCAGTCCATGGGGTCGCAACTGAGCGACTGAACTGAACTGAAATTACCTAAAAAAATGTTTCTAAAATGTTTAAAGATTTCTTTTGGGTCTCCAACTTACCTTCTGACTAAGTAAAGCTATTTCTTCTTTAGTAATAAAGAGATGAAAGCGATCTCCTGTTGCAAAGAGGATACAGTTCAGATTAGTTAACATGTGTTCTGGAAGACTATGTGTTCTGGCTTAGGGAAGGGTGAAAACATATCTAGTTAGATTTAATGTCTTCATCAAACCTGACAAAACAGCAAAACTTGGGAGGAGTTGGGGTGGGGAGAGTTGATAGTTGATAAAATTATTTTAAATTGTAGAAGGCCAAAGGCCTCATGGGTTTGTTCAAATTTTAACTTGAAACACTGCAGGCATATTTCAGACTTTCTGACACTTTGTGGCATCAAAGGAACACACAGTCGTTCTCAGTGACCTTGAACTCCAAGGTCATCATGCTATAAGTGCCCCACCCTCTTGTGTTAATTAGCTAAGATAAATTGTTCTGCTCTAAGAGGCGATATTCCTTTAATTTTTTTTTCTGAATACCACCCCTTCCAAATTTAATAAAAAGCCACATCTGAATTTTCCAGGGGAGGGGCCCCAAATGTGTCTAGGCACTGCAGAATGTCGTCATGTCTTTTGGTTCTCTGCTGGGGACACATCAGTTGTCGGCCTCATGGTTGGTGTTGTAATGCTTCCAGGCAGCTTTGCTATACACTGGGTCGCTCAGTCGTGTCCGACTCTTTGCGACCCCATGGACTGTAGCCAATCAGGCTCCTCCGTGCATGGGATTTTCCAGGCAAGAGTGCTGGAGTGGATTGCCATTTCCTTCTCCAGGGGAACTTCCCGACCCAGGAATCGAACCCGGATCTCCCGCATTGCAGGCAGACGCTTTACCGTCTGAGCCACAGTCCGACTCTTTGCGACCCCATGGACTGTAGCCAATCAGGCTCCTCCGTGCATGGGATTTTCCAGGCAAGAGTGCTGGAGTGGATTGCCATTTCCTTCTCCAGGGGAACTTCCCGACCCAGGAATCGAACCCGGATCTCCCGCATTGCAGGCAGACGCTTTACCGTCTGAGCCACCAGGGAAGCCCTTGATGTAGATGACTGCGTCTGTCCCATGGCCCTCTAGGGAAGACAGCTTTAGGTCTCCTTGGAAGTACTGCACATAAAGGCATGATATGGGCAACCCATGACCAAAACCAATCAGGGGCACTGCTCGGGACATCTCAACATGAGGCTGGGGTGCAGTGGTGTACATGTAGTTAAAGAGTCGGTCAGTTGTCCTCAGAGGAACACCCCTCCTCAGTCACTCATCTTCATAGTCAAATCCTCCTTACCCAGTGCGATGTGGACCTGAACAGGTGGGTAAACACCTGTCGGCGTGATGCTCCATCCTTGTTCTCATTGTATTCATTTAGTTCTTCGGTTCTAGTTTGGGTGAGTTCAGTTCAGCTCAGTTGTGTCTGACTTTTTTTTCCTGACTCTTTAATATAATACAAATCACACAGATGCCTAGCATTTTCATCAGTTCAGTTCAGTCACTCAGAACAGGAACTGCTTCTTGGAGCTCCCGGGGACGGCGAGAAGCGCGCGCAGAAGTTGCCCTTGGCCCGGAACGCCCTTGGCCGGCCGAGGAGGCTCCGCGAAGCCGCAGCACCAGCCTCCTGCCGAGATGCGCCCGAGAAGCCGCCGGGGCTTCAAGTCGCCGCTCTGCCGCTCGGGCTAGGCAGGACGTGGGCGACTTGGCGGCCTCGGGGGGCGGGGAGGGGCGGCCATCGCCCCCCCTTCCCGAGCCGAGGAGGCTCCGCGAAGCCGCAGCACCAGCCTCCTGCCGAGATGCGCCCGAGAAGCCGCCGGGGCTTCAAGTCGCCGCTCTGCCGCTCGGGCTAGGCAGGACGTGGGCGACTTGGCGGCCTCGGGGGGCGGGGAGGGGCGGCCATCGCCCCCCCTTCCCGGAGCCGGCCCTGCGCCTCCTTTAATTTTTCATTCCAACCGAAAAACATGGATCTACCCATGCGGTGAGCATTTTGTAAACAGAACTAATATATATATTTTGTTGTTGTTGTTGTTGTTCAATTAGATACTATAATGCACTCTCAATAAACAATCTTTAAAAATGCCACTATGGTGCTATTTTTATTTTTCTACTTAATTTTTATGAAAAACATTTTTTTAAATGTCACTTTCAGTTCAGTTCAGTCGCTCAGTCGTGTCTGACTCCTTGATTGCAGCATGCTGGGCTTTCCAGTCCATCACCAACTCCCAGAGTTTACTCAAACTCAGGTCTATTGAGTCTGTGATGTCATCCAACCATCTCATCCTCCATTGTCCCCTTCTCCTCCTGCCTTCAATCTTTCCTAGCATCAGGGTCTCCGGGTAAATGTGGCAGCATGAAAAAGCAATAAATAAAGGATGATTTGAAAACCAGGAAAAGAATGACATTTTCTCAGAAATGATCATCAAATTGACCAAAAGCCTGCTAGTCAATCTTGACTAAGTATTGCTAGAACTTCTATTTGCTATAGTTTTGTAAGGGTTTGTCTCCTTATTGTTGGTGGTCTTTATTGCAGAGCTTCTAATAAAACTGGTTGGTTCAACCTGTTGGTTGAAAAATTGATAGCATGGGATCCTTATTTTATTAAACAAACTCCATTGGCCATCATGTGAGCCCATGTAACCATAAAGACGTTCCTCTAAAGCAGGAAACAGACATGCTGCTTCAGAATTAGGACTATCCAGAGAAAGACAGAGGCCCTGCAACCCTTCCACTTTTATGCGATCCTTGAAACAAGAAACACTTCTCAAAGCATGATTCTCAAAGTGGTAGTGTTCTGGAATGTTTATGTTTAACCATCCAAGCAGCATGAGGGAAACCTTGTAATCCTGTGAGTATCTCTAGCTATTTATAGGGCTCATTCAGAGATAACTGGGAACAGCTGAATCCAGACCGTGTGTAGATTGGCCCTGAAGTGCGAGGAGAACACAGGAGATGGGCCCTGGTCTTCATGGCTGCTCCCGGAAGAAAGACACGAGTTTTCCGGTGACTGGAGTGGTTCACGTCCGAGTTTACAAGGGAAAGATAAATGAGAGAGGAGATGAATAGCTGGCTAATGCAGGTAACACCTCCCTTAACTCTGCTTTTAAAGGCAAAGCAGGAGGCTTGCTGAGGAACCAGAGCAACAGCTGGTGTCCTGCCCACATCTCGCCTCAGTGGCCAGCCGGTGGCAATTGCCATGGGGCCTCCAAAGCCACACACACACCCGCCATGGTTTGTCTGCTCTCATCCACTAGAGTTTAGGGTACCAGACACCTGGTCACCCTGAGGCTGGCATCACCCCAGATCCCCTTCTCAGCCCAGGCAGGAGGTCATGGGGTTTGGGGGACGAGGGACCGCTCTGGCTGGATTTGAGTCCTGTCTCCGGAGCATGGGGCCATGGGTGCTTCCCAATCTGTAGAGCAGGGACACCACAGTGGTAGCCAGCTCATGGAGCTGAGGTGATCAAACATGACCTGCCTAGCTCATGGTAAGAATTGTCTCAAAGGAAGTAATTTGGGGTGAGACACCACAACTAGCTTCCACCTTTATGGATGATTCTTGCCTAAATCAGTTATTCATATATTAGTTGCAATGGTAATTTTTGAAGTTCATCATTCTCTCTAAATTTACTAAGAGCATTAGAAGATTTTTCTCTCCTTTCTCATGTGTTCTTCATTTGTTGTTGAAACACTGGTTTTCAGCGTTACTTTTGAGAAATCAATGCGTTCTCATGTAGCATCCAAATCCTTATCTTCTGCTCCATTCTGTCTCCAGAAGTCGCTATGATTTTTTTTAATGCTCAGTAATGTGAACTTTCATTACTATAATATGTCTTATTTTGGGTCTTCTCATCATGTGCTACGTTGGGTATTTGAGGAGTACTTTTATTCTGGGGATTTATAGTTCCGTTTGAGGAAATTTCCTCACGTTCATTCTCTGACCATTTCTTCTCACTCTTTTCTCTGTCGAATTCCTGTTACTTAGATGTTGGACTTCCTCAGTGATATTTGACATTTATTTTTTGTTTTTTAGGCCGCTTCATGCAGCATGTGGGATCTTATTAATAATAGTTCTCCAACCAGGGCACTGGGAGCTCGGAGTCTTAACCAGTGGATTGCCACAGAAGTCCCAATGTTTGACATTTATACCCGCCTCTCCTTTTCCATCTTAATCCCTTTATTTTACTTTTAGAGGGGATTTCAACTTTAGCTTTCCGTCCTTCCACTGACTTAATTTTTTTGACTTATCTATTTTTAATTTCAAAGAGATGAGGTCTTTCTTGCACTCTGATGACACCTTTCTTTAAAAAAATTCTTATTCTTGTGGCTATAATATGTTTTTTCATCTCAGGATATTAACTCATGTTAACATTGATTCGTTTCCTCTGAATTCTTTTTTTCTCTCAGTTCATTTTGGCCTCTTGTTTGCTGAAACATTTTCTCAAATACCTAGCGATCCTGAAATGTCATATTTAAAAGTGGTGCACAGAAAGGCTGACCAGAAATTGTACGTGTGAGTGCATGTGAGGTATGTGCATATGTGTGTATGATGTGTGATATATGTATGTTTTATGTGGTACGTTTGTGTGTGTGACTGTGTGTGTGAGTGTATGGTATGTGTGTGTGTATGTGTATGGCATGTGTGTAATAGATGTGAGCATGTGTGTGTTTGTGTGGTATGTGAATGTGTGTGGTAGATGTGTACACATGAGTGTGTGTGTGTGAATGTGTGTGCCAGGGTAGGGCAGCACAGGAAGAAGGGGATGTGGACTGTTGGACTTCCCCCATAATCTGATCAGGAAGGAAGCCTGTGTTTTTCACAGGAGAGTGGAGTTTGTGTTTTGGGTATCAGAAGTCTCCTGACTTTATCAAAGATGGATAATTTTCCTTTTTTTTTTTAACTTTCTTTTTTGTTTTTGTTTCTGGATGATTTACAAGAGGAGAAAGAGGTGGGAGGTGGGAACATCTTTTAGTCATCTTAAGACAAGAAGTTCTTGTCGAATTATTTCTAGCGTTTCCCAAAGTAAGAAGACTAGCAAGAGAGAACATAGGCCCAGTGACAGAAAGTCCTTAAAAAAAAGCTGCACATCTCCTCGTTTCTTTCCATGACTGTGTTACCATAAGTGACAGGCACACAACAAGCATAATGAGTAAATGCAGGATTTCACCCACCTGGGAGACCAGTCTAGCACATTTCACAAATCTTTCTCGAATATAAATTGCTCTTTCAGTTCAGTCAGTTCAGTCGCTCAGTTGTGTCTGACTCTGCGACCCCATGAATCACAGCACGCCAGGCCTCNAAAAAAAAAAAAAAGAAAAGAAACCACATAAAGCAGATATAACATCATGGGGAAAGTAGGTACTTTCTATATCATTGTCAAACACCAAAAATTGCTTCTTGATTTAGGACACCATAAATGTGTATAGAGGTTTGAGTGGCTGGAAGAAATCAATATCACCCATTGTTCCTCAGATGGTGGACTTTGCACATACTCTAAACGCTGAACATTTCTAAAACAGTCTCTCTCAAAGCTGGCAAATTTGGAAAAAATAAATTCCTTTTATAGATGAATCATTTTATAGGTGATGTATCTTATAATGAACCCCTTAAGATTTTCATTTAATATTCAACTACCCTGACCTGAATATTTCTATCTTCCTCTCTAAGTCAGTGCTTCAGGAAAATATGATGAGAAGACTGACAGTGTTGTCAGGATTGTGATTGAGACGAAGCTGCAATTATGAATGATGTGAAATACAAGTCCTCCTAGGTCCTGACCCAGCATGTATCTGGTTTCACAACCTCTGCTTCATCCGTCAGTCATAAGAAAACCTGAGATTCTTAGTCCGGTGACTTTTCTTTTGGTCTATCAGAAAGGGTTGGTTTGGTTTAGTTGCTAAGTCGTGTCCAACCCTTGTGACCCCGTGGACTGTAGCCCAGGAGGTTCCTTTGTCCATGGGATTCTCCATGCAATATTGGAGTCAGTTGCCATTTCCTTCTCCATCAGAAGGGGTAGTAGTGAAGATTTCAAGTTGGGAGTCTGGCCCATCTGCATTTTAATACTGGTCAGCTGAAAGACTTACTAGCTGCTTGAACTGGGATATACATTTTAACATCTCTCAGCTTCAGTTTTCTCACTTGTAAAACAGGGAAATAATATCTCTCATGATTGTTTGGAGAATTAACTGATATTAATGAATCTAAAAGTCTTAACACAATGCCTGACATAGAGTAATCATACAATGAGTTTCTAGTAGTATAATATCATTAGATTCATTATGAATAAAGAAATACCATAGATGGCATATGAAAAGTGTCACCCCCTGAGGATGTATATAACCCCATAAGACATTTGGCTGATACCAATTACAAGTGCAAGATGTTTAGATCTAACTAGCATTAATGACAGCAGAAAGATACCCACTTTATATAGTCCCAGGCATTTTCCTTGTTCTTTCCTTAGGCTAATACATTTTTTCTCATCAAAAACCTGAGAAGGAGTGATATCACTCCACATTTTACAGATAAGTAAATTAAGACCCAGAAAGGTGAGTTGTTCAGACTCAACCAGCCATTCAGTAGTGGAACCAGAATTCAAAACTGGACAGTTTTTGGCCAAAATCAGTATGCTTTACAACCATACTCTCCATTCCCAAACTGAAAATAAAGGCACCACAGTGAATTCATAGAGGTTTCATGGGATGCAATTAAATATTCCAGAGAAGCACAGTGAGGCTTGACATCTGTCAGCTACTGACTGGAATACTACTTTGAGGTAGTTTTATCCCAACATTATGTTGTGTTATTTGCTTTTGCTATCATACGATTGTTAAAGTTGAGTTTCCAGTGGTTGTTGTTTATTAAAATTAAATACTATGTGAAATATCAGTGTGGAGCAGAAAATGAGGCTGGGCACATTTATTCTAAGATTTCAGAAGTTGTGCTCTGCCTAACAGAAGCATATTTGCCATAAGTAAAAGTGGCTATTTAAGAAGGAAATAAAATAACATCTTTTCTATCATTGCAGGCATATCTTAGAGATACTGCAAGATCAGTTACAGACTACCACAATAAAGCAGATATTGCAATAAAGTGAGTCACATAAACTTTTTGGTTTCCCAACACATATAAAGTGATGTTTACACTACACTTTAGCCTATTAAATACACAATAGCATTATATCTAAAAATGTATAAACTTTAATTAAAGATATCTTATTACTAAAAAATGCTAACCATCATCTGAGCCTTCATTGAGTCATGGTAGTAATGTCAAAGATTATTGATCACAGGTGGCCATGAAAAGTGTAATAAGCATTGAAATTTTTGAAATATTGCAAGAACTACCAAGTGTGACACAGAGATATGAAGTGAACAAATGCTGTTGGAAAAATGGCACCAATAGACTCGCTTGAGTCAGGGCTGTCACAAACTTCAGTTTGTTAAAAATCTTTGTGAAGTTCAGTAAAGCACAAAGCAATAAAACAAGGTATTCCTGCGTATGAATGCTATTTTTCAAGCAACCCCTAGGCTGTTAAAACATAAGTTGTTTGAACCAAACCACTTTATACAGGCAACTGTTTGGTGTTTACTTTGGCCTACCAGTGACAGATTTTATTTTCTTGGGCTCCAAAACCACTGTGGATATTGACTGTAGCCATGAAATGAAAAGATGTTTGCTCCTTGGAAGGAAAGCTATGACAAAACTAGACAGCATATTAAAAAGCAGAAATATCACTTTGCCATCAGAGGTCCATCTAGTTAAAGCTATGGTTTTTCCAGTAGTCATGTACAGATGTGAGAGTTGGACCATAAAGAAGGTTGAGGGCTGAAGAACTGATGCTTTTAAATTGTGGTGCTGGAGGAGACTCTTGAGAATCCCTTGGAGAGCAAGGAGATCAAACCAGTCAATCCTAAAGGAAATCAACCCTGAATATTTATTGGCAAGACTGATGCTGAAGCCAAAGTTCCAACACTTTGGCCACCAAAAGACCTTGATGCTGGGAAAGACTGAAGGCAGGAGGAGAAGGGGGTGACAGAGGACAAGATGGGTATATAGCATCACCAACTCAATGGTCATGAATTTGAATAAACTCCAGGAGATAATGGAGGACTGAGGAGCCTGGCATGCTGCAGTCCATGGTGTTGCAAAGAGGCAGACATGACTTAGCGACTGAACAACAACAGGGATGCCATGAGGAAATTACTGTGACACTGAGAACAACAGGATCAGAAAAAATTGTGGAACCTTTGCATTGTATTGTTCAGCAGCTCAGGGAAAACTCTATGAGTTTAATTAAACCTTAATTTTCCTATAACTTCTCAGGTATTTATAAATTCCTTTCTCAAAGAGCTCACAGCAATACAGGAAAATTAGACACTAAGATTAAAAGGGGAGTGTGATGTTAAGTGTTGGAGGATTCAGATCCTCCACACAGGTAACATAAATATCCAGAAAGTCCATGAAATTGAATAGTGGAAGGGAATTTTACTAGGTGGAAAAGTGACCAGAAAAAATTTCAAAGAAGAGATGAAAGAATGAGAGAGGTCAAAATGTATAGTGCTCATAGAATAATGGGCATGATAACAATGGAGCATTCACTAATCACATTGTCACTTATTAAACAGGCAATACAACAGACACATGGTTGTGAAGGTGATATTTAGAGTGCCTTTCCACAGGTTCTGGTATCTCTTGGGGTTGCTGACCAAAATAATAATAATAATAATAATAATAATTTCAGGAGAGTGGTAGAAAGAAGAGAAAAAAAGAGGTGGAAATAATATATTGCCTTTGGGTCTTCCCTTATAGCTCAGTTGGTAAAAAAATCTGCCTGCAATATAGGAGACCCTGGTTCAATTCCTGGGTCGGGAAGATCCCCTGAAGAAGGGATAGGCTAACCACTCCAGTATTCATGGACTTCCCTTGTGGCTTACTGGTAAAGAATCTGCCTGCCATGCAGGAGACTTGGGTTCAACCTCTGGGTTGAGAAAGATCCTCTAGAGAAGGGAAAGGCTACCCATTCCAATATTCTGGCCTGGAGAATTCCATGGACTGTATAGTCCATGTGGTTACAAACAGTCAGATATGACTGAGCTACTTTCACTTTTAATTTTAACTCTTAAAGAGGCAGGGACTTTTTAGAATTATAAATATATAGTCTAATTACCTTGGATTAATTACTAGCCAAGTGCATTCACAAATTTTGGTATTATTCAAAGCTGCTTCATTTTACAGAAAAAGATGTTGGATTTTAAAACCCTCCTGGTGAATAAATGAGAGGTATCTGTATATTTTTCCAGAATCATGACTTATTCAGTTTATGGTCTAATTATTGGTTGAGAAGATAAGTAAATAACAAATTATCATATGAAAAATGTGAGGTGGGGAGTAATTAATGCAATAAAATAGATTGTTCAATATGTGAACAGCTTCATTATAAATTCTAGGAAAAGGACTGATTTCTGAAGAAAGATAATAACATCTAAAATCTTAAGAATTAAATTAAGAGATAATTAAAAACATTTGCAGGATGTATTATTCAAATTTGGTAAACAAATTCAGTAACACTATCACAATGAGACTACTGGATCTGTAAAACCCTGTCTTTCCTAGGGGATTGACTCAAGTGGTTAAGATGCAGTAATAACTCCCTTGTGTCATCTAGTTAATCCTAGATAGCACTCTCATGTTAACTGGAGATCTCTGTTTAGCTGCAGACTGTCTCAAGTTGCACATAGCAATTCATGTATAATTACTCATAATGGTATCCTCTTACTAAAACATAGTAGTCAAAAGCCTTCAACTAGCCAATGGGTTAGGGGAATTATCTTTCTAAAATATTTCTCCATGATTCTGGTATGGGTACACATCTAGAACAATCTTGTTCTCACATATGGTCACTATTTATTTATTTGTTATTTTAATAGAGATTTGCATGCTCACATCCAGTCACTGTGATAGTAGAAGTATTACAAAACTTAACAGAGAAAGAGATGATTTCTAGCTGGAAAATTATGGATGTCTTCAGGAAGATGGTGGTATATAAGTCACATACTAGGGAATTGACAGTCCGTTGAGTATGGTTGCATGAGTATCTCCAGTTCCAGCTGGACTTCACCAGAAAAGGAGGGTAGAATTAAAAGAGAGAGGGAGAAAACAAATGATTGCAAAAGCAAAATGACTGGTAGCATTAATTTAAGAGCTCTTTATCCATATTCATTCACTAGTGTAAGTCTCTTTCCAATTTAGTAATCGTCTAACTTGAATCTAGGTTGTTTCAGCTGCAGCTTTTTTCATCCAATGAATTAAACTTTGGAAATGTTCAAAGTTGAGTTTCTGTGTGTGGCAGGAAGGAGGAGCAATAAGAATGAAAGTAATGACAGAGAATAATATCCTCTTCCTCTCTCCTTTTAAAATACAGTTCAGCAAGTGGTTATCAAACACCTTGTATGTGCTAGGTTCTATGTGAAATTACATGGATATTAATTCAGTAAAAGACAAATTTCTTGTCTCACATGTCTATAGGCACACATGAATCTGTAAGGACTCACAATAAATGTAAAACATAAAAGAACAAAAATATAGACAAGGTAAAATGGTAGCTCAGAAGAGGTAAAAAATAACTATTGATAATGGCCAAAAAAGAAGACGTCACAAAGGTGCTATTTTTAGTCTCAAGATGCCAGTAAAAGATGTTTCTTTACCTGTACCTTCTCTTAAAATGATTCACAAATAACGAGAACAAGAAGAAACGAAAATAAGATTCCATTGTCAGTGAAACACAGAGAGGAGATATAACGTCAAAAAGTTGAAAGATAAATGCAGAAAGGAAAAAGGTCATACCAAAATACTCTCAAAGGAGGGTAAGAAGTAAAGGAAATACCTTGTGGATGCCCCTAGAAGGATTAGGAGGGGCCACCTGTAGCTTGAAAGGCAAGGGAAGGGATGCTAAACTGAAACAGAAGGCTTATTTGAAAAGATTTCACTTGGGCTCCCAGAGCATCACCTTCTCCAGTCAGTAGACCCTCCTCTCCCCCTCCCCCCGACCCTCTTTCTCACAGATAAACAAAACCTATGGGAGACTGGAGATTATCTGCAAGAAATGGAGACACAGGGTCTCAAACTTCAAGTCTTAAGATAGAAAAGAAAATAGCATAAGGCCTGAGAAAGAAAACAGACTTTAGATGATCCTTCCACGCAGAAATTGAAAGACTCAAAATATGGACTCACTAATATCCATGTTTACAATTTTTCAGTAAAAAGTTGTCAGCCTTAATAGTCTAAGAATGAAGACTGTCTGTCAACATACCACATCCATGAATACAGATATATGAATGAAGAACTAGTGCTATCAACCACTTGAGAAAGTCATCAGTATAAAAGGGTAAGGCCTCCAACTAAATAATAAACATTAAAACAGCATTGGCTGTGTGCATGCTAAATTGCTTCAGTTGCGGCCAACTATTTGTGACCCCGTAGACTGTAGTCACCGGGCGTCTCTGCCCATGAGATTCTACAGGCAAGAATACTGGAGTTGGTTGCCATGCCCTCCTCCAGGGGATCTTTCTGACCCAGGGATCAAACCCATGTCTCTTGTCTCCTGCTTTGGCAGGCAGGTTCTTTACCAGTAGCGCCACCTGGGAAGACCAAATGGCATTATATGAAGACAAATAAAACTTTTTAAAAAATCACTAATTTCTTCATATTAAGATCATAAAAACTTGGAAGGGATAGATTGGAAATTTGGGATTGACATGTACACACTGCTGTTGTTTTAGTTACTAAGACATGTCTGACTCTTTTGCAACCCTATGGACTGTAGCCCACCTAGCCCTTCTGTCCATGGGATTTCCCAGGCAAGAATACTGGAGTGGGTTGCCATTACCTCCTCCAGGGGATCCTGTGATCCAGACATCGAACCCGTGTCATCTGCATTGGCAGGCAGGTTCTTTATGGCTGAGTCACTAGAGAAGCCCAGACACAATTACATTTAAAATAGATAACCAACAAGGACCCACTGTATAACACAGGGAACTCTACCCATACTCTGTAATATCTAAATGGAAAAGGAATTTGAAAAAGAGTAGATACATATGTATGTAAACCAGAACCACTCTGCTGTGACCTGACACTAAGACAACACTGTTAATCAGCTATGTGTACTTAGTCGCTCAGTCCTGTCTGACTCTGCGACCCCATGGACTGTAGCCCACCAGGCTGCTTTGTCCATTGGGATTCTCCAGATAAGAATACTGGAGTGGGGTGCCATGTTCTCCTCCAGGGGATCTTCCCAACTTAGAGATCGAACCCAGGTCTCCCACATTTCAGGCAGATTATTTACCAGCTGAGATATCAGGGAAACCCACTAATAATTAAAAAAAAGAAAAATTTAATGATTTTACAAAAAAAACCATAAAAAACTTTTTAATGAAAAGGAGGTTAGAAAATAAAAGGAAGAAAGCAATACAGGAATTAGAAATAGTTTTTGAAGTTTACATTATGATAGCTAAATATCAAAACAAAAATGACAACAAATCAAAATTACAATCAGCACAAATTTGTAAGGTAAAGTTAAGGGAATTATCCAGAAAACAAAGAATTAAAAATAAATTGATAGTAACAGCAAAAAGATAAAAATGTTAGAGAATTAATTTATAAAGTATAACATCCTGGGGAACGTCTAAAACATAGACAAGAATAAAGAAAAAAGTGGAGGTGACAATAATGTTAAACAAAATATCAAAAAATATCTCTAGGTGTGAAATATACTGAGAAGAATATTCTAGAGATATTAAGATATTTAATTGATAGAGGAAGTAAAGAAAAATGAGATTTGGCTAAAAATTGGATGTCAAGACTGATTCCAAAACCAAGAGAGCAGAGACTTTAAAGCTCCACTTTTATAAATGCAAAAAGTAAGACCTTCTGGGTAAATGAGTTGCTCACATTTTCACAAGTCATTGACCCCAAAGTTCTTAGGTCTTTAATAATGTACATTTCCATCATTTTTTTTGCACTCTTATTCTTGCTTATTATTCTCCTCTCTTCTTTAGGTAATAATTGATGAACAGGTGGTGAATAGGTAACATAATTGCTAAAAGAAGGAATATTTGTTCGTTCACCAAACCAATCCAATTCATGTCATTTTTCTCAATTCAAGTACTAGTTATTTGGTGTTTCATACAGTAATGTCTCTCTAATTTGTAATTTAATGCAAATGATTTTGGCAGTTCCGAGAGACATGTGAGAGTTAAGTTTAGCACTTGTTTTGTGAATGTTTTCTGCCAGATTGATGACCTTCGTGTTAATAAGATGGCTGCTTTTCAATTCCTCTATGGAAAATATCATTTTCTGCTCTCCTTTTTCTTTTATTTACAAGTGTAATCTCTGATCCATAAATTATTAAGATGAAAATGGTTAGTGGCTAGCTTTTCATATAATCACGCATAAAGGGTCTAATTCACTGATCCATTTCAATTATTTCCCACCACTTTTGGAAGAATTTTGAAAAGAAGTCAATGTGGCAGAAGTGGAGGAGGAAGCTGTTGGCAAATGTATCACAGGCTGTTTAGATTCCCTCTTCCAAATAACTGTAATAGCATTCTGAAGCTGAACTATTAGCAAAGTGATTATTTCAGTGCTGTTTAGATCAGTAGATGTAGATCATAATATGACTGTCATTTTATTTGGTGATGGTATGATTTTAGGCTTTCAAATATTACTGGCAGGCACACTTGAGGAAAAGGGAGTAACATTAGAAATGCTGTGTGTGTATGCATGTGTGTGAGAAAGGGAGAATAGCAAAATCCAAGGATAGTGTTCTCTTGTTCCAGTTTAACTCTTAGAATACTTTCAGCTTAAATATTCTAAGATCACAGTATTTATTTTTACATATCCAACTACTTATGATATTTGCCAGAACTTCTGAGAAATCCTCAAACTGAGTTGTCTTATTACCAGGTTCACAGGAACTGTGAAAAGGAGTATCAATAGAACAACATGCTGAGCTAGTATCAAAAGAACAAAAGCCACCCTAACCTAAAAATAATTGCACATGTGCATAAACACACAAATTTCAAGTGTTGCTGCTGCTGCTGCTTCAGTCGTGTCCGACTCTGTGTGACCCCACAGACGGCAGCCCATTGGGCTCCGCCATCCCTGGGATTCTCCAGGCAAGAACACTGGAGTGGGTTGTCATTTCCTTCTCCAATGCATGCAAGTTAAAAGTGAAAGTGAAGTTGCTCAGTCGTGTCTGACTCAGCGACCCCATGGACTGCACCCTACCAGGCTCCTCCGTCCATGGGACTTTCCAGGCAAGAGTGCTGGAGTGGGATGCCATTGCCTTCTCCGTTCAAGTGTTAGATACATGTATTTTTCTACTCTTTCCTTCATTTGTACATTTCCCTTCACCCCATCTTACTTCCCTCCAGAATACGTTTACAGTTAACTGTATTGAGATATAATTCACATATAATAAACATACACATTTTAAGTTCAATGATTTTGAAAAATGTATGTCCCTAAAAACGGCCATCCCCTGCATCAGGATACAGAATGTTTTTATTACTGACAAAAGATTTTTATGCTCTTTTGAAGTCAATACTACCACATCTAGCCATACCCACTGATCTGATTTTGATCACTACAGATTAGGGTTGTATTGTTTTTGTGTGTATTTTTTTTTTTTAATTTTCACTTTAGAGCTTTATATAAATGAAATCACTGATACAATCATTTTGGCATTTAGCTCAATGTAATTTTTTGAGACTTTCATTTTGAATGCTATTTCAAATGGAATTTTTTTTAAATTTTGCTTTTCAGATCATTCATTGATGGTGTTTAGAAACACAAAGCAAGCTAGAACTTTCAGAACATTACTAAATAGCAATGATGAAGAAAGACATTCATATCTTATTTCTGATCATAGAGGGAAAGCTTTCATTCTTTCACTGTTGAGTATGGTGTTAACCAAGGTAATGGACTTTGTCAAATCCTCTTTTTCCACAATGGTCAAGATGATTATTTTTTCTCTTTCTTTTCCTCCTTCATTCTACTAATGTGGTGTATTCCCATTGCTTAATTTTTGGGTCAAACTGTCCTTGCGTCTCTGAGATAATTCTCATTGATAGCGATATGTGCTGTGGTGTTCTTAGCTGTTCTGTCATGTCTGACTCTTTGCAACCCGTGAAATGTAGCCAGCCAAGCTCTTCTGTGCATGGGGATTTTCAAGGCAAGAATACTGGAGTGAGTTGCCATGCCCTCCTCCAGGGGATCTTCCCACCCCAGAGATTGAACCCAGGTCTCTCATACTGTAGGCAGATTCTTTACTATCTGAGCCACCAGGGAAGCCCAAGAATACTGGAGTCGGTAGTCTATCCCTTCTTCAGGGGATCTTCCCAACCCAGGGATTAAACTGGAGTTTCCTGCATTGCAGGTGGATTCTTTACCAGCTGAGCTACCAGGGAAGCCTTGATAGTGATATATAAGCCATCTAATGTGCTGCTATACTCACCATCCCCAACCCTGCAGCAGGGCACCACAGACCCATGCCTCTGCTGGATACTCCTGGACACTCCTGGGCAAGTCTGGGTCAGTCTCTTGTGGGGTCACTGCTCCTTTCTCCTGAGTCCTGGTGCACACAAGATTCTGTTTGTACCCTCCAACAGTCTATTTCCCAGTCCTGCCTAAGTTCTGGCAGCTCTATGGTGGGGTTACTGGCGACCTCCTCCAAGAGGGCTTATGCCATAACCAAGTTAGCTGCACCCAGAGTCCCTGTCCCTGTAGCAGTCCATTGCTGGCCTGCACCTCCACAGGAGATGCTCAAACACAGTTCTGTCTCAGTATCTGTGGGATCTCTGGGTCTTGGTGCATAAAAAGGTTTGTTTGAGCCCTCTGAGCATCTCCGGCAGGAATGGGGTTTGATTCTAAGCGTGAATTCACCCCTCTGACCATCTTGCTGGGGCTTTTCTTTTGCCCTTTGGTGTGGGGTATCTCCTCATGGCTGCTCCAGTGCTGCGTAGCCACTGCTCCAGTGCCTCGCAGCTGCCACTCCATTAGAGGACAGACAGACTGAAGACCACAATCATAGAAAACTAACCAATCTGATCACATGGGCCACAGTCTTGTCTAATTCAATGAAACTATGAGCCATGTCATGTAGGGCCGCCCATGACAGACGGGTCATGGTGGAGAATTCTGACAAAATGTGGTCCACTGGAGAAGGGAAAGGCAAGCCACTTCATCATTCTTGCCTTGAGAACCCCATGAACAGCATGAAAAGGCAAAATGATAGGACACTGAAAGATAAACTCCCCAGGTCGGTAGGTGCCTAATATGCTACTGGAGATTACTGGAGAACTAACTCCAGAAAGAATGAAGAGACAGAGCCAAAGAAAAAACAACACCCAGTTGTGGATGTGACAGGTGATACAAGCAAAGTCCAATGCTATAAGAGCAATATTGAATAGGAATCTGGAATGTTAGGTCCATGAATCAAGGTAAATTGGAAGTAGTGAAACAGGAGATGGCAAGAGTGAACGTTGACATTTTAGGAATCAGTGAACTGAAATGGACTGGAATGGGTGAATTTAACTCAGATGACCATTATATCTACAACTGTAGGCAAGAATCCCTTAGAAGAAATGGAGTAGCCATCACAGTCAACAAGAGTCTGAAATCCAGTACTTGGATGCAATCTCAAAAATGAAAGAATGATTTCTGTTTGTTTCCAAGGCAAACCATTCAATATCATGGTAATCAAAGTCTATGCCTCGACCAGTAATGTTGAAGAAGCTGAAGTTGAATGGTTCTATGAAGACCTACAAGACCTTCTTGAACTAACACCCCCCAAAAGATGTTCTTTTATTTACAGGGGACTGGAATGCAAAAGTAGGAAGTCAAGAAACACCTGGAGTAACAGGCAAATTTGGCTTTGGAGTATAGAATGAAACAGGGCAAAGGAAATAGAGTTTAGCCAAGAGAACACACTGGTCATAGCAAATATCCTCTTTCAACAACACATGAGAAGACTCTACACATGAACATCAGATGGTCAACACGGAAAGCAGATTGATTGCAGCCAAAGATGGAGAAGCTCTATATAGTCAAATGAAACAAGACTAGGAGCTGACTGTGGCTCAGATCATGAACTCCTTATTGCCAAATTCAGGCTTAAGTTGANGCAAAAGTAGGAAGTCAAGAGATACCTGGAGTAACAGGCAAGTTTGGCCTTGGAGGACAAAATGAAGCAGAGCAAAGGCTAACTGAATTCTGCCAAGAGAATGCACTGGTCATAGAAAACACCCTTTTTCAACAGCATGAGAGACGATTTAACACATGGACATCAACAAATGGCCAATAACAAAATCAAACTGAGTACATTTTTTTGTAGCTGAAGATGAAGAAGCTGTATGCAATCAGCAAAAATAAGACCTGGAGTTTACTGTGGCTCAGATCATCAGCTTCTCATAGCAAAACTCAGGCTTAAACTAAAGATAGTGGGGGAAAACTACTAGGCCAGCCAGGTATGACTTAAATCAAATCCCCTATGAATATGCACTGGAGATTATGAACAGATTAAAAGGATTAGAATTTATAAACAGTGTGCCTGAAGAACTAGGAACCAGAGGTCCGCCGTATTGTACAGGAGGCAGTGAATAAAACCATTCCAAAGAAAAAGAAAAGAAAGAAGGTAAAACGGTTATCTGAAGAGGCCTTCAGTTCAGTTCAGTCTCACAGTCGTGTCTGATTCTTTGCAGTCCATGGACTGCAGCATGCCTGGCTTCCCTATCCATCACCAACTCCCGGAGCCTACTCAAAGTCATGTGCGTTGTGTTGGTGATGCCATCCAATCATCTCATCCTCTGTCCTCCCCGTCTCCTCCTGCCTTCAGTCTGTCCCAGCATCAGGGTCTTTTCCAATGAGTCAGTTCTTCGCATCAGGTGGCCAAAGTACTGGAGTTTCAGCTTCAGCATCAGTCCTTCCAATGAATATTCAGGATTGATTTCCTTTAGGATTGACTGGTTGGATCTCCTTGCAGTTCAAGAGACTCTCAAGAGTCTTCTCCAACACCACAGTTCAAAAGCATCAGTTCTTCAGTGCTCAGTTTTCTTTATAGTCCTACTTTCACATCCATACATGACTACTGGAAAAACCATAGCCTTGACTAGATGGACCTTTGTTGGTAAAGTAATATCTCTGTTTTTGAATATGCTGTCTAAGTTGGTCATAACTTTCCTTCCAAGCAGCAAGCATCTTTTAATTTCATGGCTGCAATCACCATCGGCAGTGATTTTGGAGCCCATGAAAATAGTCAGGCACTGTTTCTACTGTTTCCCCATCTATTTGGCAGGAAGTGATGGAATCAGATGCCATGATCTTAGTTTTCTGAATGTTGAGTTTTAAGCCAACTTTTTCACTCTCCTCTTTCACTTTCATCAAGAGGCTCTTTAGTTCTTCTTCACTTTCTGCCATAAGGGCAGTGTCACCTGCATATCTGAGATTATTGATATTTCACCCAGCAATCTTGATTCAAGGTTGTGCTTCATCCAGCCTGGTATTTCACATGATGTACTCTGCATATAAATTAAATAAGCAAGGTGACAATATACAGCCTTGATGTACTCCTTTCCTGATTTGAACCAGTCTATTGTTTCATGTCAAGTTCTAACTGTTGCTTCTTGACCTACATACAGATTTCTTAGGAGACAGGTCAGGTGGTTTGGTATTCCCATCTCTTAAAGAATTTTTGAAGGATCTTGAGGATCACAGTTTGTTGTGATTGACAGTCAAAGGCTTTGGCGTAGTCCATAAAGCAAAAGTAGATATTGTTCTGGAACTCTCTTGCTTTTTCAGTGATCCAGAGGATGTTGGCAATTTGATCTCTGGTTCCTCTGCCTTTCTAAATCCAGCTTGAATGTCTGGAAGTTCACAGTT
>SJYX01012740.1:38488-49974 GCA_006410675.1 Oreotragus oreotragus | reverse complement strand
TTTTTTTTTTTTTACTTCTAAGCTTTTATTAGTTGATCCACAAATAGTATATCTTATACAATAGAGCATTATTCCATAGATGCTAAAGGATAGTCAGTTATAAAATCTGAAGTTGATCTATGAACAAATAAAAATGTGTATGTGTCTGAGTGTAAATCGCTCAAGAAAAACATACCACTTTCATTGAAAATAAATATCATGTGTAAAAACCAGCCAATTATGTCAAACAGTAATTCAGAAACCAAAATGCGAAATTTGGTACGCAGAATAAGAATACATTTTGTATTGGAACTGCAGTTTTACTGGAATAAATTTGTTTAGAAGAAACATTTTTAGAGATCTTAAGGACAAAAGAATTGAGAAGAAAAAGATAGATGGATTGGACAGTTTGGAAGGTGCTGTCAAACAACTGAGTTTGTATAAAGATTTACTGAAGAGTGTAACAGTGGAGGACCAGGAGTGTCCTACCACTATTTGAAGAGGAAGATGAGGAGTCGGGTTTTTGAAGTGTGAAATTTCAAGTGTCAGACTTTCAAATGGAGAGTCATGGAGGAAAGCTGGGACTTGATAAAGCAGCCTCCCAACCCTCCCACACGTTTAGAAAGCCGTTGCTTTTCCCAGATATGTTTCCCCAGGCACACCTTTCTTACCGTGCCTGCAATGACCCTGTTGAAACAGTTTGTTAAAATACACCTCCATCGTAGGATGGAAGTTAGAGCATACGGCTCTAAAAAGTTGAACTACATACAATGCTAAGAGCTCAGGCTCTGAAGATAAACTCTGCCTCCTAGCTATACAGCTTCCTAGGGGCATGACCATGGTCAGCTTTTGCATTCTTGCTAGCCCTCAAGAGGGTTGCCCTGAACATAACTCACTTTGAAAGACCTCAAGTTGAAATAAGGAGGAGGCACGTTGCCCACATCTCAGAGATTATCAAGCTGTGAAAGACTCACAGAAGTTCTGAAAATGAAGAAATTCTTCGGACATTTTAAGTCCACACTTTCTGAAGTGACTGGATCACAGAACACTTCTTTATGCCATAATTAGAAAGCGCTACCTCCAAACACTCCCTTCTGGGCATTTCCTGTCACATTTCATTTTGGTCCGATGACTGTCCTTCTCCTAGACCTTGATCTTTATGGCCACAGTCCTTGTGATTAATGCACATGACTCCTTCTCTAGCCACACATAAATTACTGTTTTAATCTTTTTTTGTTTTTCCCTCAGACGGGAAGTCTTTCTCTTGGGGTCTCTGGTTTATTCCAATGGTCACCAATTCCACTAATCCTCTTAGCTAAGACTTTACAGATGTTATTGCTTGTATTAATAGCCTGTACATTTGTTTTCTTGGAGTGGTGCTGTCCAGTAGAATTTTCTATGATGGTGAGACTGCCCTCTCTCTCTCTGCTCTGTCTAGTCTTCTAGCCACTGGCCACTTGTGGCTACAGAGGACTTTAAATGTGGCCAGTGCAACGGGATTCATAATAGACCTGAATCTTTAGTTTTGTTTACTTTTAAGTAATTTTTTTTTTCTTTTGGCAAGCTGGGAGGCATGTAGGAACTTAACCCTGACCAGGGATAGAATCTTTGCCTCTTGCATTGGAAGCACAGAGTCCTAACCACTGGAGCTCCAGGGAATTACATAATTTTAATGAACTTAAGTTTAAGTGGCCACATGTGGATAATGGCTATCCACATGGCCACAGCTTTTGGACTGTGCAGTCTTTGTGGATCCTCTCTATCTCTGTCTGGGAGACAAATCAAGTGGGAGTCACGTCAACAAGGTAAAGCCAGAGTGACTCCCACTATGCAGAAAGCAATGTTGATCACCAGTTATCTCTTTAAAATACATCACGTTGAAAATTTTTCAATGCAGATTCCTCACTGTTCACAAAAAGGGCACCTCACATCTGGTAACTTGACCGTTTTGATCTCCCTTCTGTGTGCAACACTGGTACATCCTTCAGATACTTATTGGATACGCAAGTAAGGAACTGCCTACACAAAGTTCTTGTCAAAAGTCCAGCTGAGACAAATGGTACTTGGAAGGGCCTTGTTCCTCAAGGTTCTATAAGTTTTCTCCCCATATCAGATTAAATCTCTAGAAAGTGTGGCATCAGCTTGAATCCCCTTGGCACCTACATCATAGAAGAAAACTTCACATTATGCCTCAGCTTTTATCAAAAGGCCACACAAGAAACAGCCCTAAGTAGAACTTCTGTGCCTATTTTGTGAGCCTACTGGGAGGACATTGTCCAGAGCGACTCATGCTATCTACCAACTGGAAAAGTTGGCTCAGACGCGAGAGCCAGAAAATGCTTGTTTCATGATGAACTGGAATGTTTCACTTTGTCAGGCAAGAAAAACACGCTGTGTTTCCCTCCCTGCTTTCTTCCCCAAGAAACTCAGAGCTGGGTTTGTCCTTATTTGCAGTAGATTCTCAGCCCAAGATATCTATTATAGTTTTTTTTTCTTAACTTCCCTCACCAATTCTTGGTCACTTTATTTTTGTTGCTACATAAATGATTTTTATTACAGTCATTATTTTTATGGTTGCTTGTTGTCTAGTTGCTAAGCCTGTAGCCCTCCAGGCTCCTCGGCCCATGGGATTTCCCAGGCAAAAATACTCGTGTGGGTTGCCATTTCCTTCTCCAGGGGATCTTCCCAACCCAGGGATCGAACCCGTGTCTACCGCATTGGCAGGCAGATTCTTTAACCCTGAACTGCCAGGCTCATCATTTTTATGGTACTCTGCATCAAATCCATTTTGGAAAAGGTGACAAAGAGTCTCTCCTTGACCAAACTCTATTCATGCTCCCCTGAACTTTACAGACAAGCCTCACTTTTCAACTTCTGTGTGAATTACCCAATCTTAGCAAGAATCCAGCTAGGTCAGTTTAGAAAGCACCCCCATCCTCCATATCTGATCACCACAGTTATACTCAGGTTTCTCATCCTCCACTACCCACCTGAGAAGTCTGATCTCCCTGGCCTGCCTCCAGCAAGAATTCAGCCAGAATCCTGCTTGATCCTGCTGTTTTCTCTCAGCAATTTTCCACCCACTGACCCCTGCTCTGCTCCTTCACTGTGAATTCCCACTTACCTATGTAGTATACTGAGACTTGAGCACTGTTCTGGACTGAAGTCTCTTTCTCTCTATTGCAGTGGTCTTGAATAAAATCTGTTATTGTTTTAACTAATATCCAGCTCTGGCTTTTCTTTAACAGACAACAGAATTTAAATGTCAGTTCAGTTCAGTCACTCAATCATTTTCGACTCTTTGCGACCCCATGAACCACAGCACGCCAGGCCTCCCTGTCCCTCAACAACTCCTGGAGTCCACCAAAATCCATGTCCATTGAGTCGGTGATGCCATCCAACCGTCTCATCCTCTGTCGTCCCCTTCTCCTCCTGNTCCAGTTGAGCTATTCAAATCCTAAAGGATGATGCTATGAAAGTGATGCACTCAGTCTGCCAGCAAATTTGGAAAACTCATCAGTGGCCACAGGATTGCAAAAGGTCAGTTTTCATTCCAATCCCAAAGAAAGGCAATGCCAAAGAATGCTCAAACTACTGCACAGTTGCACTCATCTCACACACTAGTAAAGTAATGCTCAAAATTCTCCAAGCCAGGCTTCAACAGTACATGAATTATGAAATTCCAGATATTCAGGCTGGATTTAGAAAAGGCACAGGAAGCAGACATAAAATTGCCAACATCTGCTGGATCATCAAAAAAGAAGACAGTTCCAGAAAAACATCTATTTCTGCTTTATTGACAATGCCAAAGCCTTTGACTGTGTGGATTACCACAAGCTGTGGAAAATTCTGAAAGAAATGGGAATACTAGACCATTTGACCTGCCTCTTGAGAAATCTGTATGCAGGTCAGGGAGCAACAGTTAGAACTGGACATGGAAGAACAGACTGGTTCCAAATAAGGAAAGGACTACATCAAGGCTATATATTGTTATCCTGCTTATTTAACTAATACGCAGAGTACATCGTGAGAAACACTGGGCTGTAAGAAGCACAAGCTGGAATCAAGATTGCCAGGAGAAACATCAATAACCTCAGATATGCAGATGACACTACCCTTATGACAGAAAGTGAAGAGGAACTAAAAAGCCTCTTGATGAAAGTAAAAGAGGAGAGTGAAAAAGTTGGCTTAAAGCTCAACATTCAGAACACTAAGATCATGGCATCTGATCTCATTATTTCATGGCAAATAGATGGGGAAACAGTGGAAACAGTGACAGACTTTATTTTTTAAGCTCCAAAATCACTGCACGTGGTGACTGCAGCCATGAAATTAAAAGATGCTTACTGCTTGGAAGGAAAGTTATGACCAACCTAGACAGCATATTAAAAAGCAGAGACATTACTTTGCCAACAAAGGTCCGCCTAGTCAAGGCTATTGTTTTTACAGTAGTCATGTATGGATGTGAGAGTTGGACTATGAAGAAAGCTGAGTGCTGAAGAATTACTGCTTTTGAACTGTGGTGTTGGAGAAGACTCTTGAGAGTCCCTTGGACTACAAGGAGATCCAACCAGTCTATTCTAAAGGAGATCAGTCCTGAATATTCATTGCAAGGACTTATGTTGAAGTGGGAGCTCCAATATTTTGGCCACCTGATGTGAAAAACTGACTCATTGGAAAACACCGAGATGCCATGAAAGATAGAAGGCAGGAGGAGAAGGGAATGACAGAGGATGAGATGGCTGGAAGGCATCACAGAGTCAATGGACATGGTTTAAAGTACACTCTGGGAGTTGGTGATGGACAGGGAGGCCTGGTGTGCTGCAGTCCATGGGATCATAAAGAGTCAGACACAACTGAGCAACTGAACTAAACTGTATGTGTGGTTGGACTACCCGTGTTTTTGCCCCTTAAATAGCCATTTGACAATATCAAGGTAGCGCTGATTACCACACTGGAGAAGGGTGGTACCAGCATCTGGTGTATGAGGTCAGGATAGTGCTAAACTGTCCACAATGGACAGGGTAGCTACCCTCCCCCCAATAACAAACCACTAACTTACTCCTTGGAAGGAAAGTTATGGCCAATCTAGATAGCATATTAAAAAGCAGAGACATTACCTGGCCAACAAAGGTCCATCTAGTCAAGGCTATGGTTTTTACAGTGAGCATGTATGGATGTGAGAGTTGGACTGTGAAGAAAGCTGAGCGCCGAAGAATTGATGCTTTGACCTGTGGTGTTGGAGAAGACTCTTGAGAGTCCCTTGGACTGCAAGGAAATCCAACCAGTTCATTCTGAAGGAGATCAGCCCTGGGTGTCCTTTGGAAAGAATGATGCTAAAGCTGAAACTCCAGTACTTTGGCCACCTCATGCGAAGAGTTGACTCATTGGAAAAGACTCTGATGCTAGTAGGGATTGGGGACAGGAGGAAAAGGGGACGACAGAGGATGAGATGACTGGATGGCATCACCGACTCGATGGATGTGAGTTTGAGTGAACTTTGGGAGTTGGTGATGGACAAGGAGGCCTGGCGTGCTGTGATTCATGGGGTCACAAAGAGTTGGTCACGATTGTGCGACTGAACTGCACTGAACCAAACTGAACCACCCCAGGGTGTTGATATTGCCCAGGCTGAGAAACTCCAATGTACATCAACCCTGCTAACACTCCTCTTTCTCTCTTTAACTTGTCTCTTTCCCCTTAGCCTTTTCTAATAACCCTACCCTCCTTCTGTCAATGATGTAGCCATCCTGAACCTTGTTTAGTTTCTTCTATCAATAAAGTTATCTTTTGCTCTCATCTTCCACACCTTTCCTTCCTTCTGAAATGAATATCCTTTCCCCTTTCTCACTCCCCAAACCATAGATCTGTTTTACTTTCACTTACTTTTTAGTTCTCAGTTATTTCTTCCAGGAAGCTTTTCTGATCTTTCTTAGACCAAGAGAAGTACTTTTGTAGTATTGCCTCCCCCCAGTAACAACACTGCTTATATCAGTTTATTAAAATTACATATTAATTTCTATGAAGTTTATATCCAATCTTATTTCCTCAATTTGGTATCTTTAAGAGTTGAGCCTTTGCCATTTATGCAGTAGTTTTCCATGCACTGTTTGTTTGTATTTAAGTTACAGAATGAGCACCTAAATAATTGAATGACTCAGTCCCCATTTATTTTTCTTTATCTGTGACATTCAGGAAATATAGCACTGGAGAAATGTAAGTTAATATTTTGTATGCATACACTTCAGATATCTTTGTGAAACAAAAATAACCAATTAAAATATTTTTATCCACTTACCTAAATATTTATTACTCTGCCTTATACATTAGTGTTAGTCGCTCAGTTGTGCCCGACTCTTTGCGACCCCATGGACTGCAGCCCACCAGGCTCCTCTGTCCATGGAATTTTCCAGTCAAGGATACTGGAGTGGGGTGCCATTTCCTTCTCTAGGGAATCTTTCAAACCCAGNTTAGTGTTAGTCGCTCAGTTGTGCCCGACTCTTTGCGACCCCATGGACTGCAGCCCACCAGGCTCCTCTGTCCATGGAATTTTCCAGTCAAGGATACTGGAGTGGGGTGCCATTTCCTTCTCTAGGGAATCTTTCAAACCCAGGGATCGAACCTGGGTCTCCTGCACTTCAGGCAAATTCTTTACCAACTGAACTGCCTTATACATAAATGACTGCTAATATTTATATACCTGGTCACTTTAAATGATCAAATTGCTGATTCATTATCTGTGCAAAGACTGAGATACAATCTCATAGAGTTTTAGAGCACAAATTCATAGGAATATCTCTTGAATAAATTTTGAGATACACAAGCAAGATTTAAAACGGAACAGCAAAAGAAAGCAGTTTAATCCTGCCTTTGAAATCAGTAGTCTTGAAGCATGATTTTCTAGTAATTTCTGGGTTTCCTAGGCAGAGTCCAACTTCTGGAGAAAGAAAGAAAATGCAGTCTGCACAGTCAAATGCCAGAGGCAGTATGAGTACTGTGCAAGTTCAAACCAGGTCAGAATAAAAATGGCTACTAACCATCCATCCAGCTTGTAAAATGATATAAGAACTCATTGATACTTATTGCCCTTTACAAATATTAAAAAATAAGTCATGGTGTCAGCAAAATGCTTCAAGTTTCAGTGCTGCTTTATGGACTAGAAGTGTTTCAAGGAAGAGTTGGCTGTGATGTGAATTTCTGTAAATCAAAACCTACTTTCCCACTTAATCTAATCAAGGCACTGATACTACATCCTAATGGCTATTTGACAAGCCCCAATACACTGAGATGGTAATGTCTTAAGAGAAAAGATTTAAGGCAAAAGGCAACACCGTATTTCTACAGTGAAGTAGATGTGTTCTGCCTTTTGGGATTTTTGGTTTTCAGTTTGTTTGCTTATATATTTCAGGGCATTTTTAAAAATTCTACTATCTTTTTTTACCATTAGGTACACTTCATAAGCACTGGAATCATAGAAGTTCTTGAGAGTCTAATAATATTCCAAATCAATGAAATGTTCTTCAGCGTAGTTTTGTCTTCCTTTTGTGTTTTTCTAAATATTTAAATTGGTAATTGTTTGGAAAAATTTCAGTTTTCATAAGCTTATTTTGCTTGCTGGCTTTCTGAGCTTCCATTTCCTCATCTCCAATATGGAGAAATGTCAAGAAAGTTAAATCAGTACTTAATATTTTAAAAAAAAACATGCATATGAATGTATGCTACTTGTAGATTCTTGTTAAGATAAATCTGATTCTGCAGGTTAAGATAAATCTGGTTCTCAGCCTCACTCCCCACTTTGGGTTTATTATGTAGTAAGGTGAGAGTTCACATAACTGGAAGTTTGTCTGTGATTTGACCTTCCCTAATCAGTTTATCTGAAGTAGCAGAATGACTCCTCATCTCATTACACAGCAGGTTACTAAGTATTCTGTTTTATTCTTTCTTCATACTTATCACAGTCTTTAGTTATTACAGCTCTGCCTATTTTCATATTGTCTCTGGCACCACCACCTTTAGAATAAAAGCTCCAGGAGGGCACAGGCCATTTGTCTTGTTCAACTTTTTAGTAGTGACATGAAGAGCTCTTAGTAAGTCATCAGTCAGTATTTGTTAAATGAGATTTTTTTGGTTGCAGACACTAAATTTTATGGACTGAAATCAATGTCCTGGGTCAATCCAGAAGAGAAGAGAAAGACTTTCAAAAAGACTGTATAATCTTTACATTTAGAGCTTCTTCCTTTGTCTCTTCCACATGCCTCTTCTCATCACCAACTAGGAACTTCCCACATAATCAGAAGAAGAAGGGAGGGAAAGTCATCTGAAAAGTTACACCTTTCTCATGGGTTCCAAATTCTCTTATCTATTAATTATTGGATAGATCATCACCATATACCTGGTGCCCTAACTATGTTAAATTATACATATATACAAACATACATACATACATACATATAATATGTAAATGATACAGAAATATATATATTTCATGTACTTTTATGTACTACATAAATTGTAAATATTTCCTTTTCTAAAAGTATTTATCTGTTTTCAATTCTGGAGGGAAGATGTGGGGTGGGAGGTGGGAGGGGGGTTCATGTTTGGGAGTTCGTGTAAAAAAATAAATAAATACAAAAATAAAAAATAAAAAAATAAATAAATAAAAATGCCCCTTTTAAGTGGAAAAGTTAAAAATGCTTCTGCTAAGTGATACAGCAACACTACTTGTTAAAGGACATATCCTCCTAGCACAGTTCTATACTAAGTATCCAACAACCACACAACAAAAATTTCTCTTGATGTTACTACTTTACATAAATACTTCTATCATAATTTACCCATACTATATAATGAACACAAGAAGGAAAATTTGAAAGGATTGAGAGTTTGCATTTTGTATTTTGTAAGCCAAATCTATTTCCTATTACATGAATTCTTTGAGTTCAAGTTACAAGTAAAGTTTATCCGTATTTATATCTGCTATCAGATATATATGTAAGCACATGTATGTTGTTGTTTAGTCACCAAGTGCTGTCTAACTCTTTGCAACCCCATGGACTGGGGCCCACTAGGCTCCTCTGTCCAAGGAATTATCCAGGCTAGAATACTGGAGTGGGTTGCCATTTCCTCCTCCAGGGGATATTTTGACCTGAGGATCAGACCCACATCTCCTTCATTGGTAGGCAGATTCTTTACCACTGAGCCACAGACCTCTCTAAATGACTATATTTTATTTCTCTATAATCATGAGACTTAATCAGGGCTATGGCTAAATAACGTTAACCAATAATATGATTTAGCTGACACAACCAGAGGAAATCTGTAAGTCAATGAACTACTTTGATATCTTGTACACAAAACCAATAGGTTGACTGAATTTTCAATTTTTAATCTGTTACTTTGATATCAAGTATTCTCAGCATTAAATATACTTTGTTGATTTAATTCTTGCCCACTTGGAAAAGACAGTGTAACATATAACTAGAGTGTCTTTTCTATGGTTTCAGAATTTTTAGGGTCTTCTGTTATGCTAAAGCAATGGTCGAAGTGATAGTCTCAATATCTAAAACTTCGATATTTGATGTGGCCACTCAGTTTTGTGTGGGTTTGTATACATACATATATATATATATTTAATTAATTTATTTATTTAACACAGCTTGTTTAAAAAAAACAGCTGTGAGCAATAGAAAGCAAAATATATGTCTTTGAAATTAAAGTGAGCAGCCACTGCAGGGCCTAGAGGTTCAAAAGTTTTGTAGCAGGGAATGGCTATCTACAAAAAATATCCTAAATTAAGTGGGTACCAACCAGATTTACATAATTGGCTTCCCGTTAGCTGCTTCTAGCTTCTGCCTTAGGTTAGTTTAACTTACCTATTGGTTGGATTAAAGAGACTCAGTCCTACCTGAATCAGTCACCTTACTCTTTTGAAATTGTTATCTTTCTTTTATCTCAATATAACTTTTCAGACCACAACATTCAATGTCACTTGTCCATCATGAATGTTTTTAACATTCTGTTACATATGATTCCTTTGTTGCATTAATCCCTACACCATGACACCGTAAAGTGACCGGGATCACATGTGAAACCAAGACACAGGGTGGGCAACACCCTCATCCTGTGTATCACCATTAATCTTGTGGCTCAGCTGGTAAAGAATACATCTAAATGTGGGAGACCTGAGTTTGATCCCTGGGTTGGGAAGATCCCCTGGAGAAGAGAAAGACTACCCACTCCAGTATTCTGGCCTGGAGAATTCCATGGACTGTATAGTCCATGGGGTCGCAAAGAATCAGACACAACTGAGTGACTTTCACTTCACTTCAGCTGTAATGTTCCTTGTCATCAGATCAGCTTCTATAATTCATTATCTGCATAATATGAAGATCCTCTGGTCCAACTGCCTCCCCATTCCACAATTTGTCACATAAAAAACTGAATGCAAACAAGCTGAATACTTTCCTATCATCATACAGAAGATGAGAGTCAGTGCCTACATCAAAACTGAAGTATGTAATAGGTTAATGATTGATTGTCTTGGAGAAGCCTCCAGAGATGGGATCACTGAATTCAGCATTGAGGAATTTAGTTGTGCATATTTCAGGGAAATAAAATCACTTCCTATTCACTTAGTTACTTTCCTTGTAGAATT
This sequence comes from Oreotragus oreotragus, assembly GCA_006410675.1. NCBI lineage: Eukaryota > Metazoa > Chordata > Mammalia > Artiodactyla > Bovidae > Oreotragus > Oreotragus oreotragus. Next base: position 39,341 of record SJYX01012740.1, on the reverse strand, counting down.
CAACAGCCTCCTACATATACACATATTTCTATAGATCTAGCAACACACTCGGGGAAGGCAATGGCACTCCACCCCAGTACTCTTGCCTGGAAAATCCAATGGACGGAGTAGCCTGGTGGGCTGCAGTCCATGGGGTCGCTAACAGTCGGACAGACTGAGCTACTTCACTTTCACTTTTCTCTTTCATGCATTGGAGAAGGAAATGGCAACCCACTCCAGTGTTCTTGCCTGGAGAATCCCAGGGATGGGGGAGCCTGGTGGGCTGCCGTCTATGGGGTCACACAGAGTCGGACACGACTGAAGTGACTTAGCAGCAGTAGCAGCAGCAACACACTTGTGGGAGCTGTTTGTTTCTAAAGTTTTTGATCAAACAAATGACAATGATAGAATTTCTTATTTTCCCTCTAGGAACCCAAATATATCCACATTAGAGACTGAAAGATATTGAACTTTTAATAATTCAAGCTTTCTTAGTACCATTAAGTTTCATCAACCTAATCTGCATAGGTAGGTATTTTTTTCATTTGACTTAGCATGGAGAAAGGAAGAGAGTTCCAGAAAAGCATCTATTTCTGCTTTATTGACTATGCCAAAGCCTTTGACTGTGTGGATCACCACAAGCTGTGGAAAATTCTGAAAGAGATGGGAATACCAGACCACCTGACCTGCCTCTTTAAAAACCTATATGCAGGTCAGGAAGCAACAGTTAAAACTGGACATGGAACAACTGACTGGTTCCAAGTAGGAAAAGGAGTACGTCAAGACTGTATATTGTCACCCTGCTTATTTAACTTATACACAGAGTACATCATGAGAAATGCTGGGCTGGAAGAAGCACAAGCTGGAATCAAGA
>SJYX01012740.1:0-36306 GCA_006410675.1 Oreotragus oreotragus | reverse complement strand
GCATCTGGTCCCATCACTTCATGGGAAATAGATGGGGAAACAGTGGAAACAGAGTCAGACTTTATTTTGGGGGGCTCCAAAATCACTGCAGATGGTGATTGCAGCCATGAAATTAAAAATTGCTTACTCCTTGGAAGGAAAGTTATGACCAACCTAGATAGCATATTCAAAAGCAGAGACATTACTTGGCCAACAAAGGTCCATCTAGTCAAGGCTATGGTTTTTCTAGAAGTCATGTATGGATGTGAGAGTTGGACTGTGAAGAAAGCTGAGCGCCAAAGAATCGATGCTTTTGAACTGTGGTGTTGGAGAAGACTCTTGAGAGTCCCTTGGACTGCAAGGAGATCCAACCAGTCCATTCTGAAGGAGATCAGCCCTGGGTGTCCTTTGGAAGGAATGATGCTAAAGCTGAAACTCCAGTACTTTGTCCACCTCATGCGAAGAGTTGACTCATTGGAAAAGACTCTGATGCTGGGAGGGATTGGGGGCAGGAGGAGAAGGGGATGACAGAGGATGAGATGGCCGGATGGCATCACTGACTTGATGGACATGAGTTTGGTGAACTCTGGGAGTTGGCGATGGACAGGGAGGCCTGGTATGCTGTGATTCATGGGGTTGCAAAGAGTCAGACACAACTGAGCGACTGAACTGAACTGAACTGAACTCAAGCGTCATTTCAATATTGGAACAACTAGGTGTATGCCCTCTTTTATTTGTGTGGTTTTCCTTTCAGGATTTATGTAAATGAATATAAGTGAAAGATGAGTAGAATATATGCCAGGAGAGGTATTAGAATACTAATCTAGCAGATGCTATTCTTGGGAAACACTTAGAAAAATATTGATTCATTAGAAAAAGAAATTATAGAATATTTTCAATATTAAGACATCAGCTGTAATTGTAACTTAAGAGAACTACAGAGCACTGCCAGGCAGAGGGCCCAACTTTCCCTGTTCATGTATGATGGTTTGATTACAGAAGTATTTCATCCCAGGAAACTTTTCCCTCCCAGGCAGCTCAAGAAATTTGGACCTGTTGGTCTCACCAAAAGTTCCAAAGTCAATTAGCGGCTGGAATTGTATTGTTTTCATGCATGCAATCACAAGCTGGGGAAAAGGTGTGGGCTGGTTTTTTGCTTTAACCTTTCCTAGTGTTGTGCCCTATAGCAAAATCATCTGACTTTCTGCCCTGTCACTTTCCATTTTTTTGTGAAATGTGAATAATACTTTTCACAGATATAAAGTTTAAGCAAATATATGAATGTGAGATACATTTTAATATTCAAAAGTGCTATATAAATATAAGATACTTTTCCTAACTCCAGCAAATTTGTAGCATCAATGTTCGAACATACAACACTTTCTAAGTGATGGTTGTTGGAGGTATATGTAACTGTAACAAACATTTACGTGTACATGAATTGGTTTCAGATATGAGTTTCTAAGTAATTTCCACCCCACCCCAGTACTCTTGCCTGGAAAATCCAATGGACGGAGTGGCCTGGTGGGCTGCAGTCCATGGGGTCGCTGGCAGTCGGACAGACTGAGAGACTTCACTTTCACTTTTATCTTTCATGCATTGGAGGGGGAAATGGCAACCCACTCCAGTGTTCTTGCCTGGAGAATCCCAGGGATGGGGGAGCCTGGTGGGCTGCCGTCTATGGGGTCACACAGAGTCGGACACGACTGAAGTGACTTGGCAGCAGCAGCAGCATTGATTTAAAATCCCAGGTCATGCTTTTGAAAACTTTCTACATCAGGCAATGTTCATTTACATAAAATATATTTTGTTTTCTTTCTTTAATTTTTTATCATTGCTTTTATTAATTAGTCAATCCCTTTGGTCAGGAAAAAAAGAAAATCTTCTTTTATATGGAATTTAAAAATTGGTTTAAAAGGCCCAAACTTAATGTTTAGTGTGACTTATCTATTAAATGTTCTGTCTTCTCTCTCTTCTCTTTACTTAATGAAAAAGCCAATTGCAAAACAAGCCACCAGGGAAGCCCCAGAAGATTGATTAGTAGCAATAATTTTGGTGTTCTAGTAATAAAAACCTTTTCTGAAGTCCAATTTTTATAAAAAGGCAGTGATTTTATTTCAAGGCTAATTTACAATTCAGTGTTTAATAAATGACAGAGATTTAATAATTGAAGCAGATGACTCCCCTATCCTCATACCCACCATCAGGATTCACAAGCACTCTGATGAACAGCTAATGCTGTGAAAACCTTACCATCTCCAACTGTTTTCTAGCCTGGGAAACATGATTTTCTCTATGCAGGACAAACTCACATTGCCCAAGAGTTAAGGCTCGTAGAAACCCTCAATCAATTATGGATGAGGAATTGATAAATACTCTTCTGCACCTCTCAGTTGGGATAACTGAACACTGCCAGGGCAATGGCAGAGTGACTGAGATCCAGTTGATCACACTGACAACTGGCCTGATAATAAATTTTCACTGGCTTCATTCTCTTTTGAGTAAGCTACTTTCCATCCCACATTTCTTAGAATCACTCTCCAACCAAACTTTTCACATTTAAGTCCTTGAAATTCAGAAAATAAAACACTGTTGATAAATAAATGACTTCACCTTTGTTTTCACAAAGATACATACACAGGGTACTCTCTGCCTCTCTGCATCAACATACCCATCATTTTATCTTTCTCTAAACTGGTTTACAAGAGTTGTTATAAATGGAACTCAGCTTAGAGTTGAGGAGGGAATGAAGGAATGAATTTTCTTAATTAATTTATTATTAAGCTAATTATTAAAACTTTATCTCAAGAGGTTCATTGAATGTGAATAATAAATTGAAGTCATAGACTATAAAGAATAGAAAAGGAATTGAGAACTCATTTTTTCCTCCTCCAATTGGGAGGGACCCTTTAACATTAGAAGCAGACCCTTGAGATGTTCTATAAAGCTGAGTTCTGTTAAAGTCTGGATTGCTATCTCCTATGTGATAAAAGTTCCTGACACTTAGCACAAGTTGTTGTCTTGCCATTCTACCTGCAAATGGCAGGTCTGCAGGAGAGATGGGGCACTATAACATGCATCCTAGAAATTTAGCACTTGAACTCAGAAGTAGGTAGAGTGTGAATTATCTGCCACTAGTCATATAAATGCTGATGGTCATGTCTCATACCCAATTCTGCCCTAGGAAATGGGGTACACAAAAAGAGATTCTTGTTGATGGTGGTGGGAGCTGTGTGCAAGCTTTCAAAGGTACAATTAGTTATTCAGAGTCTAATCAAAGGCTACTTAGGGGGTTGTTCCCCTTGAATTAATGGGAGTATGAGTGTTCAATGAGGGAGCTTAGCCCCAGAAGACAGGGAAGCAAATTAAACCTTTATGTTGATTTGAATTGGAAGTGAATAAAGCTTGCCTGCTCACTTAACTCAAGTGAAGTTAACAGGCAAGGATGAATGAAGACTTAACTTCTCTGTGTGGCAAAGAAGACCTCAGGGCACTTTGCACCCGGAAACCTCCTGAGACAGAGCTGAGATGGAAGTGGCCATTCATCCAGGGTGATGGGAATTTTCAGTAAATGCTGTATCAATGTAGTTAAATCTTCCCAGAACTAATAAAAATGTCCTTTGCCTTTTCCACCCTCTATTACAAGTAATTGCTATTCATCTAGTTATGGATATCTTGGAAGTAGTCACAGAGTACTTGGAGTGCCTGGGGGATGAAAAGTTTGAAGGAAAAATGTAGCTATATATCATTGGCATTCATGAGAAAATTCACATTAGATGTTTGAAAGGCAGGTGCCCAGGAGGCAATAGAGAAATCAGGAACAATATTGTGCCAAAAATACCATTCTGACTGGCGACATGAGGGAGTTTATGTCAGGTAGACTGAAGGAAAGCTATTTGGAAAGAAAAGATGTATGTGATTTTCTTATGCATTTACTTTATTTATATGTGCACATCCCTTGAAAAACTAGTGTGTTCTGGGAATTGACAAGCAAATTGGGCCTGAAACTTTTGAAATATGCAACTGTGCTTATAGATCTTTCACTTTTAAATCTCTGAATAACACCTTGCAACATGATCAATAAGTTTTCAAATTCATATCATTTTAAAATCTATTTGCAACTTGTAAGACAAAAAATGTGTTGCAACCAGTACCACTTTACACTTGGGAGGCCAAGTTTAAGCCAGTGGGGATTCAGAGGCAAAATCTAGTCCCTGCCTTTTTCTGAATATACACCTCTTCTGGAGGCCTAAGGATCTGTTGTCTCAATGGTAATATACTAGACATACAAGCTGAAAAAAGATATTAAAAGGAGGAGAGGTGATACCATTCTTGCCTGGAGTCACTTTAGTGAAAAAGAGTTCTTCTTTCACTTAATGACTCATTCTAAACTGAATTATAGTTACTTGAAGGTAGTCCAGGGTAAGCCTATCTAATTTTCTTCATTCCCCTTATTTAAAAGGTCTACTGTATAACCTTTCAAGGAGATTGTACTAGATTCTATAAGGTTACAAAGAGAATAATGTCTCTAAAATTTGTCATCGCTTCTGAATGGCTTTTTGCATGTGTGTGTGCTCAATTGCTAACTCCTGTACAACTTTTTGCCACCCCCATGGAATGTAACTCACCAGGCTCCTCTGTTCATTACAGCCCTGAAATACATTTAACTGATAAACAGCGATCAATCACCCATTCACTCTGTGGATTAGTGTAACTTAATTTCTCTTGTGTATAAGGACACTCACACACTCACACACATGATCCTGAAAAATAGACCATGCAAAATGCATTATGGGAAAACAGTTGTACCTTAAATCTTTTATTCATTTCTTCATTAAATATAAACTGATTAAAAGTTGAAATTTAAAGCATTTCTAAATGAAGATATGATCTAAATCTTCATGGGATAAAGGTCATTGCATCTTGGCTGAATACTAAAATTAGAGAATTCTAGGAAGATGGACCGGGGAAGGCAATGGCACCCCACTCCAGTACTCTTGCCTGGAAAATCCAATGGACGGAGTAGCCTGGTGGGCTGCAGTCCATGGGATCGCTAACAGTCGGACAGACTGCGTGACTTCACTTTCACTTTTCTCTTTCATGCATTGGAGAAGGAAATGGCAACCCACTCCAGTGTTCTTGCCTGGAGAATCCCAGGGACGGGGGAGCCTGGTGGGCTGCCGTCTATGGGGTCACACAGAGTCGGACACGACTGAAGTGACTCAGCAGCAGCAGCAGAGTATGTTAAAATACTAGAGTAATGTCACATTCTAGATCAGAAAATACTGTCATTCTCAGTCTAACCAAAACTCAGCCCTAGAGACAACAAATGTGGAATTAAATTCCTGGACCCTCTTGTCTATGCTTAATAAACTTACCAAGATACACTCCTGCAATAATCTCCTTTGAGTCTATGTGATTCAGTATTACTGTGCTCAGCTGGCTAAAAAACTGGCCTTGTTTGAGTAAAAACAATAGGTGACATTTGTAGAGCAACTTCCTCTGTAACAGGAGCTAAGTGCTTTACAAGTATTAACTCATTTAGTTGTCATAACAACCGATGAGGTTGTTAATGAGATTGTTTATCTTCACTTTCCAGATGAATTGTATGAGATTTCACTGCTAGTAACAGGCTCCTCAGTCCATGGAATTTTCCAGGCAAGAGTACTGGAGTGGGTTGCTATTTCCTTCTCCAGGGAATCTTCCCTACCCAGGGATTGAACCTGGGTCTCCTACATTGGAGGCAGACGCTTTACCATCTGTGCCACTGCTGATGAGGAAATGAAAGCACAAAGGACTTAGGTAACCTGTATCAAATTGCCTACTGAGTGAGAAGCAGAGGATGGATTGAAATGAGGTAACTTGGCTACACAGCATGGACTCTCAGCTACCAATGTTTCCTCTTAAAAAGCTCACAGAGCCACCACATCAATGATTGTGTTGTCCTTTCAATTTCCCTTCAGACTGAATTTACTAAAATTATGTGACTGGTTACGAGCAATGGTGGACTGTCTCTGATCTCTTTGGATGCCTGATCCGGCAACATTTTCATGGGGCCAGTCTGCCCATTGGGAAGCTCTGCAGAAGACATTACTCTTCCTTCTAAGAGTGGTTTTCACATCTCCCCCACTGTTTACAACTCATAATACTTTTATCAAGATCTGGATATAAATTAGAAGCACAGTTTCATCCCAAGTCACCCAAATTTAGAGGGTGGAATGCTTTTAAAACAGTATGCACATTTTATCCTGGCTGGTTCCAAAAGTTAGTTAATCTGTCAGAGCTTCACTTTTTGTTTTTCTTAATGATTTAAAAAAAAAAAACAAAATGAGACATTTTGTTTGAGAAAGCACCTTTCAGACTATAAATCAGGTTACAAAAGTGGGATACTATTTACATAAACATGAGATCCAGGTACTGGAAAGTAGTTTAAGTCCTGTTAGTAAGAAGGCAGGAGACAGGCATGGGAAATCTGAGATAATATTGTAATACTCTGTCCTTGGAGGAATGTATCATCAGGCCAGCAGGTAATTTTTACATATATATATCTGTCTCTTATACACATCTAGATGTGTATAAGAGACAGGCAAAATCTAGTCCCTGCCTTTTTCTGAATATACACCTCTTCTGGAGGCCTAAGGATCTGTTGTCTCAATGGTAATATACTAGACATACAAGCTGAAAAAAGATATTAAAAGGAGGAGAGGTGATACCATTCTTGCCTGGAGTCACTTTAGTGAAAAAGAGTTCTTCTTTCACTTAATGACTCNATATACACATACATACACACACACACACACACATTTATAGCCTGCAAATGCCATCATCAAAGGCTAAAGAATGTGCAAAGGGTTGGGAATGAGATCTGTCCCCCATGTTCCAGGCCACAGCATCTTTGTTCTTGGGGACCATGTATTTAGCAAGTGTAACACACTCTCCACAAAAAGCTTAATTCGCATTTCTGAAATTTCAAAGAGCCAGGGAATGGGGCACTTAAGAGACTAAGGTGCAATGCCATTCGCTGTTTGTCAAATGTCTTTTTCTCTCTCCTTTTTATTTTTATTATTTTACCAATTCTAGCCTCTCAATAGCAGAGGAATTTCCCAGAGTTTTACAGCAACAGTGTTGACAGGCAACTGCCTTTCCCTCCTGAGTTGACTCCTATTTCTGTGAGGTCAAGACTGCCAGTGGGAGCACATATCAGGGGACAGGTTGATGGAAGAGAAGGCAAAAGGTCCTATTGTCCAGGGGCTGGGGATCATGAACCTTAGCCAAAGGGAACAGAATGGAATCAGTGTACATCCTGCTTTGAGTGCTCACTATTTTTTTCCCTTTCCTTCCTTAATGGATAGCATTGGAAGAAAGGGTGTTGTTTCTCAGCAAAGAACTTACAATTGCTTAGATTTAAGGTGTTCATAACAATATATATATTTTGATAATTCTTTCCAGGTAGGATGGAAAATTCACGAATCCATGCATTTCAAAAAAGATAAGCTATTGTGTGTGATCAGAAAATAACTGATTGGCATGAAAGCGATTAAAATCTAGCCAGTTTCCCTGATCAGCTATGCAGGAGTGAGAAACATTAGTCATTTAATCCCTTATGTGTATCATGAGTTTCTTTCCATTTAAAGAGCTCTTTTAAATACTTGATTTATTTGATCCTTATAAATATTTGAAGGAGTCAGTAGGACAGATATTACGGTCCCGATATTTGCAACCTAAGATCAGAGGTTATAAGTCTTAGATTATATCGCTAGCTGTTGGCAGAGTTGGGATTTTAATATAATTGCATTTCTGGTCTAGGGCTCTTCTTCCTCTAGGTTTTCCTGGAGTGTGTTCCATAGAGCATCCATTCACTGTAGGATAAGCACTGCAGAAAACACAGTCCCAGGATCATAGAAGTCCAAGAACAGTATATACTATACCCTTCCCCTTAGATTCTATAATGGACATTAGCAGAATAGAGACGCTGAGAAATCCTGCAGGAAAGAACTTGTTCGCCTTATTTAAGCTTTCATTTTGCATTGTATTTGACTACATGTGGTTTCCCCCCCGCCGCTTAAGTCTAAAAATGACACTGGCAAACCTTGCACAGTGTCGTATAGCTTCGTGACAGTTCAGGTTATTCACAGTGAAGGAGGAATCTTCCCTTTGCAACTCTGCTAGGAAGAAATCTTTCCTATCAGAAATATGTTTGCTCAGAAACTTGAATAAAATCTCCCAGGATCAGCTTTAGGCAAAATTGTAATGACTGTAAGATTAGCCATTGTGGAAGCAAGTCAAGGTTTAGGATTAGAACAGGTAGTGGTCAGATGAGGGACTTTTCTGTCACTTATTAGCTGGGCATGCTTTGTCCAATTTCTTACACTTCCAAGCTTTAGTGTCCTCGCCCGTAAATGGAGAGCAATCATTTTACACATACGATAGGACTGCTGTAAAGATTAAATGAGACAATGTACATGCAATCCTTGACATAGAGCATGGTGTGACTGCGTGCAAGTACTCAGCTGTGTCCAAATCTTTGAGACCTCATAGAGACTGTAGCCCACCAGGCACTACCTGGGAAGCCCTAGAGCCTGGTATTGGTCAGTATTCAAAAAATAATATTATTAATACTATAGCTATTAATGTTGCCTTTCAGACAGCCTGCTGATATCCCAGTCATTCTCTTCCATCTCCTATTTTTCTATCCTGTCATATAGTCCAAAAGGACTGCTTCCAGATGTCTCACGTAGCTGATGTAGGACACATATAGCAAATATGCTGCCTTCAGAAACTTCAGTCAGTTCAGTTCAGTCGTTCAGTTGTGTCCGACTCTTTGCAACCCCATGAATCACAGCACGCCAGGCCTCCCTATCCATCACCATCTCCCGGAGTTCACTCAGACTCACGTCCATCGAGTCCATGATGCCATCCAGCCATCTCATCCTCGGTCGTCCCCTTCTCCTCCTGCCCCCAATCCCTCCCAGCATCAGAGTCTTTTCCAATGAGTCAACGCTTCGCATGAGGTGGCCAAAGTACTGGAGTTTCAGCTTTAGCATCATTCCTTCCAAAGAAATCCCAGGGTTGATCTCCTTCAGAATGGACTGGTTGGATCTCCTTGCAGTCCAAGGGACTCTCAAGAGTCTTCTCCAACACCACGGTTCAAAAGCATCGATTCTTTGGCGCTCAGCTTTCTTCACAGTCCAACTTTCACATCCATACATGACCACAGGAAAAACCATAGCCTTGACTAGACGGACCTTAGTTGGCAAAGTAATGTCTCTGCTTTTGAATATACTATCCAGGTTGGTCATAACTTTTCTTCCAAGAAGTAAGCGTCTTTTAATTTCATGGCTGCAGTCACCATCTGCAGTGATTTTGGAGCCCAAAAAATAAAGTCTGACACTGTTTCCACTGTTTCCCCATCTATTTCCCTTCAGAAACTAGGTAGGTGAAATGAGCCTGTAGTGGTTCGGATCTTAGATAAACTGGGTCTGATTGTCTAAACTAAGGCAAATACTATTAAAGGGTCAAATACTCCTGATGCTCATTGTTGTTAATGTCTTTTAAAAGATGCTGTTAGTATGTAGAAATATGAACTCAGTGATGCCAAGTCTTCAGATACATAAAGGAAAACCAGAATGTTCATTGTTATTTCAGTTTCCCAACTTTTAAATATTCTTCTTGGGGAATCCAGCTTTTGGACCACCACTTAATGACTCGTGATACAGAGGATTTTCAGCTACTTGCTCTTTATAGGAGTAAAAATCTACAAGTTTAGAAGGGCTTAGTTCTAATTTCTAAGGGCTTAGTCATCTAGTTTAACCTTCTACTCAATGCAGAATTGTCCTCTATAATATCCCAGAGAAATTGTCATCTAGCTGTTCCTTCTATACACCTAGTCATGATGAATGTGCCATCTCATGGAGAAAGTATTTTTACTCTCTGCATGCACAATCTCATTGAATTCTCATATAAACCTCATGCAGTAGATAGTACTTTTTCCATTGTAATTATCATAAAACTGAGGCTCAGATAGGGTATTTTACTTCCTCTAAAGTCACAAAGCTATTAAGTGTCTGTAGGTTTTGAGATACAAACCCAGAATGTCTAGGTTTCAAAGCCAGTGCACTTAAACACTGGATAAACAATTCTACTTGTTAAAATGCTCTGGGCTGATATTAAGCTGAAATTTGCTGCCCTGAAATGTCTACCCTTTGGTCCCAGTTCTGGTCTCCTGAGACACAAATAATAAGTCTAATCCTTCTTCCACAAGACAGCCCTTCAAATATTTGAAGATGGCTCTTCTCTGCCTACTAAATCCTCTCTTCCCCAGGCTAAACATACTCATTTCTCTCCACTGACCCTCACAAGCTCCCAGCCACTTCATCATCCTCACCCTGCTCCATAGGAGAGGCTTTCAATTTGTCAAAATTCCTCTTAAACCACGATGTTCAGGAGAGAATACAGTCCCTCTATGTGTCACCCAAGTGCCGGTGCAGGTTAAGACAGAAGTGGCGCCTCTCTTGTTTTGAACAATATGCTTTTATTAATGCAACCTCAGTTACATTTGATTTTTGGCAACTGTATCAAAAACTCTTCCCCAGGCTAAACATACTCATTTCTCTCCACTGACCCTCACAAGCTCCCAGCCACTTCATCATCCTCACCCTGCTCCATAGGAGAGGCTTTCAATTTGTCAAAATTCCTCTTAAACCACGATGTTCAGGAGAGAATACAGTCCCTCTATGTGTCACCCAAGTGCCGGTGCAGGTTAAGACAGAAGTGGCGCCTCTCTTGTTTTGAACAATATGCTTTTATTAATGCAACCTCAGTTACATTTGATTTTTGGCAACTGTATCAAAATATAAGCCATTACTGAATGTTGGCCTTAGAATCACCCCATGCTGTGTTTATTTTTTAACTTGAAATTATGAAGTCACTTTCTCCCACTCCACATTCCTATTCTGAATAAGCAGATCAGTTTTAAAACTTAAGACTTAATATATATTTTTCTTAAATACCATCTTATTAGATTAGATGTTGTTTTGGACTATACCAATCTGTTTTGCTTTGTTTTTCTTTAAAATGACAAGTTTAGTTTAGCAAAGCAGGAAAAAGAAAACTTTCCCCACAGTCTAGTTTTTCTTTACTAGGCACATAAAGAAATATTTTTTTCCTCTAATGCTCTATTACTGCACCCCGATAAGCTTATTTATATTTCCCTCAAACAAAAGAGAGTACTTCATGCACATAGTGGTTTCAATAGTACCTTGGTATAAATGTTCTTGTTTTGTTTAGTTCTTTTTTTTTTTTTAACTTTGGAATATATGAAGAAGCAAAAATAGTGAAAAGAGAATAAAACCTGCTCCTTGATAAACTTATGCATATATGACATAGATATTCTATCAGTTCAGTTCAGTTGCTCGGTTGTGTCTGACTCTTTGCGACCCCATGGACTGCAGCACGCCAGGCCTCCCTGTCCATCACCAACTCCCAGAGTTTACTCAAACTCATGTCCATTGAGTTGGTGATGCCATCCAGCAATCTTATCCTCTGTCATCACCTTCTCCTCCCACCTTCAATCTTTCCCAGCATCACGGTCTTTTCCAGTGAGTCAACTCTTCACATGAGGTGGCCAAAGTACTGGAGTTTCAGCTTTAGCATCAGTCCTTCCAAAGAACATCCAGGACTGATCTCCTTTAGAATAGACTGGTTGGATCTCCTTGCAGTCCAAGGGACTCTCAAGAGTCTTCTCTTAACACCACAGTTCAAAAGCATCAATTCTTCGGTGCTCAGCTTTCTTCACAGTCCAACTCTCACATCCATACAAGACCACTGGAAAAACCATAGCCTTGACTAGATGGACCTTTGTTGGCAAAGTAATGTCTCTGCTTTTGAATATGCTATCTATGTTGGTCATAATTTTCCTTCCAGGAGTAAGCATCTTTTAATTTCATGGCTGCAATCACCATCTGCAGTGATTTTGGAGCCTAAAAATATAAAGTCTGACACTGTTTCCACTGTTTCCCCATCTATTTTCCATGAAGTGATGGGACCAGATGCCATGATCTTAGTTTTCTGAATGTTGAGCTTTAAGCCAACTTTTTCACTCTCCTTTTTCACTTTCATCAAGAGGCTCTTTAGTTGTTCTTCACTTTCTGCCANGTTTCCCCATCTATTTTCCATGAAGTGATGGGACCAGATGCCATGATCTTCGTTTTCTGAATGTTGAGCTTTAAGCCAACTTTTCCACTCTCCTCTTTCACTTTCATCAAGAGGCTTTTTAGCTCCTCTTCACTTTCTGCCATAAGGGGGGTGTCATCTGCATATCTGAGGTTATTGATATTTCTCCCGGCAATCTTGATTCCAGCTTGTGCTTCTTCCAGCCCAGCGTTTCTCATGATGTACTCTGCATAGAAGTTAAATAAGCAGGGTGACAATATACAGCCTTGATGTACTCCTTTTCCTATTTGGAACCAGTCTGTTGTTCCATGTCCAGTTCTAACTGTTGCTTCTTGACCTGCATATAGGTTTCTCAAGAGGCAGGTCAGGTGGTCTGGTATTCCCATCTGTTTCAGAATTTTCCACAGTTTTTTGTGATCCACACAGTCAAAGGCTTTGGCATAGTCAATAAAGCCAAGGTAGAGGTTTTTTTCTGGAACTCTCTTGCTTTTTCCATGATCCAGCGAATGTTGGCAATTTGATCTCTGGTTCCTCTGCCTTTTCTAAAACCAGCTTGACTATCTGGAAGTTCACAGTTTAGATATTGCTGAAGCCTGGCTTGAAGAATTTTGAACATTACTTTACTAGCGTGTGAGATGAGTGCAATTGTGAGTAGTTTGAGCACTCTTTGGCATTGCCTTTCTTTGAGATTGGAATGAAAACTGACCTTTTCCAGTCCTGTGGCCACTGCTGAGTTTTCCAAATTTGCTGGCATATTGAGTGTAGCACTTTCACAGCATCACTTTCAGGATTTGAAATAGCTCAACTGGAACTCCATCACCTCCACTAGCTTTGTTCATAGTGATTCTTTCTAAGGCCCACTTGACTTTGCATTTCAGGATATCTGGCTCTAGGTGAGTGATCACACCATCATGATTATCTTAGTCATGAAGATCTTTTCTGTACAGTTCTTCTGTGTATTCTTGCCACCTCTTCTTAATATATCCTGCTTCTTTTAGGTCCTATTTCAGGATTTGAAATAGCTCAACTGGAACTCCATCACCTCCACTAGCTTTGTTCATAGTGATTCTTTCTAAGGCCCACTTGACTTTGCATTTCAGGATATCTGGCTCTAGGTGAGTGATCACACCATCATGATTATCTTAGTCATGAAGATCTTTTCTGTACAGTTCTTCTGTGTATTCTTGCCACCTCTTCTTAATATATCCTGCTTCTTTTAGGTCCTTACCAGTTCTGTCCTTTATCAAGTCCATCTTTGCATGAAATATCCCCTTCATATCTCTAATTTTCTTGAAATTTATTTATATTTCTCCCAGCAATTTTGATTCCAGCTTTTACATAATGGTGTATCATATATGTAAATATTTATTGGTAGCAAAATTCAGATATATTTGGATTAAAAAGAATGAAACAAATGATTACACTCCATTTGTTTTAATCAAGATGTTTCTGAGTTTTGCTGCCTTACATATTCACTATCCATATATTTACTATCCTTCCCACCTTCCTGTCATTGCAGAAATTAATCAAATATTCAGTAGGCTTGGCTAATAACTTCACACTATAAACTTCTCTCTGTTCCATTCTTTAGACAGAGGTTGGCAAACTGTGGCCTTGGATTAAATGCTATATTTCATTACTCTTTTATAAATAAAGTTTTATTAGAACACAGCTACTCCCATTTGTTACTGTCGTGTCTATATAGCCACGTTTGCACTACAACAGTCCTGTTTGCTAGTGGCAACAGAGGCCAAATGATCTGCAAAAGTGAAAGTTGTTTCCTATTTGATTCTTTACAGAAAAAGTTCCCCAACTTCTGCTTTGGTGGCTGGTTAGCAATCCATACGTCTTATTATTCAACTCATTACTGAGAACTGAAACTTGCATAATTTCCTATCTCTATGTTAAATGATACTGAAAGCAATTTAGTTATTTGCTTCAGAAAGTATTCACTTCTATAGGATAAAACTTTCATTTCGAGGCCAACATCAACACCTAAAACAAGAGTCTTACCTCACTGCACCCATCCATCTATAGTTATTACACCATGCACTCTGCCTTTTTCCAGTCAGTTCCTCCTTTTGCAAGATCAACCTTCAAGTTACTCAGCTAAAGACATAAAACCCTATAAATATCACCCATAACTTCCCTTTCTGAGATAGTACTAATATTATGTCAAGTTATACTCTCCTTTTCTAAACTAAGCCTAATAAACTTAGTTTTGTCTGAACAACAAACATTTCTGGTCACCATTTCAAACATGAGAGTTGACATTACAAATCCTCCAAACTACATTATCACCCACCCAGAACCTCTTATTCTGATCAATAGAAACACTGAGAGAATTTCTATAAGATGGTATTACCTGCATTTTCAGTTAGGAAAACAGATTTACAGAGGCTGAACCTTTACTAAGGTGACATGACCAGTTTAACAGATCAAGAGGGATGTACAGTAGGAAGGACTCTCTCTTAGGGATCTGCTCTCAGGTCTCATTCTAGGTCATAAACTTTATAGGACTAACTATTTGCCTCTTTGAGGCCTCAGTTTCCTCACCTATGAAAGTGGTATTA
Source organism: Oreotragus oreotragus (assembly GCA_006410675.1). NCBI lineage: Eukaryota > Metazoa > Chordata > Mammalia > Artiodactyla > Bovidae > Oreotragus > Oreotragus oreotragus. Next base: position 21,583 of record SJYX01012740.1, on the reverse strand, counting down.
TCTATATACAGGTGGACCCTGATGTATTATGTTTCAAATTCAACTTCACTTGACTTAGATCTTCTTCTAGGCTAGCAGTAAGCTGCAGGCTCCTCTCTTATGATACTAGGCAGTTACAGCTCCCAGTCAGTTATCCCATCACATAAATAAACAACTGATACAATTACAACCTTTTTGTTTTTCACTTTTAGTACAGTATTCAACATATTACAAGAGACAGTCAACACTTTATTATTAAAGAGGCTTTGTGATAGATGATTTTACCCAACTGTAGGCTATGTATGTGTTCTGAGCATGTTTAAAGTAGCTTGGTGAAGCTGTGCTGCCCAGTAAGCTAAGTGTATTGAACGCATTGTTGACATGATATTTTTCAACTTATGTTGGGGTTATTGGGACATAACCTCGTTGTAAGTTAAGAAAGATCTGTACGTTCTTTCAGTTCTGAAATTAATTGAAAGTATGGTCTCTTATCAGTTATAAAACTAATTTCTTCACACAAGTCTCTTCAGCAAGCATAAGGCATATGAGATAGACTGTATTGGTGACTAAGTTAAGTTCTATAGCTTGGTTGCTCTAATCAGAAAACACTTAGAAACGATTCTAACTATTGTCATAACAAACGTATTTGCATGTCTTCCATTCTGTTAACAACTTAACATGTAATCATATCTCCTCTAAGGAAAGAAGGAATGTTTCTTCTCCCATTGCATTAATCACACTGTGCTATATCTTTCTACTAATCTATCATCTATTATGATTGCCTATTTTGAGAGTCAGCATAACAATTATCATAAGTGATAGCATTATATTCTGAAAACATAGACTCTGATGGCATGATTTATCTTGCTACTTTGCCTGACTTAATGGGAGTTGGAGTTTCCCTAGTCTAAATCAGATTTTTAGATCATAAATATTTCAATTTTTAATTTATTATTGATTAGCTTGATAGTAAATAACTCCATGAATGCTGAGGTTGGAAATCTGTTTTAAAATTATTAAGCATCTTACCTTCTATCTGGCCATAGACTGTTATCACAGTGAAATAAAACAGTAGGGCTACCTGAAGCAAATGGATTTGGGATTTTAAATTTATCTAATGTACTTAATTAACTGGTCAATTAAAAACAAAAGGGCAATTAGTGCTGAGAACATTTGTTCTGATGATGAACATGCCAACTGAAAATGGATCTTAATCTCTGCTACAAAATTCTGTAATGCCAAAGGAATGCTGCTGTAAATAGAGAAAGAATAAAGTCCAGTAAGAATAATGCACTTGCACCAATGGTTTCCTTTCATACTAAAGCAACACAATTGTGACACACAGAGAGAAGTTGGCCAATATTTTAAGTAATATTCCTCCACTGCTCACTCTATTATCTTGTATTTAACAGTGATCACTAAAGCCAATTAGTAGTAGCTTCTTTTTCCTACTACCAAAGTGAGAAAATAATTTTACTTAATGCAAAAGGGAGCAGGAGAAAGAGACGACAGAGGACAAGATGGTTGAATGGCATCACCAACTCAATGGGCATGAGTTTGAGTAAGTTCCAGGAGTTAGTGATGGACAGGGAAGCCTGGTGTGCTGCAGTCCATGGGGTCGCAAAGAGTTGGACAGGACTGAGCAACTGAACTGAATGCAAAAGGGGTAAGAACTGTACAGGTACAATATGTAATAGACCTGAAGATTTCTATAAACTGTATGTACTAATGAACATAATTCTTGATCACTCAAACTGGTGTCACATAGATATATCCACATATATTAAAGAGTATCAATTTTTTTTTAGACAAGAATGACTACCCATGTTTTCCTTTTGTCATTCAATGAGATGTGTCTTGGGCATTCTCTGTAGCTTGCAAGGTTAATCATTGAATTCCAAGTACAATCCTTCATAAGCCCCTTTCAAAGGCTTGTGTCAAACCATACATGCACATACACACGCCATTTTATTAGTAGGATCTTTTGTAAAAGAAAGCTCTTTTGTAAAAGATAAAGATCAGAGATGCATTCCGTCTCTCTTTTGATTACACCCATTGCTTCCCATGTCTGTTGGGCACACTGCAGTTTAACATGGCAACAACCTCTCAGAATTACTCTGTTGCCTAAAGTCTAGCCAATGCTTAACTTCCTAATCAATCCTGGTTTGTATTGTATTTGTATTTGTATCACACTCATAGACAGTTGACTAGTTTCATGGCAAGAAATAGATTGAGTGATCGCTTTCTACTTTTTTAAAAATTGACTTATTCTGAGTGAAACTAAAGAACTGGTTGTGTTGTGGGGGTTAAAAGCAGTCTTAAAGGGATTTTCCTGGTTGCCCAGTAGTTAAGAATCTGCCTACAAGTTCAGGGGATATGAATTCAACCCCTGATCAGGGAACTAAGATCCCACATGCCAGGGAGCAACTAACTCCACAAGCCACAACTACAGAGCCCATGTGCTCTGAAGCCTGTGCCCCACAACTAGAGAGAAGTCGGAGTGCCAAGAAGAAAGAAACTGCACGCCACAACTAACACCTGATACAACCGCAAATAAAATAAGTAAATAAATATTTTTTAAAAAGAAAAAGAAGAACCATCTTTAGGTACAACCTCACAGTCACAACAATCATCTCTTAATTCTGTCATCTACTTTCTAAGGTCAGATGATGATTGAAACACATGGTAAGAAGAGATCCTACTAAGGATCTACTAAAGGCAAGATACAGTTCAGTTACTTCAAAATCAAGACCTATTTTTTCCCTGCTAAACATGTATAATTTTTGCTGAGCACATATACATGGAGTTAGAGAAATAGAGTTCCACATTTCTGTACCTGAAATCCTTATAGTCAAATGTTTTTAGAGTTTAGAATGTATTAGATAAGAGATCAGTAACAGAACTTCCAGAAATTCTAAAGTTATAAAAGGTTGGACAGTAAAAATTTTCAGATTTGCAGACCATATGGTTTCTGGCATATTCATTTTGCCTTTGTAGCCCCAAAGCAATCATAGACAGTGCATGAATAAATAGGTATATTGCATTCCAGTGAAACTTTATTTACAAAAGCAGACAGAAGGCTGAATTTGGTCAGCTGACTTCAGTTTTCTGACCTCTACTTTAGTCTTTAGAAAGGCAATTTGTCTTGCAAATTTACATGGATTTAGAATACCTTCAGTGGGCAACAACTCTGTTAAGCACCAACACCATGTTTAGCAGCAAAACCTAAGTACTCATGCTAATTTGGAAACAGACTAAACAACATCACATTAATTCAGAACAGGTTTTACCACCAAATTTAGTTTTGCCACTCAACTTACAAGGATATTTTAACTTTCAGAGATTTTTTTTTTTAAGAAAATAAAATTTTGAGAAACTGATTGTGGACCGATACATACTCTTGTGTTGAAGTGTTTGAAATGATTACTTTTGCCCTAAGGAATTTCAAGAGAGGAAAAAGAAACACATATGGTCTGGAGGAGATAAGTCTGTCCAGTAATCATAGAACAACAACATTAGCAGGTGTGTTATAAACCAAGACACCCACTTCTCCAGGCCAAAATGATATTAAAAAGACTGCATGGTTTATAAACCTCATCTAAAACAATGTGCTTGTAATGCATTTTTGAAACTTTTTTTTTTTTTTAGAAAGTTCAGGAAGTTCTTTTAAGTTAAGTTTAAACACTGGCCTCCTTTATTCTGCCTTGAGCAATCTTTAGGATTCTAGGAACCTAAAAATAATTCCTGTGGCTATTCTGTGTATCAGTGCCCAGCATAATTTTTCTCTACTGAATATATCTATCCCATTTTGTTGTGAGTAAATAACCAGACCCTTCTTATCTGGATTGTTCTGACTGAGTCAGTGTATTCTCCTTCCTCAGGCAATTTAAACTTTTACAAATGGAACTTTTACAAATGGCAAGTGATGCATAAATATTAGCTATTTAGGCTATCTTTATAAAGCATTGCTAAATAAACTATCTCCTGGGCTTTGCCCTCATTACAGGATGTTGATAAGCAATCAGATGGTAAAGGGCAATATTTGCTACAAAATTATACACCAGGTTAAATCAAACAATCTTAGATTATTAGAGCTAGAAGACATTTAAGGGTGATCTCTAGGTCGAAACCTTCAATTTTCATAAGAGGAAGCTGACAGTCATCGTTACTGTACATTTAACACCCAAAATTACTAAGCTGGTTAAGAGAAAGACAACACCATAAGCACTGTCTTTAGATTGCCAGTTCAGTCTTTTTCTTTATAATACTAGACTGTTTAGTTGTCAAAAACAAACCAAATACTGACTGAATACCCATGAGCTCTATATTACATACCAAACCATGTATTATGAGCTAGTATTGTACTGGTTTTATCTTCAAAATAAGGTATGAAAATGCTGGCAATATAATGGAGTCTTTGATAAATACAATGCTCAAAGGGTATGTATCACGTCAGTTTGCTCTGGAGTCTTTAAGAAAAACATTATATTAATTCAGGATAAAAAATGAATATACCAGTCAGGTTTTTTGTTTGCAAGAGACAAAAATACAACACAAACTATTAGACAAAACTTTGTCTTATTCATTCACATTGGAGAATTCCAGGTTTTAAACTTGGTGAGGCACTTCATCATTTCATGATAATAACACTCAGATATGTGAAGCAAAACTTTTGTTTCCTACATATCCAAATGAGAGAAGGAATATGCAGGGAAATGTCCCTAGGGACAGGATAAAAGCAAGCTGGGTCTTAGGTGTGGACAAGATAAGAGCAGCAAATGAGATAGGGTTAGCTATATTTCCAGGGCTTGCATGGGATTATTTTGAATAATTACATCAGCCTTAGGAAGAAGGGTCATTCCTGATTGTTAGGTAGCTAGAGATCTCTGGAGATTGAGTTTGTATGCATTATAATCCAGAAGTGTCAGAGCTTGAGAAGGGAAGAAATTGGGGTGGGGATTTGGTAAACTGTCTGCTAAGGGGAATTGAAAGCTTTTAGCCATGCCTTCTAAATTGGGTGAAGATATGACTTGCAAAATGTTATACTGCACTGGATCAACAGATTTAAATCTTAGCATCTTAGTTGTTGTAATATCACTGACAAATCACTGGCTTTGTTGTCATTAGTTTGGCTTAGGCTATGTACCCCTTCTTTTACAAAACACTGTAACCAGGGGAATGGATTCCTCATTGACACACACCTGGTCATATCTTCATCCCTGTAGCTAGAAGATGAAGGAAATCTCACTTTCATTATATGGACTGATGATGTATAGGAAGGTGGTTCCTCAAAAAAACGGAAGTAAATAGATAAACAAAATAAATACATACATAAAGACAGTTTTTATCAGAAGAAGGGGAAAATGAATTGTTTGATTGGAAAAATTAATGATGTTCATCAAATAAGTTGGTAATGATAAGTTTTTCCTTTTACTCCACCCTTTCTATTCTCCACATCAGCCATAATGATGTTTGTATCATGCAAATGTCCTGCTTCAAATCCTCAATTATGATTTGAAAGTGCAACATCCATATTTGTCAACATGGTCCATAGGCCTTGAATAGTTTAACCTCTTTGTCCTTCTCCAACCGTGTTTCATGCCACTGTTCTGAATAGCACCTGAATCTTTTTAAGGTCTTTGAAAATACATACTCAGTCCTGCTTCAGGACTTTTCACACTCCTTCCCTTTTGTTTAGTCACCTTCCTCATTTTACCTACCTTAATCCCTGCTCTCCTTCAGGCCCTCCTCATGTGCATACATGCACTTGCCTGGCTAAGAGCTACTCATTTTTCAAGCCTCATTTCAAACACACTACTTGAGCATCACCTCATAGATCTCATAGATAGCCCTTATCTTCTTCCACGTATTACCATATTTACCACATTTATCTGTGTGTGTGTGTGTGTGTGTGTGTGTGCTTGATTTTGCTGTTTTTCTTATAAAATGGAAGATCTTAAGCGTGAAATGAAGAGTTTTAGATTCATTACTAACACCAAGGTACCTGATGCCTGGCAGAGAGTTAATGTAAATGAATAAATGTTTCTTGAAAAAACAGAAATGAATAAATAAATATAGAGTATCAGTTCAGTTCAGTCGCTCAGTTGTGTCCAACTCTTTGCGACCCCATAAATTCCAGCATGCCAGGCCTCCCTGTCCATCACCAACTCCCGGAGTTCACCCAAACTCATGTCCATTGAGCCGGTGATGCCATCCAACCATCTCATCCTCTGTCGTCCCCTTCTCCTCCTGCCCCCAATCCCTCCCACCATCAGAGTTTTTTCCAATGAGTCAACTCTTCACATGAGGTGGCCAAAATATTGGAGTTTCAGCTTTAGCATCAGTTCTTCCAAAGAACACCCAGGACTGATCTCCTTTAGAATGGACTGGTTAGATCTCCTTGCAGTCCAAGGGACTCTCAAGAGCCTTCTCCAACAACACAGTTCAAAACCATCAATTCTTCAGTGCTCAGCTTTCTTTACAGTCTAACTTTCACATCCATACATGACCACAGGAAAAACCATAGCCTTGACTAGATGTACCTTTGTTGGCAAAGTAATATCTCTGCTTTAAATATGCTATCTAGGTTGGTCATAACTTTCCTTCCAAGGCATATAGAGGATAATTTCACTTAAATGTGAGAGATGTTAAGAGTTTGGAACTTCTGGTGTCAAAGAGAATGGAAAGATGATGTAAGATATGAGAAAATTTCTGGAAGGCCATTGTCAGCTCAACATAACGTATTGATCTGCTTATTTTCTTTTTGATTTTTATTCCTTGATTAAATTTGAAAGCATTTACTTTAGATTTTATGAAGACTTAGAATATAGTCAATGGTTTATGTTTATGTCAAAGTAACTAGTAACAAAAAGAAATTAAAGATTTTTTAAATTTAAAAATATATCAGAAAATGATTAGGACTTTATTATTTACACTTAAAATCCACATACTTCCAAGAGATATTTGAAGTTACAAGAAAATATATTTCCACTAGTTTAAAAGTTGCAAAAAGTCCTATCATTTGATATATAATAAAAATGTGACCTAGATAAGTTCATTCTACACTTTTTTGAGATTATGAGCTTTATGAGCTGCTTACTAAGTTTCACTTTTTGGATAAAGGCCAACCAAACTATTATCTTAATTTCTTTTATCACTGGAAAGCTTAAATGTCAAAATAAATTAAAGAAAATTATGATGTCATTGAATAAGAAAAGTATATCTCACACTCTACAGATATTTCCAGAAATTGAATCCTACAAAAGTTTTAGCAAAATATTAATTTTAGTTCTAGTAAAGATAATGCTTCTCAATGAGTATATTCTCAATAATACTAATTAAAAAACACTTAATCCATGAAATGTGTAAAGTCACTGGTATACAAAAGATAAAGCAAAATTTTACCTTATTCCTAATTGTATAAAATAAAAAATAAAAGACAGCGACAGAACTGTGGGAGTTGATTTAACATGGCTTTAAACCTCTCTAACATTTTTAAAAGTCAAATTGAAAATTATACTCATGAAAGTTTTCATCCACAAGAATACAGTCAATTGAATTGCTGCTGCTGCTGCTAAGTCACTTCAGTCGTGTCCGACTCTGTGTGACCCCATAGACGGCAGCCCACCAGGCTCCCCCACCCCTGGGATTCTCCAGGCAAGAATACTGGAGTGGGCTGCCATTTCCTTCTCCAATGCATGAAAGAGAAAAGTGAAAGTGAAGTCGCTCAGTCTGTCCGACTGTTAGCGACCCCATGGACTGCAGGCCACCAGGTCCAGCCTATTAACTGCTATAGAAAATTTTATACCAAATGTAATGTATATCTAAGGTATGAATTTAAATTATGGGAATATGAGCTGAAATTATGAAAACGTGCAATCTATACATACATGTAAAAAGTAGACTTTTAGATTACCTTATCTAGATTAATAATACATAAATATGAACTTGAACTGGTATGCAACAATTTATATATATGTAAGAATATGTATATTTTTGCATTTGTCATTTCATGACAATTTTCTTTTTCTTTCAGACTCTTGAAATACTGACTGGAAGATAGACATTTTCTTTCTGGCTGATTGTATGGGAGAAATTTTGACCTTAGAAAGTGGAAATGAGGTTGCTATGGAAACTGGTAATTCTGATGTCACTCATAAACATTTCTGCAGGTAAAGTGTTCTATTATTATGAGTTCTGATTGATAATCTATTGGCATTTTATTTTTTCTACAGGTGAAGCAATTTTCAAATACATAATATAGGGTTGGCAAAAAGGTTCTTTCATGTTTTCCCGTAACATCTTACAGAAAAACCCAAAAGAACTTTTTGTCCAATTTAATACTTCCACTATTTTAATACCTAAATGAAAAACTGTGAAGGTAACCTCTATGGCTAATATAAAGTTTAATCCTTAAAAAATTAATCAAGTGCCATTTTTAAACAGAACTAAGATGATTTCAGTTATAAATTGTCAAGTATGAAATTTTTATAGTAAAAAGATGTGATTAAGTAAATTTTGTCATCAATAAACAATGAAGAATAATTTTTTTGTTTCCTTTAGAGTAGTCTTTAAAAAGGAAAATAAAAATATATATATTTTCTTCAAATTTGGAATTTGGTATGGTTTAAAAGCTATATCAGTATAGAAGATAAAGTAATATAGAGTGTCATATCAGAATAAGTTTAGGGTTTTTTGTACATTCTTCCATTCACCCTAAGTATGAAGTCTGTGTATCAGTTAGCTTTTGTCATGCAACAAACCATCACAAATCTGAGTGGATGAAAATAACAAATAACCATGTATTTAGTGGAAAATTTATAGATGGGCAATTTTAAGTAGGCTCAACTGGCCTATTCTTTGGATTTTGCTTGAGTGCTTTACGTCTTTGGTTAAGCTACTGGGTCATCTGGGACCTGGCTAGTCTGGCAATAGAGACCACTGGGCTGTCTCTGCCCCGAACCAAGTGTTCTTTTATCCTCTGTAAGTCTGAGGTCCTTCATATAGTGTCTGCTCAAAATTCCAAGAGAAATCAGAAGTATGCAAGATTTTTTAATGTTAAGACTTACAACTGACACAGTGCCATTTCTGCTGCATTCTTTTAACCATTCCCAGTCACACTATGAGATTCAAGAAATATAAGAATATACTCCATCTCTTGATAGAAAAACAACAAAATTACACTGTAAAGGGGTATGGAAACAGTAAAACAGATAATAGTGACTAACTTTGAATGTAGTCAACCATAGTTCTATTAAGAACACAGAATTCTATTCTGAATTTTCAAGCTTACCTGTGTGAGTCGCCACACAACATGAACACTGTCTCAGTCATCTACCTGTCAGAGCAACTCTTCTATCAAAACATATTGCTTCCTACCAACTGTGGTAGTGGGTCCTACTGAAGTTTCTCATATTCCTAACAAAGACTTAATATATTAGGAGAAACATAGGAGCAAACACAAGTCAGAAACATGGTAATTGTAAGAGGCAAGTATTCAAAAACAATTCTAATAAGTGGAAGCATTTCTAATTTTAAAAAGTATGAAAAGGTTAAAATACGCAAAACACAGCCATTATAATCAGAAAAACATGTAAATAACGATATTTTTACTACTAGAGAATCCAGTGGCTAGAAGTGTTATCGTTGTGTTTATTCAGTTATTACATTATTTTGATTCATATCACTTCTAATTCTCTGTAACAAAGAATCAGAGTTAAATAATATTTTTTGTAATAGATGAAACAGAGTAACAGAGTCATCAAGGTGCCCTCAAATTATACATATGTGAATAAAAATTATATTCTTATCCTCCAATTTCAGTTTCCTGTCAAAATTTTAGTTTAACATTTTGCCCTTTAAATATCTATACTGAATCAGCACAGAGTATCTAGAAGATCTTTTATGTTAAATTAAAATAAATTACTATTCTCAGACGACGTATCATCTGAGAGATCTTCCAGTTCTTCTGTTACTGTTTTATTTTACCAAGCTGGATGTGATTCAACATGTCCTTTTGCTTTATCCTAAAGGGAAAAATAATCATGTGTCCTTAGCGTACAATTTTCTTATGAAAGAACAGATTGTATCTTTTTTAAAAAAATCATAGCTATTTAAATAAGATAATCTGAGCAACACTGCCACAGAGGTAAGAATGCTGACAATCATATACACAAGAGAGCTTTGCTTTAAATCTGTTTGTTTTGCCTTGTTTTTGGATTTCATAGTGTATCTCCCTACTTGCAGATACTATATACTATGTTAGTTTAGAAAATTCAGTTCTCTGATGATGCAGTGCTGTTTCTACACACACACACACACACACACACACACACACACACACACATACACATATAATAACTTTTTATTTTCCAAAAATTGATTTTGATTCTTTCTTATGTGCTTTTTCCTTCCTATTTTTTTACTGTTATAATCTTTTCAAAACACTGACTTTTTAATTCTCTCCAAACTTTAACTTAAAATTTAAAATTTTACCCCATCTCTTCTCTTATTTGTTGTTGTTAATTAACTGTATCTAACCCTCTTCACTTTCATGCATTGGAGAAGGAAATGGCAACCCACTCCAGTGTTCTTGCCTGGAGAATCCCAGGGATGGGGGAGCCNAGACTTAAATTGAAGAATGCAGGGAAAACCACTAGACCATTCGAGTATGACCTAAATAAAATCCCTTAGGATTATACAGTGAAAGTGACACATAGATTCAAGGGATTAGATCTGATAGAGTGCCTGATGAACTATGGATGGAAATTGTACAAGAGGCAGTGGTCAAGACCACTCCCAAGAAAAAGAAATGCAAAAAGGCAAAATGGTTGTCTGAGGAGGCCTTACAAATAGCTGAGAAGAAGAGAAGCTAAATGCAAAGGAGAAAAGGAAAGATATACCCATTTGAATACAGAGTTCCAAAGAATAGCAAGGAGAGATAACAAAGCCTTCCTTGGTGTTCAGTGCAAAGAAATAGAGGAAAGCAATAGAATGGGAAAGACTAGAGATCTCTTCAAGAAAATTAGAGATACCAAGGGAACATTTCATGCAAAGATGGGCTCAATAAAGGGCAGAAATGATATGGAACTAACAGAAGCAGAAGATATTAAGAAGAGGTGGCAGGAATACACAGAACAATTATACAAAAAGAAAAGATTTTCTTGACCCAGATAACCATAAGGTGTGATCACTCACCTAGAGTCAGACATCCTGAAATGTGAAGTTAAGTGGGCCTTAGGAAGCATCACTATGAACAAAGCCAGTAAAGGTGATGGATGTGTAGTTGAGCTATTTCAAATGATGCTGTGAAAGTGTTGTACTCAATATGCCAGCAAATTTGGAAAACTCATCAGTGGCCAGAGGACTGGAAAAGGTCAGTTTTCATTCCAGTTCCAAAGAAAGGCAATGCCAAAGAATGTTCAAACTACACACAATTGCACTCATCTCACAGACTAGCAAAGTAATGTTCAAAATTCTCCAAGCCAAGCTTTAAGAGTATGTGAACCGTGAACGTCCATATATTCAAGCTGGTTTTAGAAAAGGCAGAGGAACCAGGGATCAAATTTCCAACATCTGTTGAATCATCAAAATAGCAAGAGAGTTACAGAAAAACATCTACTTCTGCTTTATTGACTACACCAAATCCTTTGACTGTGTGGATCACCACAAACTGGAAAATTCTTAAAGAGATGGGAATACCAGGCCACCACACCTGCCTCTTGAGAAACTTGTATGCCGGTCAAGAAGCAACAGGTAGAACTGGACATGGAACAACAGACTGGTTCCAAATTGGGAAAGGACTACATCAAGGCAGTATATTGTCACCTTGCTTATTTAACTTACATGCAGAGTACATCATGCGAAATGCTGGGTTGGATAAAGCACAAGCTGGAATCAAGATTGCAGGGAGAAATGTCAATAACCTCTGATATGCAGATGACACAGCCCTTATGGCAGAAAGTAAAGAAGAACTAAAGAGCCTCTTGATGAAAGTGAGAGTGGGAAAAGTTGGCTTAAAATTCAACATTCAGAAAACTAAGATCATGGCATCAGGTTCCATCACTTCATGGGAAATAGATGGGGAAACAGTGGAAACAGTGAGAGACTATTTTATTGGCCTTCAAAATCATTGCAGATGGTGACTGCAGCCATGAAAGTAAAAGATGCTTGCTCCTTGGAAGGAAAGCTATGATAAACTTAGACAGCATGTTATAAAACAGAGACATTACTTTGTCAACAAAGGTCCATCTAGCCAAAGCTATAGTTTTTCCAGTAGTCATGTATGGATGTGAGATCTGGACTATAAGGAAAGCTGAGCACCGAAGAATTGATGGTTTTGAACTGTGGTGTTGGAGAAGACTCTTGAGAGTCCCTTGGACTGCAAGGAGATCCAACCAGTCCATTCTAAAGGAAATGAGTGCTGAATATTCATTGCAAGAACTGATGCTGAAGCTGAAACTCCGATACACTGGCCACCTGATGTGAAGACCTGACTCATTGGAAAAGACCCTGATGCTGGGAAATATTGAAGATGTGGGGGGTGGGGGGAAAAGGAACGACAGAGGATGAGATAGATGGCATCACTGACTTGGTGGATATGAGTTTGAGTAAACTCCGGAGTTGGTGATGGACAGGGAGGCCTGGTGTGCTGCCATCTACGAGGTCTCAAACGTTGACTGAACTGAACTGAACTGAAAGGTTAAAAGAGGTTAGGGTAGTTAATTAGGGACTGCTACCTGAGAATTAAATGGCATGGGAAAATAATAGGCTTCTATATATAGAAGCTAAGATAAAAATATCACCATTGTGAGTATTATGCTTTGATACTATTTGCAAAGGATTTATTCACTATACCGGTCACATTGTACATGGAAAATCCAGGTTCTCTGAGAACCTCAAATTCCATCAAGCATCACAGGGAAAACCACATTTGGTGGTTCTGTGATGTGGATATTGTTCTCCCATCAATTATAATAAATCTGAACTGAACTAGCCAGGATTCAGTCAGGAAAGCAAGCTCACTGTGGATACTACAGTATAGGGGGTTTATTTCAGAATGAAGATCTTGTACAGTTGTGAGGGCAACTGGAGTACTAAGGGCCCAAAAGTAATGTCATCAACAAGCCCTCGGGTCACAGGGGCAGGTGGTAAGTCAGACATTGCAAGTGGATCTGGAGAGGCAGCAGATCCAGCTGCCAGAGAGAACATGAGGAGAGCTTCATGTCGACCATCATCTCTGAAGCCGACAGTGGACTTGGGCTCACTCTTGGTCAGCAGTGCTAGCAGTTGGGTCAAAAGCTGGATATGAGAAAGGAGACAGGGACCCTCTCTCAGTTTCTCAAAATCTCTCTCTCACCACAGTTACTTCCATGTGGCTTTCAGAGAACCTTGTCATTTCCTCTTCCAAAATTTCATCCAATTAAAAAAAAAAATCAACCCCAGAATTCAGAAATCCAGAATTCTATAGGGAAGGGAAATTTGGGAACTTAGTTTTAGCTAAGCTAATTTTCTTGTTCTCTCTTATCTCTGAATTAGGATTTCTTCTGATTATCATTCATTTTTCTAATGAAAATAATCAGTAGTGTAATCAAGTAGAATCCAACAACTATAGATTGTCTAAGTGTTTACCATCTTAATACATCAGCTGCTAAATGTGTGTTTCAGACTGTCTCTTCACATTGTTTGGAATGTCTGAGTGTCTCACTGAGTTAACCAATTGACCACATTGATGGACAGGCAGACTAATCAATGAGCTTTGAAAGTTTGAATTTGGGTATAACAGAACCTTAGCCACAGAATCATAGCATTCAACAACTTGATAATAGCAGTAGAGTTTAAAAACCATTACCCATCTGTGACTAAACTGCATCTGTGATGCTCTTGAAAATAATTTCAAAGTAACAATCAGAAAATGTTTGATAAAAGAACAGCACAGAGAAATTCACTCATAATTACCCAAGGGGATAGCATGAGATGGATAAATCAATTCAAATATGAGTCCCAAGGTGCCTTTTAGCTAAAAGAAGCAGTACTGACCTCATATGTTATGTGAAAAAAATAGTAAAATTGTGTAATGATTTTCATCTTAAAATCATTGACTATCAGGACTGTAAAGGGTTATGGCTGTCTACTGTTATAGAGATGATAAATGCTAATGTTATCAAGGGCCAAAGCGGAAATAGGCTGAGACTCTAATCCCCAGGCATAGATTATTGTTCCTGATATTATTTTTCTTCAGTATCCCTCTTCTTTTCTTTCTCTACACCTACATTTGGAGTGATTTCAATGTTGTAAAAATATAGGCAATGAACAGGTGCAAGGGGACAGAGAAACCTGGCAGTTGAATAGATGTTTTTATCTGGAACCAGTTCCCTGAACAGCCCATCTGCATCATCAGTCCTCACATGCTTTGAACTCTGGAAATGTGTTCTCAAACACAAAGCATGATCCAGCTTCCGCAAATTATTTTCTCACACAACAGCAAATCATTTGGCAATTTTATTTAAGAGAGACTCTGAGTCTGGGTAAGTAAAATAAGTGTGTGGCCATGAACTTAGATATATTAAATTAAATTATACCTTTGGCCTTGGATTCAGTTTGGTGTGCATGCACAGTCATTTAGTCAGTCTGACTCTTGGCGACCCCATGGACTGTAGCCTGCCAGGCTTCTCTGTCCATGGTGATTCTCCAGGCAAGAATATTGGAGTGGTTTGCCATCCCCTCTTCTGGGGCATCTTCTCCACCCAGGGAACAAACCTGCCTGTCTAGCATCTCCTGCATTGGAAGGCGGGTTTTTTACCATTGAGTCACCTGGGAAGCCATTCAGTTTAGCAATGCTACATAAGGAGTACAGAGGGAGTACAGAGTAAAAGGACATTTTGATAATCTGTTCCCAGAAAGCACTCTTCCCTCAATTACTGGTGATTCTGTGTGAAAATGAGGGGTTGCACCTCCATCTTCACCTGTATATTGCAGCTGTGTAAAGCTCTTAATAAAAATGGAAAACTTCTGTGTTCTTTGATATAAGTGTTTTCTGTTAATTCCCATGCATACACGTACAGGTAAAACACACAAACTAAAACTGCTCTTTTTTGAAATAAACTGACATTGTTTCCAGGCTCAGGGTTGAAAACTGGTTATAGAGCTGGTCAGAGCATTTGGGTAGAGTTTGTTTGTTTATTCAAATGTTGGTTTAATTCTGTATATACCAAATTTCTTCATTGTGAGTCTGGAAAAGTGAGTAGACAACTTCTGTAAGTTTTTGAAAATGCAAGTTTCATTTTTTTAATAGCAAAGAGGGAAAGAAATCCTATTCATCTGTTTTGGCATGGTCAAAATCTGTTATCTTTGTTCCTGAAATGAGCACTAATTCTGTAAATAAAATAAGAACTAAATTAATGCTAAAAGGAACAAAAGCAATTACAATGTCAATTTTCTCTCTGTATGTAGAAAGTGGATATTTAATACACTGATACCTGTTTTCTGGATATATTATATATATATATATGCTGTGGGATTCTTTCTTTATATATCTTTATTATCTTTGTATATATGTATATATGTGTGTGTGTGTAGGCTTCCTTTCTGGCTCACATGGTAAAGAATCTGCCTGCAATGCGGGAGACTTAGGTTCGATCCCTGAACTGGGAAGATCCCCTGGAGAAGGGAATGGCAACCCACTCCAGTATTCTTGCCTAGAGAATTCCTTGGACAGAGGAGCCCTGGTGGGCTACAGTCCATGGGTTGCAGAGTTGGACACAACTGATCAACTGCACCTTCACTTTCATGTAAATATGTGTGTGTGTGTGTGTGTGTGTGTGTGCGTATATGTATGTGTGTGTGTATTCTTGAGGTCACCATCATCTGGATCTCTATTAAATCTACAAACATGATATACTTTCAGTAAAAAAATAGCTAAGATTTCCCTAGTGACTTAGCGGTAAAGAATTCACAGCCAATGCAGGTGACTTGGGTTCAAAACCTGGTCCAGGAAGATCCCACATGCTGCAGAGCAACTAAGCTAGTGTGTCACAACTATAGAGGCTGTGCTCTAGAGCTTGGAACCACAACTACTGAAGTCTGAGCACCCAAGACCTGTGATCCACACCAAGCCACTGTAAAGAGAAGCCCGCACAATGCAACGAGAGAGTAGCCCCTACTCATCACAACTAGAGAAAAGCCCACACAGCAACAAAGACCCAGCACAGCTAAAAATAAATAAATGAATAAATAATTTGTTGATTTTTTTAAATGGCTGATTTTTTTTAATGGTTAATGAAGCAGCATTCTAGCAGATGTCTAACAATGCCCTCTCTGAAAAAAAGTTTGTGTATACATATATACACATATCTGTATGCAGGGGCTTCCCTGTTGGCTCAGAGGGTAAAGAGTTTGCCTCCAATGTCACAGCCCCAGGTTCAATCCCTGGGTCAGGAAGATCCCCTAGAGAAGGTAATGGCAATCCACTCCAGTATTCTTGCCTGGAGTATCCCCATGGAGAGAGGAGCCTGGTAGGCTACCCTCCATAGGGTCGTAGGCCAGGAAGCAACAGTTAGAACTGGACATGGAATGACAGACTGGTTCCAAATAGGGAAAGGACTACATTAAGGCTGTATAGCAAGATGACAATCTTGCTTATTTAACTTATATGCGGGGTACATCATGAGAAATACTGGGCTGATGAAGCACAAGCTGGAATCAAGATTGCCAGGAGAAACATCAATAACCTCAGATATGCAGATGACATAGCCCTTATGGCACAAAGTGAAGAAGAACTAAAGAGCCTCTTGATGAAAGTGAAAGAGGAGAGTGAAAATGTTTCATTAAAACTCAACATTCAGAAAACTAAGATCATGGCAAATGGTCCCATCAGTTCATGGCAAACAGATGGTGAAACAGTGGAAACAGTGACAGACATTATTTAATTGGGCTCCAAAATCACTGCAGGTGGTGACTGCTACTGCTGCTGCTGCTAAGTCACTTCAGTCGTGTCCGACTCTGTGTGACCCCATAGACGGCAGCCCACCGGGCTCCCCCATCCCTGGGATTCTCCAGGCAAGAACACTGGAGTGGGTTGCCATTCCCTTCTCCAGTGCATGAAAGAGAAAAGTGAAAGTGAAGTCGCTCAGTCTGTCCGACTGTTAGCGACCCCATGGACTGCAGCCCACCAGGCTACTCCGTCCATTGGATTTCCAGGCAAGAGTACTGGGGTGGGGTGCCATTGCCTTCCCCGGCAGGTGGTGACTGCAGTCATGAAATTAAAAGACGCTTGCTCCTTGGAAGAGAAGTTATGACCAACCTAGATTGCATATTTAAATGCAGAGACATTACTTTGCCAACAAAGGTCCATCAAGTCAAAGCTATGGTTTTTCCAGTAGTCATGTATGGATGTGAGATCTGGACTATAAGAAAAGCTGAGCACCAAAGAATTGATGCTTTTGAACTGTGGTGTTGGAGAAGACTCTTGAGAGTCCCTTGGACTGCAAGGAGATCCAACTAGTCCATCCTAAAGAAAATGAGTCCTGAATATTCACTGAAACAACTGATGCTGAAGCTGAAACTCCAATACTTTGGCCACCTGATGAGAAGACCTGACTCATTGGAAAAGACCCTGATGCTGGGAAAGATTGAAGGTGGGAGGAAAAGGGTATGACAGAGGATTAGATGGTTGGATGGCATCACCGACTCAATGGACATGAGCTTCAGTAAACTCTGGGAGTTGCTGATGGATAGGGAGGCCTGGCCTGCTGCAATCCGTGTGGTTGCAAAGAGTGGGACATGACTGAGTGACTGAACTGACTAATACATATATATGTGTTTGTATATCTATATGTATGGATCCATGTATGTGTACATATATATGTTTATTATCAATTTTTAATACAATGTAGGTTAGCAGAGAATTGAAATACATTTGTAAAATTTATGTATTAAAAAGCAAAGACATTACTTGCCTGCAAAGGTCCATATAATCGAAGCTATGGCTTTTCCAGTACTCATGTACAAAATGTGAAAGCTAGTCAATAAAAAAGGCTGAACACCGAATAATTGATGCTTTCAAAATGTGATGGTGGAGAAGTCTATTGAGAGTCCCTTGGACAGAAAGGAGATCAAACCAGTCAATCCTAAAGGAAATCAAGTCTGAATATTCATTGGAAGGACTGATGCTGAAGCTGAAACTCCAATACTTTGGCCACCAGATTCGAAGAACCAACTCATTGGAAAAGAACCTTGATGCTGGGAAAAACTGAAGGCAGGAGAAGGGGATGACAGAGGATGAGATGATTGGATGGCATCACTGACTCAATGGACATGAGTTTCAGCAAAGCCCAGGAGATGATATAGAACAGAGAATTGGCATGCTGAAGTCCTTTGGATTGCCAAAAGTTGGACAGGACTGAGTGACTGAACAACAACAACCAAAAAAATGTACAGTACTCTCAAATATAAATTCCATAGAGTCATTTTATTCTCACAGAAGTCTTTTGTGAAATTGTACTGAATGCATATACCTTGAGCCAATCTCTCATTGCAGTTCAACATAACTTGACAGTTGGATTCCAATCCTCCAACTCTGTTCCAGGTAAATGTACTGTTATTAAGTCTGATAAGTTATATAATCTTAGTTTCTCACCCTCATACACATTATTTATTTACTGAAAGCTCTTTCAGCATCAGAACTAAATCAAGATCTGATTTGTGATGTTTGCCAGTTTCTGTGTGTAAATATTCTCATGGCTGATTTCAAGCTAACATGACAACACCATGAATGTGGATTTGGATAGATACAGTAGTTCTTCATGATACAGAATTAGCATCATAACAGGTACTATACATTTTATGTGTCTTATGCATATAAACCACTTCAACACCATAAATAATAGTAAAATGCACTAATTAGAAGTAATGAGTTTTGAATATTTATTATTTTTAATATAATTACTTTACTTTTAAGATGACATAATTTAACTTTGAATAATGTCTGTGCTTAATAACTTGCTTACAAAATTCCTAAGAATATCACTCAGCTCCCAAGAGCTGCCACAAGTTGGTTGCAGCACATCCCTGGCTACATTATTAATAAATATATATGATATATATGTTTTGTATTACATATAATTTGCATATAAAATGTAAAACTAATCTATGGAATTAGAAGTCAGATAGAGGTTATTCTTGTCTGTCTCAACTGTGATTGGCAGGGCTTCTTGAAAGACAGCCATGATCTGAATCCTGACTTGAGTGCTGGTTACCTTAGGTGGGTTCAATTTGTACAAATTCATTGAACTTATATTCATATTCAATTCCAATAATCAAACTGAACATGATTAAATCTGAACTGCTGAGGACAGGAATTTGGCACAATATTTTGAAAGGTCCTCATGTGATTCCAATGTGAAGTTTGAGAACCAGAATTTTTCCATATCGTTTAATTAATCTGTCAAATTATACTAGTTTAAAATATGCTAATGTGCTATTTACTGATAAAAGCAAAAGTAAATGAAACAAATTATAATATAGTCCAAAAAGATCATATTATTAGGAGGCATTTTGAGCAAAATCTAGCTCCCTATCATGACTTAGGAAGCCCTGGGTAGTTTAGCCTCTCCCTTACTGTCTAGTCTCTAGTTTTCTCTGATTCTAATTCAGTGCAAATATCCAGGCAAACTGCAGAATCACACAAAAAACAGTGAGTTGTTGTTTTAAAGCACTAGTTTGGAGGGGTGTGGTTGTTACACAGCTATAGGCAATTGATACATACATAAGTACAATTTTGAACAATATCTGTAGGATCACAAAGGTGTTCTTAAGGCTTGCATATATTTTAATGAAACAAGATATGTTAATCTATGTTTTCGCAAGTTCACCAACTTTTGCATTATTCATGGTTTTACAAATGTGACTGCATTTCTATCTCAAATTCCTCTGTTATTCTGGTGAACTGAAAATTTCTGTAAATACAGATGGTTTTCTGTTTCCTTGACAACTCTTCCACTTTGGACAATTTTTTTTTTTTTTATCATTAAAGTACATAGTCTTTGAAATGAGGTAGTTTGTACCAAGAGAGTATACAGGATTAACTACTGGTATTGAGGGAAGAAAATGTTAGAAATTCTGTACTCTTCTATTTTGTCTAATGTGTTTGTTAATTTTAATTTTTATGTGCATTTTATAATATATGTAGCATAAATATAGATATATTGGTTTATATGTTTATAACCACTATTTTTTTATTTGTCATAAAATTTGGGTAAGTATCTAAAGTCATACTACACTCTGAGCAGAAGCTAGCCTTTGCACATAATGGACAGCAATTTGAAAAAGCCAAATGTTACGTAAATTTAACTTTATGTCAACAATGAAAGTCTTGAACAAATGCTAAGCAAACATTTCATCTGAGTATTGGATTCTCATCATAAACTCTGACACTGTCTAGTCGCATGTTCTTGACAAGTCCTACATTTCTGATTTCTCCACTGATAGAATAAATGTAATAATCTTTCATTTGTCTAGTTTCAAACTCAGATGAAATACTGCATGTAAAACTCTTTATAAACTAGAAAGTGCCAAATATAATGTATAACTAAACAAATATTAAAGGTTAGTCTTTCTTTTCCCTTTACAACTAGGCATTCCATGATTATTATCTTATTTTCAGCAAGGGCAAATGTATATTTCTCAGAATATATATTTGAGAAAATGATCTCTTTTAAGTGAAGTGTGTGGAAATGATAAAAGTCCTCTTAAGAACTAAGGAGAAAGAAGAATTTTGGCTGTTTGGAGGTTTATTCAGAGTGGCGGTCACATTGGAGAAACATTGAGAAACAGCTGAGAAACACTGGATTTACTTTCATTTAGGAGGAAATCAATCTCAAGAAAGACAATGCAGATGAAAACAATCAGATGAGGTGAGACTTGGGGATTAAAAACAAAACAAAACTGCAGAGGTCTCACTAGTAGTACAGTCTGACTCAAATAAAGGATACATGAAGGAGAGTAAAGGAAGACATGGCTCATGACACAGGTGAGATGGAATTAATTGGAGAACTTTCAATATTTGTTAAAGGAAATTGAATTTGAATGCTTGATTAGACAGTTTGAACTTCATAGGAAATGGGATCTGTGAAGGTCTTGACACAGAGTAATGACAAAATCAGCTGTGCCTTATGAAGGTTTGTCTGCACAGGAGTTGGTGTCAATAAACTATGCCTTAGAAAGGATGTCACAGATGCCCTTAAATAGGGAGAAGTCTTAGGAGGCCACTATAAAAACTGAGCAGAGTTATCGAGGATTTACTTGAATGATGACCCTCAAACTGGAAAAGGAATGAACAAATATATCCTGAGGTAAAATACAGCATAAAAGTTTTCAGATGTTTAGATTATTTATAACACAATGTCACTGGGTATCTGCTACCCAATAATATTAAAATAACATTGGCTGTGTGTTTAATATGCTACTTCTGCAACTAACAGTACTAAAATTATGCCTGTGTAGATTGTGCGTCTAAGCAAAATGTATTCGTTAGCTTTGCAAATTAGGATTTGATTCATGTGTTCACTTTATATCATGATTTATTTATTTTTTAAATTAAAAAAAAAAA
>SJYX01012737.1:162008-177099 GCA_006410675.1 Oreotragus oreotragus | reverse complement strand
AGCTCTCCAAAATCTGTTTCCTCATCTTCCAAAGTAGTAAATTTAAAGCTCTGTGTGGCCACATGACTAAATTCTTGCCAACAGAATGGGAACAGAGGTAACTTGTGCAGTTCCCAAATCACAAACACATCATACTCTTCTAAATGTGATCCTTGGGTTAGCATCATCAGCATCAGAGCTTATTAGAAAGAACGTTAGTGCAAGCCCATTCCTAATGTACTTTGTCAGAGTCTGAAATTTTACAAGATGCCAAGATACTCACATTTATTGTAAAGTTTGGGAAGAACCACTCAGAAGATAATGGATTTACAAGATGGAAGGAGTCAGAGTCTGATTTTTAGAAGCAGAACTCCTCAACTACCACTAACGCACCCCCATTTTTTTTATTGTGGGTGGAATACACAAAATGGAACTTATCATTTTAACTATTTAAAGTGTACAGTTCAAGGGTATTAACATTCATGTTGCTATGCAACAATTATCTCTAGAATCTTTTTCATTTGCAAAACTGAAACTCTAGACTTCCCCATTCTCCCTTTCCCCAGCTCCTGGCAAGCACCATTTTACTTTAGGCTGGATTCACCTACTTTGGAGTTACTAAGAGAGAGAGAGAAAAACTTCTAACTTATTTAAGCCACTATGTTTAGGGCTGTGCTGCTCAGATTCCCTTCCTTCAGGACTGAGAGACTTATTTCCTCAGCTGCTAAGGGTATTGGCAGACAACGGCCTTAGATGAGCCCCTCTCCAGAAGTTGCCCTTGGCTGGAGGGAGATACTTCACCCAAAGTTTTCCCAAGGTCAGCTATTCCAGATCTGATGGATGCAATTTGGGATAACTCAGAAAAGTTGTTCTAGCTATGAAGGTTCCTTGAATTACTGTGATTGCATAACAGCTCATCTTTTCCCTCTCTTAATTCTGCTTCCTTTACTCTGTGGATTTATTGGGAAGCATTCATGAGATCAACCCTGTGAGGAAGTAACACAAGAGCTCTCAGACAGACCTGAGCCTCTGCCACTTGCTAGTACTTGGTCATTAAAGATATTACTTCTGCTCTCAGAGTTTTAATTTCTTCACATGTAAATAGGGATCATAATAACAGTACCTGTTTTGTAGGCTCAATATAAAGATTAAATGATATAATTTTTATTAAAAAAATTTTTTAATGATTATAATTTTATAAAAATGATATAATTAAAAAATTTTTTTAATGATAAAATTTTTTTTAAAATTATATAATTTTAAAAATTATCCTTTAATGTAGTTTTTTGGGTTTTCCTTGGGAGGGTTATTCAGGAAATCTCGTCCACTTTATAATCAGAAACAGCTTGTCAGTCTCTCGGAAATTGGTTTGTGTTCTTTTGTCTTCTTGTTCTCATGAAGTTGGCGAGATCTTAGTGCCTAGACCAGGGATCAAATCTAGGCCCTCTGCAGTGAAAACGCAGAGTTCTTACCTTTGAACCACTAGGGAATGCCCAAATGATACAATATTTAATGTGTAAAGTAAAACCCTGGTACATAACCAGCCTTGATAATATTAACTGACATTACCCTTATTTCTCCATGGGTTCTGGCATCTAATGAGTCACCCTCTTTCTGTAACTCTCACCCTGATTCCTGAGAGTCCATTTCAATCCAATTACTCAAGCTGGAAGCCTTGGCTTGCAAATGGAAGAGAGAACACTATGATTCATCCTCATGTGTGTGCCACATTGAGATTCCTCCGAGTCTCACAGGTGTTCAACAGGTACACATAACATCTGCACACATGACTGTATAAAATGGAGGACCTTTCATTCGTGCCTCAAGAGTCATTATCACTACGTTATTAGGAAGGCATTTTTTCTTTGAAGGTAGTAGTGCTGAAAGGGTTATCCCTGTTTTACCAATACAAATGCACTGCAACATCTCCTTTGTTATCTGGAAATAAAATTCATTCTTACAATAACTCATTCACATGTGTAATTTAAAAAAATGAAGGTCCTAAGTTGAACATAAAAGAAAAATGAAGGGAAAGTGTTTTATAACAAAATACGTATTTCAGTGTATCTATACTTGGGCATGACAACATTATGAGAAAATGAGGCTGTGGAATATTTGCACCTGTGCCTAGAATTGTGATGTCATATTAATAGCTATAAATGCAAGTGATGTTATATTAATAGCTATAATTGCTACAATTGTATTGAACTAGTGACTTGAATAGTGGGAGAAATGTGATTGTTAGTGATTTTTTTCTGAAATGGTGAAATGTTCTTTGTGAAACTCCAAATGAAACAAAATACAGTCTTCCCCCATTTTACCTAAAGGGTGTGTTTCTAGAAAATTCAGTGTGTATTAGAGCTGGGGGGAAGCTTTGTATTTATTTGGAAAACTAACATTGGTTCTAGGCTCAGGTAATTATGAGCAGACTTTTCACTATAATCTGGAGAGATATAAAAAGTTGTGAGGGATCCAGGATAACTCTTTGAAGTGGACATCACCCCTGGCAACTGTCCATTAAATCCCAGCCATGCTTCTAATCATTATGAATGTAAAGATGAAGTCAAAATGGCCCTGGAGAAGCTCCACCTGCTTTGAGAAACTTTAAATAAAGGTTTAAAGAAAATGCTATTATTATGCCTAATTTTTTTCTGTCAGAGCAAGAGCACAGAAAACTTCCCCTAAATTTTGTCGTCAATATAATAATTATTTTACACCATGAAGTCTCTCTGGGCTTCCCGGGTGGCGCTAGTAGAGAATCCACCTGCCAATGCAGGAGACATGGGTTTGATCCCTGGGTCAGGAAGATCCTCTGGAATAGGAAATGGCAACCCGGTCCAGTATTTTTGCCTGGAAATTTTCATGGACAGAGAAGACTGGCAGGCTACAGTCCATGGGGCAGACAGAACTGAGTGACTGACCACACATACATACACACACGCATCACTACTTTACAAATGAGGAAGTAGGCTCATAGAAATTAAGCTACTTGTCCTAGGTCACACAGCCAAAGGGGCACATTTGAACAGTTCTAGCTCTTGGTCTCACCCCACCTTGCTCACTGCACCCTCTTCCACCACTGGGAATGCATTAGAAAACTTGCATCTTTGGCTCAGGGCCCCATAATGAAATTGCTAGAACTTCAGTCTCTTCCCTCACCTTCATTCCCTCCTAAAATCCCCCCTAAATTCTGGGCCAGGGACTCTGCTGAGCTGATGTTTGCCTCTCATCAGTCACTGTTCCTGCCTCATTTCCATGTCCACTGGCTGTTGTTTAGGTCTTCTCCCAGAGAGAGGACTGAGAAGGCAGAAGGGTTGTCCCCTCCCTCACCCTCCATTACTAGGTTGCAAAGCAGAGTGGACGCTGTTTCTTGTTTCCTGCAAGGTTTCGAGGAGGCAGCAGCTATTTTATTTGTTTGGGTCTTTATTTTCGGTCCCTGTCCCTGGAGTCTGATACGCTTACCTGAGGCTGGCTTAGAGGCTCTGTGTCCACCCTCCCCAATATTGTCCTTCCCTTCTGTATCCCAACCATTCTAGTAGCCTCCACTTCTCTTTCCCTCCTAGGGACTCCTTACTTCAATTATTTGATTGTATATCTGTCTCTTATACACATCTCCTCAGGTCACTTCAGCTTCAAGTCTTTTATACCCTCAAAACTGGTTAAAGTTTGGAAAGCTAACATTTGATTCTCAACTTTTTAAGTCCTGTTTGGAAAGTGCCACTTTCTTGGGAATGTGAATGTATGTGGTAGTTACTGTTTTCTCTCAACCTTTGAGGCTGCAGCTGAAACTAAGACAGAAAGTGTCTCATTATAACATCCTACTTAACTTACATATCCACAGAATATCTCTTTAAGGATACCCAAGAGACAGTTGCTTGCCTCCAGGGGACTGAGGGACTTGGGGAGAGAAGTATAGAGAAAGACATGTCACTATATGCTCTCGTACCATTAACATTTTGCACCATGTACATTTGTTACCTATTCCATATATATAATAATCTTATCCCAAGATGCTTCCTTTTGTACAGTTGGAACAAAAACACAATAAAAAATGATGGCTGCTTTTTAAAGGCAAAATTATAACTCAAGGCATAAAGTGAAGAACTGATGTAATTATATTGATTGCCAAACCAAGAAAGGCAATTTATCTTTACTTCTCTAAGTATATCTGTTTTGTGTTTTGTTTTGTTTGGACTAAATTATATTGTTTCAGTTCTTCACTGCTTATTTCTGCCTTCCTGCTACCACCGAAATGATAAATTATGGTTGACTCGGTTATACTTGGGTTTCCCTGATAGCTCAGTTGGAAAAGAATCTGCCTGCAATGCAGGAGACCCTGGTTTGATTCCTGGGTTGGGAAGATCCGCTGGAGAAGGGATTGGCTACCCACTCCAGTGTTGCTGGGCTTTCCTGGTGGCTCAGCTGGTAAAGAATCCTCCTGCAATGTGGGAGACCTGGGTTCGATTCTTGAGTTGGGAAGATCCCCTGGAGAAGGGAAAGGCTACCCACTCCAGTATGAATTCCATGGACTGTGTTAGTATAGTCCGTAGGGTTGCAAAGAGTCAGACATGACTGAGTGACTTTTATTTTCACTTTCAGTTGTACTTCTGTTCAACATTCGAGTTTGAGGCATGGAAGTGTAAAATTGGAAAGAAACTAAAAAAGTATTATTTGCCTGTTACTGAGGTCACAAATGAAAGTTAAGGCCCCCCACAGTAAATTATCACAACAGAAACATACTTCAGTAAGCCTCTGGAGCAACTGGAAGCCTGTCTGTTTTTTGTTGTGTGCGTGCATGCATACACACTTGTGTATGTGTGTTATAGTCTTCTTTTTTATTTTAAAGCAAGTGTTGAAGATATATGGGAGTCTTATATAATCAGTGATAGCAATTGTTCCTGAGTTATGCTACCCTTAAGGTAGGACTCAGTACTTCCCTTTCTATCTCAAAAGAAAATCTAGTCTACAAGGCAATAGAAGGAAGATTTTGCAGACAAAATGGATTGGAGGGTTGCATCATATAATGCACAGGAAAACCTAATAAAAATCACCATTAACTAGTTTTGTTTTTTTCCCCCAAGTTCATCTCCAGATCTTCTTGCCTTTCTAAGTCTTTTTTTCAGGCAGGTTTGTTAGGGGCACCTGGTTATAATCTGCTCTGGAGCCCCTGGGATCATCCTTCCAAACCTCACAAATCTCTCCATTTTCTCTTGTAGGGCAATTTAGGTTTCTTCTGGTTTCTTCACACCTAAAATCCTGTTCATCCAATAATGAACTTCTATTAGAAGAAAGCCAGTAATAAACAAAATTTTACAATCTTCCTTGTCTTAAAATGATTTTTTTCTTGTCACCTTGCAGCAACAAGAAGTAACAGAATCAGGTTTCTACAGCTGAGCACATTGGATGTCACAAAACCCCAGACTATTAGAGGTATAGGCGCTAGGTCACTTCAGTCGTGTCTGACTCTATGCATAGCCCACCATGGTCCTCTGTCTGTGGGGATTCTCCAGGCAAGAATACTGGAGTGGATTGCCATGCTCTTCTCCAGGGGATTGTTCCTATTCAGGGATCCAACCTGCATTTCTCCTGTCTCCTGCATTGGCGGGCAGGGCTCTTGACCACTAGTGCCACCTGGGAATTAGAGGTGTAAAGACCCTGATTTCACAGATGAAAAAACTGCTATCTAGAATGAGATCCATGGAAAACTGATAGCTCTCCAAAATCTGTTTCCTCATCTTCCAAAGTAGTAAATTTAAAGCTCTGTGTGGCCACATGACTAAATTCTTGCCAACAGAATGGGAACAGAGGTAACTTGTGCAGTTCCCAAATCACAAACACATCATACTCTTCTAAATGTGATCCTTGGGTTAGCATCATCAGCATCAGAGCTTATTAGAAAGAACGTTAGTGCAAGCCCATTCCTAATGTACTTTGTCAGAGTCTGAAATTTTACAAGATGCCAAGATACTCACATTTATTGTAAAGTTTGGGAAGAACCACTCAGAAGATAATGGATTTACAAGATGGAAGGAGTCAGAGTCTGATTTTTAGAAGCAGAACTCCTCAACTACCACTAACGCACCCCCATTTTTTTTATTGTGGGTGGAATACACAAAATGGAACTTATCATTTTAACTATTTAAAGTGTACAGTTCAAGGGTATTAACATTCATGTTGCTATGCAACAATTATCTCTAGAATCTTTTTCATTTGCAAAACTGAAACTCTAGACTTCCCCATTCTCCCTTTCCCCAGCTCCTGGCAAGCACCATTTTACTTTAGGCTGGATTCACCTACTTTGGAGTTACTAAGAGAGAGAGAGAAAAACTTCTAACTTATTTAAGCCACTATGTTTAGGGCTGTGCTGCTCAGATTCCCTTCCTTCAGGACTGAGAGACTTATTTCCTCAGCTGCTAAGGGTATTGGCAGACAACGGCCTTAGATGAGCCCCTCTCCAGAAGTTGCCCTTGGCTGGAGGGAGATACTTCACCCAAAGTTTTCCCAAGGTCAGCTATTCCAGATCTGATGGATGCAATTTGGGATAACTCAGAAAAGTTGTTCTAGCTATGAAGGTTCCTTGAATTACTGTGATTGCATAACAGCTCATCTTTTCCCTCTCTTAATTCTGCTTCCTTTACTCTGTGGATTTATTGGGAAGCATTCATGAGATCAACCCTGTGAGGAAGTAACACAAGAGCTCTCAGACAGACCTGAGCCTCTGCCACTTGCTAGTACTTGGTCATTAAAGATATTACTTCTGCTCTCAGAGTTTTAATTTCTTCACATGTAAATAGGGATCATAATAACAGTACCTGTTTTGTAGGCTCAATATAAAGATTAAATGATATAATTTTTATTAAAAAAATTTTTTAATGATTATAATTTTATAAAAATGATATAATTAAAAAATTTTTTTAATGATAAAATTTTTTTTAAAATTATATAATTTTAACTGAGCCTCTGCCACTTGCTAGTACTTGGTCATTAAAGATATTACTTCTGCTCTCAGAGTTTTAATTTCTTCACATGTAAATAGGGATCATAATAACAGTACC
Organism: Oreotragus oreotragus; assembly: GCA_006410675.1. Lineage (NCBI taxonomy): Eukaryota > Metazoa > Chordata > Mammalia > Artiodactyla > Bovidae > Oreotragus > Oreotragus oreotragus. The sequence continues at coordinate 170,065 of SJYX01012737.1, read as the reverse complement.
TGTTTTGTAGGCTCAATATAAAGATTAAATGATATAATTTTTATTTAAATTTTTTTTAAAATGATTATAATTTTATAAAAATGATATAATTAAAAAATTTTTAATGATAAAATTTTTTTAATGATAAAATTTTTTTTAAAAATGATATAATTTTTAAAATTATCCTTTAATGTAGTTTTTTGGGTTTTCCTTGGGAGGGTTATTCAGGAAATCTCGTCCACTTTATAATCAGAAACAGCTTGTCAGTCTCTCGGAAATTGGTTTGTGTTCTTTTGTCTTCTTGTTCTCATGAAGTTGGCGAGATCTTAGTGCCTAGACCAGGGATCAAATCTAGGCCCTCTGCAGTGAAAACGCAGAGTTCTTACCTTTGAACCACTAGGGAATGCCCAAACGATACAATATTTAATGTGTAAAGTAAAACCCTGGTACATAACCAGCCTTGATAATATTAACTGACATTACCCTTATTTCTCCATGGGTTCTGGCATCTAATGAGTCACCCTCTTTCTGTAACTCTCACCCTGATTCCTGAGAGTCCATTTCAATCCAATTACTCAAGCTGGAAGCCTTGGCTTGCAAATGGAAGAGAGAACACTATGATTCATCCTCATGTGTGTGCCACATTGAGATTCCTCCGAGTCTCACAGGTGTTCAACAGGTACACATAACATCTGCACACATGACTGTATAAAATGGAGGACCTTTCATTCGTGCCTCAAGAGTCATTATCACTACGTTATAAGGAAGGCATTTTTTCTTTGAAGGTAGTAGTGCTGAAAGGGTTATCCCTGTTTTACCAATACAAATGCACTGCAACATCTCCTTTGTTATCTGGAAATAAAATTCATTCTTACAATAACTCATTCACATGTGTAATTTAAAAAAATGAAGGTCCTAAGTTGAACATAAAAGAAAAATGAAGGGAAAGTGTTTTATAACAAAATACGTATTTCAGTGTATCTATACTTGGGCATGACAACATTATGAGAAAATGAGGCTGTGGAATATTTGCACCTGTGCCTAGAATTGTGATGTCATATTAATAGCTATAAATGCAAGTGATGTTATATTAATAGCTATAATTGCTACAATTGTATTGAACTAGTGACTTGAATAGTGGGAGAAATGTGATTGTTAGTGATTTTTTTCTGAAATGGTGAAATGTTCTTTGTGAAACTCCAAATGAAACAAAATACAGTCTTCCCCCATTTTACCTAAAGGGTGTGTTTCTAGAAAATTCAGTGTGTATTAGAGCTGGGGGGAAGCTTTGTATTTATTTGGAAAACTAACATTGGTTCTAGGCTCAGGTAATTATGAGCAGACTTTTCACTATAATCTGGAGAGATATAAAAAGTTGTGAGGGATCCAGGATAACTCTTTGAAGTGGACATCACCCCTGGCAACTGTCCATTAAATCCCAGCCATGCTTCTAATCATTATGAATGTAAAGATGAAGTCAAAATGGCCCTGGAGAAGCTCCACCTGCTTTGAGAAACTTTAAATAAAGGTTTAAAGAAAATGCTATTATTATGCCTAATTTTTTTCTGTCAGAGCAAGAGCACAGAAAACTTCCCCTAAATTTTGTCGTCAATATAATAATTATTTTACACCATGAAGTCTCTCTGGGCTTCCCGGGTGGCGCTAGTAGAGAATCCACCTGCCAATGCAGGAGACATGGGTTTGATCCCTGGGTCAGGAAGATCCTCTGGAATAGGAAATGGCAACCCGGTCCAGTATTTTTGCCTGGAAAATTTCATGGACAGAGAAGACTGGCAGGCTACAGTCCATGGGGCAGACAGAACTGAGTGACTGACCACACATACATACACACACGCATCACTACTTTACAAATGAGGAAGTAGGCTCATAGAAATTAAGCTACTTGTCCTAGGTCACACAGCCAAAGGGGCACATTTGAACAGTTCTAGCTCTTGGTCTCACCCCACCTTGCTCACTGCACCCTCCTCCACCACTGGGAATGCATTAGAAAACTTGCATCTTTGGCTCAGGGCCCCATAATGAAATTGCTAGAACTTCAGTCTCTTCCCTCACCTTCATTCCCTCCTAAAATCCCCCCTAAATTCTGGGCCAGGAACTCTGCTGAGCTGATGTTTGCCTCTCATCAGTCACTGTTCCTGCCTCATTTCCATGTCCACTGGCTGTTGTTTAGGTCTTCTCCCAGAGAGAGGACTGAGAAGGCAGAAGGGTTGTCCCCTCCCTCACCCTCCATTACTAGGTTGCAAAGCAGAGTGGACGCTGTTTCTTGTTTCCTGCAAGGTTTCGAGGAGGCAGCAGCTATTTTATTTGTTTGGGTCTTTATTTTCGGTCCCTGTCCCTGGAGTCTGATACGCTTACCTGAGGCTGGCTTAGAGGCTCTGTGTCCACCCTCCCCAATATTGTCCTTCCCTTCTGTATCCCAACCATTCTAGTAGCCTCCACTTCTCTTTCCCTCCTAGGGACTCCTTACTTCAATTATTTGATTGTATAGGAACTCAAAAGGGAGAGTGGACATTATTCAGCAGCTCCTTAGGGTGATCTCAGCTCTGTTGGCATACTAACCTTGTGCTTCATCAACTGGGGTTGGCCGGCCATAGCAGTAATATCCCTCAAAATATGCAGTGATGTGATGGAGAAGCAATAGGGTAAAAAGAGAGTATATTTTAGAACCCTCAATTTTTCTGAATGTTAAGTGATCTAAAATATCTCAAATTCATATAAAATGTGAAGGTATCATATAAAATACAAAATATTCTTGAATGTTTGGGATAAAGTTTGTGACTCAGAGAGGTTTCTAGTTCCTAGATATTCTGTATGCCTATCCTTTCCTCTACCCCTTCCCTTCTCCATCCCACCCTCAGACTATCAGAACTACATTTTCACTTTCCTCTATCTTAACGATAAAAGCTGGGACAGCATTGGCTTAAGACATCTTCTATAGTGTAATCAGATGTTTACGGTAACAATCTGTTGTTTGTCCCAACCCTTCCATTCTCACCCCCAAGTATGTACATTCTCAGAAGATGCCTTGCATTGCCATTCATTTTAGGGTGCCCTGCTATGTACCCCAGGGCCGGGTCTGACCTTATTTTATATTTGTATCATTTGTTTGTATCATGCATGCATGCTAAGTTGTTTCAGTTGTGTCTGACTCTTTGCAACCCTATGGACTGTGGCCCACGAGGCTCCTCTGTTCATGGGGATTCTCCAGGCAAGAATACTGGGGTGGGGTGCCGTGCCCTCCTCCAGGGAATCTTTCCGATTCAGGGATCGAACCTGCATATCTTATGTCTCCTGCACGGGCAAGTAGGTTCTTTACCATTAGCACCACCTGGGAACCCCTTGTTTGTATCATATTGAAACCAAATATAGTGCTGGTATTCAATAAGTGCTCAATATCTATTAGTTAAATGTATGAATGAAAGAGTGAATGGCATAATCCACCTCCCCATTAATTAAATGCAAATTAAAACGAGGTGCCAGATACTACCACTTTTTTGGCAAATACTTTTGAGAGGATAAAATACGATTTTAGTATGGTAGAAGGAAATGGCAACCCACTCCAGTGTTCTTGCCTGGAGAATCCCAGGGACGGGGGAGCCTGGTGGGCTGCCGTCTACGGGGTCGCACAGAGTCGGACATGACTGAAGCGACTTAGCAGCAGCAGGAGCAGCAGAAGTATTTCAGGTCTTCAGTGTAAGGCACTCTACAGTACTCTACAGGCACTCTACAGCACTCAGCAGTCCTGAAGAGGAAGGAAGAACAGCCTGCTTAAATTCACATGAGATTATATGTAGTGAGATTGTACTGTAATGCTGAGGGGCAATTTGGTGACATGTGCCAATATTTTTGTGCTCTTGAGTCAATGTCTTATCTTAGGGAAAAGATGAGATACATGTAAAAAGATTTGTTGACAACAGCATTATTTAACTTGGAAACAAGTATACAAAATATGGTACTGATTAAGTTAATTGTGGCATATTCACACAATGGGTTATTATAAAATCATAAAATAATCTCTTCAAAGGATATTTAAAGACATAAGAAAAGTTTCCATAATGTATGTGTAGGTGGGGAGAAATTTTATCTCTGGAGGAAAAAGAAGGATTTGAAGGCAGATAAAGAATGATTTTTATATTTTGTTCTGTACATTTCTCTTGTTTGGTCTGTACCATCTTAGCTTCTCCTCTAAGGATTGAACCTGAGCTGCAGCAGTGAAAGTGCTGAGTCCCAACCCCTGGATCTCCAGGGAACTCCCTGTATATATCTTTATTGTTTGCATATTTTACAATAAGGATGAAGTCTTTTAATAATTGTAAAAATATATTTTTAAAAAGACAAAGACATTTAAAGGAAGAAAGATATTTTTGAAAACAAAGAAATCAATGAAATAGCTTTAGGAAAGGAGATAAAATTTAGAAAAAAAGTAATAAGGAGCTCTGAAGACCAAAAGATCTAATAATATATGTTTGACAGGGTTAGGAACTAAATATCTTTTTCACTTTCTGAAGTGACTTCTAAAAGATGAGTGTATTTATAGAGCACATTTGAATATGCATAAGAAGTACATTTTGGTGTGTTTCTGTTTATTTTGGAGCCTATTCACTTATAATACTCATGAGTTCACAGTATTTTCTCACATTTCAACAAATCTTTTTGTGAACAAGAAGTTGGTGGCACTAAATATCTAATATTTAATACTCAGGATACATATTGTTCTATAAAAAATGTGATAGACTTTTAATGGTGTCACACTATATCAGTTAGAAGACTTTTGGCTGAAGCAGAGACATTACTTTGCCAACTAAGGTCCGCCTAGTCAAGGCTATGGTTTTTCCTGTGGTCATGTATGGATGTGAAAGTTGGACTGTGAAGAAGGCTGAGCGCCGAAGAATCAATGCTTTTGAACTGTGGTGTTGGAGAAGACTCTTGAGAGTCCCTTGGACTGCAAGGAGATCCAACCAGTCCATTCTGAAGGAGATCAACTCTGGGATTTCTTTGGAAGGAATGATGCTAAAGCTGAAACTCCAGTACTTTGGCCACCTCATGCGAAGGGTTGACTCATTGGAAAACACTCTGATGCTGGGAGGGATTGGGGGCAGGAGGAGAAGGGGACGACCGAGGATGAGATGGCTGGATGGCATCACGGACTCGATGGACGTGAGTCTGAGTGAACTCCGGGAGATGGTGATGGACAGGGTGGCCTGGCATGCTGCGATTCATGGGGTCACAAAGAGTCGGACACGACTGAGCGACTGAACTGAACTGAACTGAACAGAATACCTAACTACAGATTAGAAAAGGCCAAGGAACCAGAGATCAAATTTCCAACATTTGTTGAATCATAGAAAAAGCAAGGGAATTCCAGAAAAATATTTACTTCTGCTTCATGACTACGCTAAAACCTTTGACTGTGTAGATCACAACAAACTGTGGAAAACTCTTAGATGGGAATACTGTATCCCCTTACCTGTTTCCTAAGAAACCTGTATGCAGGGCAAGGTGCAACAGTTAGAAACGAACGTGGAACAATGGACTGATTCAAAATTGGTAAAGGAGTACGACAAGGCTGTATATTGTCACTCTGCTTATTTAACTTATATGCAGAGTATATCATGTGAAATGTTGGGCTGGATGAATCACAAGCCAGATTCAAGACTGCCAAGAGAAATATCAACAACCTCAGATATGTAGATGATAACACTCTAATGGCAGAAAGCAAAGAGGCACTGAAGAGCTTCTTGATGAAGGTGAAAAAGTTGGCTTAAAACTCAACATTCAAAAGAGTTTGTGGCATCCAGTCCCATCATCTCATGGCAAATAGATGGGGAAACAATGGAAACAGTGACAGATTTTATTTTCTTGGGCTCTAAAATCACTGCAGACTGCGGCTGCAGACATGAAATTAAAAGACCCCTGCTCCTTCGAAGGAAAGCTACAATAAACATAGCGTGTTAAAAAGTCAAGACATCACTTTGTCGACAAAGGTCCATATAGTCCAAGCTATGACTTTTCCAGTAATCATGTATGGATGTGAGAGTTGGACCATGAAGAAGGCTGAGAGCCAAAGAATTGATGTTTTCGAACTGTGGTGGGCTGGAGAAGACTCTTGAGAATACCTTGAATAGCAAGGAGATCAAACCGGTCAGTCCTTAAGGAAATCAACCCTGAATATTCATTGCAAAGCCCAGTGCTGAAGCTGAAGCTTCAATACTTTGGCCACCTGACGCGAAGAACTGACTCATTTAAAAAGACCCTGATGCTGGGAAAGAGGACGTCAGGAGAAGTCAGGAGAAGTCAGGAGAAGTGGAAGACAGAGGATGAGATGGTTGGATGGCATCAGTGACTAAGTGGGCATGAGTCTGAGCAGACTCCGGGAGATGGTGAAGGATAGGGAACCCTGGTGCGCTGCAGTCTACGGGGCTGCAAAGAGTCAGACACAAATGAGTGACTGAATAACAGCAATATGGACATATGAGCCACGAATTCACTTTGACACACCCAACTCCAGTCCAGTAGCATAGGATTCACTCTAGTTTTTTTCTTTCTGTAGTTGTATCTATTCTCTCCTTATTCTCAGTATTATTTTATGAGCCCCTGTATGTAACTCTTCCCCCATCTCTGTCACAACTCCATTTACCCGAAGAAGCCCTTTTACCCTGCTCAAGCTTTGACTCCCCAGCTAGACCACATCCCACGCAGACACCATCTTCACCTTACTCATGTGCCACCCCTCACCTTGGTCAGACCTTGCTCTGGCATGGCTTTCTCAAACTCAGCCAAACATAGAAACCACCTTGCCCAGACCTACCTAATAGCCTCAGGACTGAAATGACTAAACAAAGAAGATGAGGGAAGAGAAGGGAAGGGAAAAGAAAGAACAATAATTGGGGATTTAACCACCGGGTTTTGGGATAGTTTGTTAAGCAACATTATTGTGGCCAGAATAAACCAAGATACTGGCTTTTACTATTTATTCCTACTATTCATGCCTCCTGTTACCTGGAGGCATAACTACCCAAGTCTAAATCAGCTTGTCTGGTTTTTACTTCAGTGCCTGCGTGCCTGCTCAGTCGCTCAGTTGTGTCTGACTCTGCGACCCTATGGACCGTAGCCTGCCAGGCATGGGATTCTCCAGGCAAGAACACTACCCAACTTCAAACCTGCCTCTTTTCACTCTAAAGAGGAGAGGGATTAGATGTTTGGTTAATTACTGAAGACAGTTAATTCTACCTCTTAAATACTTTTGAATAGCTAACCTAGGCCAGAGTGATGGGGTGTAGCCAGATTAAATCAATGTTTATTCCCCTGGTACATTAAAAGAGCTGGAGTCAGACCTAAAACTAGAACATATGAATAAGAGAGTAAGGATATAAAGAGGAAAATATGAGTATTTTAATATAAAAGGATTTTTAAATCAATTCTAGTACAAATGACAAAAAGATTATATCAGTACAATCGCTGTATCGAGCAGCAAACCAGTCCTAATGTAGACTAAAGTTTAAATGTACTACAGTGATCAAGTAAGCTAGAAAAATGAACTGAGTCTGTGTAGCCCAACTAAACATATCTTTGGATAGAGTTTTGTTAGAAGGGAATTAAGAAACCTATTTTGTAAATTACTCTAGTTTCGTGTGTGGAGTTTATGCATTCTTTTTTCTTATGAAAAAATCCAACCTTTGGCATTGTATTTCACAATTTGTTATTATACATTGAGAGTTACAAAAATGTTCATAGCTTTTGACCCAGTAATTCTGATCTTGGCAATATACCCTTCTTATAAGAGTGCTAGGTTAACAAACAGTCTAAATGTGCAACAATATAAAAGTGGACAAGTAAATATGGATTATTTTGCAACCACTACAAATTTTAAATATGGAAACTATGGAGCAACTTGGAAAATAGCTTAGGGAATAATGTTACTTGAAGTAACCAGGATACGTATGTATACATACAACATGATTCAACCATTTTAAATTATGTTTTTAAAATGAGTGGGCTTGTAGAGCCATGAATGGGGCAGGGTCGGGCCCTTGCCGGCAGGCGCGAGTGTCCCGTCT
>SJYX01012737.1:122071-160982 GCA_006410675.1 Oreotragus oreotragus | reverse complement strand
TCCTTAAGGAAATCAACCCTGAATATTCATTGCAAAGCCCAGTGCTGAAGCTGAAGCTTCAATACTTTGGCCACCTGACGCGAAGAACTGACTCATTTAAAAAGACCCTGATGCTGGGAAAGAGGACGTCAGGAGAAGTCAGGAGAAGTCAGGAGAAGTGGAAGACAGAGGATGAGATGGTTGGATGGCATCAGTGACTAAGTGGGCATGAGTCTGAGCAGACTCCGGGAGATGGTGAAGGATAGGGAACCCTGGTGCGCTGCAGTCTACGGGGCTGCAAAGAGTCAGACACAAATGAGTGACTGAATAACAGCAATATGGACATATGAGCCACGAATTCACTTTGACACACCCAACTCCAGTCCAGTAGCATAGGATTCACTCTAGTTTTTTTCTTTCTGTAGTTGTATCTATTCTCTCCTTATTCTCAGTATTATTTTATGAGCCCCTGTATGTAACTCTTCCCCCATCTCTGTCACAACTCCATTTACCCGAAGAAGCCCTTTTACCCTGCTCAAGCTTTGACTCCCCAGCTAGACCACATCCCACGCAGACACCATCTTCACCTTACTCATGTGCCACCCCTCACCTTGGTCAGACCTTGCTCTGGCATGGCTTTCTCAAACTCAGCCAAACATAGAAACCACCTTGCCCAGACCTACCTAATAGCCTCAGGACTGAAATGACTAAACAAAGAAGATGAGGGAAGAGAAGGGAAGGGAAAAGAAAGAACAATAATTGGGGATTTAACCACCGGGTTTTGGGATAGTTTGTTAAGCAACATTATTGTGGCCAGAATAAACCAAGATACTGGCTTTTACTATTTATTCCTACTATTCATGCCTCCTGTTACCTGGAGGCATAACTACCCAAGTCTAAATCAGCTTGTCTGGTTTTTACTTCAGTGCCTGTGTGCCTGCTCAGTCGCTCAGTTGTGTCTGACTCTGCGACCCTATGGACTGTAGCCTGCCAGGCATGGGATTCTCCAGGCAAGAACACTACCCAACTTCAAACCTGCCTCTTTTCACTCTTAAAGAGGAGAGGGATTAGATGTTTGGTTAATTACTGAAGACAGTTAATTCTACCTCTTAAATACTTTTGAATAGCTAACCTAGGCCAGAGTGATGGGGTGTAGCCAGATTAAATCAATGTTTATTCCCCTGGTACATTAAAAGAGCTGGAGTCAGACCTAAAACTAGAACATATGAATAAGAGAGTAAGGATATAAAGAGGAAAATATGAGTATTTTAATATAAAAGGATTTTTAAATCAATTCTAGTACAAATGACAAAAAGATTATATCAGTACAATCGCTGTATCGAGCAGCAAACCAGTCCTAATGTAGACTAAAGTTTAAATGTACTACAGTGATCAAGTAAGCTAGAAAAATGAACTGAGTCTGTGTAGCCCAACTAAACATATCTTTGGATAGAGTTTTGTTAGAAGGGAATTAAGAAACCTATTTTGTAAATTACTCTAGTTTCGTGTGTTGAGTTTATGCATTCTTTTTTCTTATGAAAAAATCCAACCTTTGGCATTGTATTTCACAATTTGTTATTATACATTGAGAGTTACAAAAATGTTCATAGCTTTTGACCCAGTAATTCTGATCTTGGCAATATACCCTTCTTATAAGAGTGCTAGGTTAACAAACAGTCTAAATGTGCAACAATATAAAAGTGGACAAGTAAATATGGATTATTTTGCAACCACTACAAATTTTAAATATGGAAACTATGGAGCAACTTGGAAAATAGCTTAGGGAATAATGTTACTTGAAGTAACCAGGATACGTATGTATACATACAACATGATTCAACCATTTTAAATTATGTTTTTAAAATGAGTGGGCTTGTAGAGCCATGAATGGGGCAGGGTCGGGCCCTTGCCGGCAGGCGCGAGTGTCCCGTCTTGTCCCCTTCAGCGCGGCCCACCGCCTCCACAGCAAATCTCTTTGTAATGAAGAAAACTTGAAATTGTGCAACAACCCAAATGGCTGTGGGCACAATTACAAAGGTTGATCCTGTTACAGGAATGGTCATGAATTTGACTGACCTCAAAGAGTAAATGGAGGAGGCGATTATGAAGCCCCTTGATCGTAAGAATCTGGATCTAGACGTGCCCTATTTTGCAGACATTGTAAGCACAACAGAAAATGTAGCTGTTTATATCTGGGAAAACCTCCAGAAATTTCTTCCTGTGGGAGTTCTTTGTAAAGTAAAAGTATATGAAACTGACAATAATACTGTAGTCTATAAAGGAGAATAAATCTTAGAGGTTAATTTCCATCCACATTTGAAGAAGATCTTTATCCCCTTGAACAATTAAGAAGTCATCACCTAACTGCTGCACTTCCACACTGTTCTGGAATCATTGTGAGTGAGTCCTGTTCTAGACTCAACTCTAATTTAAAACCAAGTTTGTAATGTATTCTGAGTATCATTTAAGTGAAGTGAAGTGAAGTGAAGTGAAGTCGCTCAGTCGTGTCTGACTCTTTGCGACCCCATGGACTGTAGCCTACCAGGCTCCTCTGTCCATGGGATTCTCCAGCAAGAGTACTGGAGTGGGTTGCCATTTCCTTCTCCAGGGGATCTTCCCGACCCAGGGATCGAACCTGGGTCTCCCACATTGTAGACAGACGCTTTACCGTCTGAGCCACCAGGGATGTCCAGGGAAGTCCATATCATTTAAAGAGTCTTTCATCTATAGATTAAAATCACTTCAGCAGAAATAAATAAATAAAATAAAATGAGACAAAAGGGAAAACAGAAGAAGTATGGTAAGACAGTCAGATTATGAGTCAAAGATTTTATTTTTTAATAATTTTATTTATTTATTATTTTTGGCTGTGCTGGGTCTTCATTGTTATGCATACATTTCTTTGGCTGTGGTGAGCAGTGCTGCTGCTGCTGCTGAGTCGCTTCAGTCGTGTCCCACTCTGTGCGACCCCATAGACGGCAGCCCACCAGGCTCCCCCGTCCCTGGGATTCTCCAGGCAAGAACACTGGAGTGGGTTGCCATTTCCTTCTCCAATGGATCTTCCCGACCCAGGGATCGAACCTGGGTCTCCCACATTGTAGACAGACGCTTTACCGTCTGAGCCACCAGGGATGTCCAGGGAAGTCCATATCATTTAAAGAGTCTTTCATCTATAGATTAAAATCACTTCAGCAGAAATAAATAAATAAAATAAAATGAGACAAAAGGGAAAACAGAAGAAGTATGGTAAGACAGTCAGATTATGAGTCAAAGATTTTATTTTTTAATAATTTTATTTATTTATTATTTTTGGCTGTGCTGGGTCTTCATTGTTATGCATACATTTCTTTGGCTGTGGTGAGCAGTGCTGCTGCTGCTGCTGAGTCGCTTCAGTCGTGTCCCACTCTGTGCGACCCCATAGACGGCAGCCCACCAGGCTCCCCCGTCCCTGGGATTCTCCAGGCAAGAACACTGGAGTGGGTTGCCATTTCCTTCTCCAATGCATGGAAGTGAAAAGTGAAAGTGAAGTCACTCAGTCGGGTCCGACTCCTAGTGACCCCATGGACTGCAGCCTACCAGGCCCCTCCATCCATAGGATTTTGCTCTAATGGTGTACTATTTCATTTGTGCTATAAATAAAAATCAAGGTGGCTTGGTAAAAAACCCAATTTTATTTTAGGTTAATTAAAGGGATCAAATAGTTAAATTGGGAGTCAGTGTGCCTTCAAAGGTGACTGATGAAAAATATCATCATTATAGTTAACATTATTGAGCATTTACCATTTCTAGGCACTGAATTAAAGGCTTGAACATGCATTCTGTATCCTTGAAGTGAAAGTGAAGCCACTCAGTCGTGTCTGACTCTTTGTGACCCCATGGACTGTAGCCTGCCAGGCTCCTCTGTCCATGGGATTCTCCAGGCAATAGTACTGGAGTGGATTGCCATTCTTAGGTAAGACTTATTTATAAAATTACTGAATTATTTTGCCAACCAGATAATTGACATCTCTTCTTGAATGACTTACAGGCATCTCAAACTCAGCAAGTTCAAAATGCTGCTGTTGCTGCTGCTAAGTCGCTTCAGTCGTGTCTGACTCTATGTGACTCCATAGATAGCAGCTCACCAGGCTCCTTCGTCCCTGGGATTCTGCAGGCAAGAACATCGGAGTGGGTTGTCAATTTCCTTCTCCAATGCACGAAAGTGCAAAGTGAAAGTGAAGCTGCTCAGTCGTGTCTGACTCTTAGCAATCCCACGGATTGCAGCCTACCGGGCTCCTCCATCCATGGGATTTTCCAGGCAAGAGTACTGGAGTGGGTTGCCATTGCCTTCTCCAAGTTCAAAATGAAACTTTTAATATTCTTTTCCAAACTGACTCTGCCTACAGTCATCTCTCCGTTGATGGCAACATCATCCTTCAAACTGCTCAGAATAAAACCCTGTGAGTCATACATCCAGTTTATCAGGAGATCCTGCCAATTTTATCTTCAAAATATGCCCAAAGTTTGTCCACTTCTCACCTCTTCCACTGCTAGCACCCTGGTCCCAGCCATTTTGTGCCTAAATGACTACAGTGGGCTCCTTGCTGACTTTCCTACTTTTATATTTGCCTCTCTAGTCTATTCTTAACACATGGAAACTATTCAGAGGCATCCTTTTAAAATCTGTCAGATCACCTCTCCTTTGCTTGAAATTGTCCAGTATCTTCCCATCATACTCAAAATAAAAGCTAGAGTCCTAACAATGGCCAAAAGGCTCAACATCATCTGTGCTCCCCTGGCTTTTAAGACGTTATCTCCTACTTTTCTCCCTTTCAGTCACTTCACTCAGCCACAGCCACGTTAACACCCTTGATGTTGATACCAGTACCAGTCATTCTCCTGTCTTGGTGCTTTTGCCTTAGGACTTAGCTCTCCTCTTCTTGGAATACCCTTCACCCATATGTCCACATGGTTCATTCCTTCTCTTCAAATCTTTGCTCACACGTCACCTTTGCCATAAGGCTACCTCTGATCATTCGGCAACAATGTAGCCTGCCTCTATGCCTCCAATACACCAGATCTCCCTTACTCTATTCTTTCTATAGCAATCATCTTCTAACGAGCTCCATATTTTGTTAAGTCTATCTCTAATTTTCTTGACAAGATCTCTAATCTTTCCCATTCTACTGTTTTCTTCTGTTTCTTTGCATTGTTCACTTAAAAAGGCTTTCTTATCTCTCCTTCCTATTCTTTGGAACTCTTTCATCAGATTGGTTTTATCTTTCCTTTTCTCCTTTGTCTTTCATATCTCTTTTCTCAGCTATTTGTAAGTCCTCCTCGGACAACCAATTTTATTTTTTGCATTTCTTTTTCTTGGGGATGGTTTTGATCACCACTGCCTGTACATTATTACAAACCTCTGTCTATATTTCTTCAGGCACTCTATCTATTAGATCTAATCCCTTGAATCTGTCACTTCCACTGTAAAATCATAAGGGATTTGACTTAGGTCATATCTGAATGACCTAGTGGTTTTCCCTGCTTTCTTCAATTTAAGTCTGAGTTTTGCAATGAGTTTATGATCTGAGCCACAGTCAGCTCCCAGTCTTGTTTTTGCTGACTGTGGATAGAGCTTCTCCATCTTCAGCTACAAAGAATATAATCAATCTGATTTCTGTATTGACCATTTGGTTATGTCCATGTGTAGAGTTGTCTCTTGTATTGTTGGAAGAGGGTGGTTGTTATGACCAGCACATTCTCTTGGCAAAACTCACTATTAGCCTCTGCCCTGCTTCATTTTGTACTCCAAGGCCAAACTTGCCTGTTACTCCAGATATCTCTTGACTTCACTACTTTTGCATTCCAGTCCTCTACGAAGAAAAGGACATCTTTTGGGGAGTTAGTTCTAGAAGGCTTTGTAGGTCTTCATAGAACCTTTCAAATTTAGCTTCTTCAGCATATGTATATACATACATGTTCTGAAATTAGATTAGATAGTAATGATGGTTGCACAATATAAAGAATATTTTTTTTAACTGGGACTAAGTTTTATTAATTAATTACTTTTTAAAAACACTTATTTTATTTTACAGTTGATTTACAATGTAGTGTTAGTTTTAGGTGCACAGCAAAGTAATTCATTTATACATATACACACATGAATTATTTCTCAGATCCTTTCCACATATAGGTTATTACAGAGTACTAAATAGAGTGCCTTGTGCTATGTGGTACATCTTTATTGATTATTTTACATATAGTAGTGTGTGTTTGCGAATCCCAAACTCCTGACTTATTCCTCCCTTCCTTGTCCGTTTTGGGAAACCTAAGTTTGTTTCTGAAGTCTGTGAGTCTGTTTCTGTTTTGTAAATAAGTTCATTTGTACCCTTTTATTAGATTTTGTAATAAGTGATATCATATAATATTTGCCTTTCTCTGACTTACTTTGACTCAGTATGACAACCTTTAGTTCCCTCCATGTTGCTGCAAAAGGAATATTTTATTCTTTGTTTATGACTGAGTAATATTCCATTGTTGAGGTCACAAAGAGTCAGACACGACTGAGCGAATGAACTGAACTGACTATTCCATTGTATATATCCCTCTGTCAGTGGACACCTAGGCTGCTTCCATGTCTTGGCTATTGTAAACAGCACTGCAGTGAATATTGGGGTGCATGTATCTTTTTGAATTATGGTTTTCTCGAGATACGTGCCCATGAGTGGGATTGCTGTATTCACATGGCAGTTCTATTTTTACTTCTTAAAGGAATCTCCATACTGTTCTCCATAGTGGTTGTACCAATTTACATCCTTACCAACAGTGTAGGAGGGTACCCTATTCTCCATACCCTCGCTATTGTTTATTGTCTGTAGACTTTTTAATGATGGCCATTTTGACCAATGTGAGGTGATAAGTCATTGTAGTTTTGATTTGTATTTCTCTAATAATTAGTGATGTTGAGCATCTTTTCATGTGCCTGTTGGCCATCTGTATTTCTTCTTTGAAAAAATGTCTATTTCAATATATTCCCATTTTTTTATTGAGTTATTTTTTGATATATAGCTACATGAAGTGTTTGTGTATTTTGAAGATTAATATCTTGTCACTTTGCTTCATTTGCAAATATTTTCTCCCATTCTGTGGCCTTTTTCATTTTGTTTATGGTTCCCTTTGCTGTGCAAAAGCTTTCAAGTTTAATTAGGCCTTATTTATTTTTTTTGTTTTTATTTTCATTGCTCTGAAAGGTAGATCCAAAAAGATATTGTTGCGATTCATGTCATTCAATATATTCTATGAAGAATATATTAAAAACCATTAAATTATACACTTTAAAATGGTGAATTTTAAGTTATATGTACTATATCTCAGTATAAATTATATATGTATATCATAGATAAATGAGAAATAAATATATACACATATATAAGTATATACATACACATACATTACATACATACGTATCATGTATTCTGTCCACTGAGAAAATCTAGGAATCATGACCCCTCAACAGCAATGTGCATGTCTAGTGGCTTGATCCTGATTTTTAAAAAGTATTCTCCACTAAAAAGAATTAGGACTCCTTAAGGAAATGGCTATTTCTAGGTCTGGCACAGAGAAAGAACAAAATGATCTCAGGATATCTTATTGTGTCAGAAAGTAAGGAAGTAGCCAAGGAATGTTGGGGACATGTCAAAGGATGCAGAGGCCAGCTTGAAGGGGCTCCCAATGGCCAAATCTGGAGAAATTTAAGCATCAAAATAAATAAAAAAAATAACAGATTACAATCTATT
The DNA here is from genome assembly GCA_006410675.1 of Oreotragus oreotragus. Classification (NCBI taxonomy): domain Eukaryota; kingdom Metazoa; phylum Chordata; class Mammalia; order Artiodactyla; family Bovidae; genus Oreotragus; species Oreotragus oreotragus. Next base: position 153,231 of record SJYX01012737.1, on the reverse strand, counting down.
GAATAAGATACAAAAGTATACTGATATAAATCATTGTTTAAACCATAAGTTTGATGAAGAATGAGACATTTGCCTAGTATTCCTAAAATATGAATTAGAGAAGGAGAAAAAGGTTATAGTGGAGAAATGTGGCAGATACCATTTTATTCAAGTGATCAAGTTAACATCATTCGTAATGGGACATGTTGAAATCAGGTATCTCTGGACAGAATGGAGTAGGAAGAAAACAAGATCACTTCTGGAATGTTCTTGCCAGAAGGGAAGGAGTCCACCCCATGGGTCTGTGGCCTGATGGAGAGTATGGAAACCCAAATATGGTGGCAAAGGCATCTCGGTAGAGGAAGTCCTGGTGCAGGGTGAGAGGACAAGGTGAGCGTCCACTTTTTGGGGGTGACCTGGTGTGAGGCATCAGAGCCCAAGGAAGGTGCAGAGGGGCAACCTGGAGTGGAGAGCCCAAGGGGGCTGAGAAGATTGTCCACGCTAGGTGGGTGGCCCACTGAGGAGAGGCAGGCCTGAATGGGAAGGAGGGCTTCTGTATTTAGAAGTAGTCTGGCCCAAGGTGTCAAAACCCAAACAAAGTGTTTACCTGGGGAGGAATCCTGGTGTGGGGTGTTGGAGTCAACTAAGAGGAGCGAAAAAACCACACGTAGGCATTGCATATTCAAACTGTGGAAAACTAAAGACAAAGAGAAAAATTTGAAAGAAGCCAGAGCAGAGGGAAAAATCACCTTAGCTATAGAGGAATTTTCAACAGAAACCACGTAAAAAAGAACTGCTGCTAAGTCGCTTCAGTTGTGTCCAACTCTGCGCGACCCCATAGACGGCAGCCCACCAGGCTCCTGCATCTCTGGGATTCTCCAGGCAAGAACACTGGAGTGGGTTGCCATTTCCTTCTCCAATGCATGAAAGTGAAAAGTGAAAGGGAAGTCGCTTAGTCGTGTCTGACTCCTAGCGACCCCATAGACGGCAGCCCACCAGGCTCCCCCATCCCTGGGATTCTCCAGGCAAGAATACTGGAGTGGGTTGCCATTTCCTTCTCCAATGCATGAAAGTGAAAAGTGAAAGGAAAGTCGCTCAGTCGTGCCCGACTCTTATTGACCCCATGGACTGCAGCCTACCAGGCTCCTCTGTCCATGGGATTTTCCAGGCAATACTACTGGAGTGGGGTGCCACTGTCTTCTCCAGAGAAAGAATTGAGTGCAGTGAAATATGTAAAGTGTGAAAAATTAAAAAATGAAAAACAAATCTATGAACCTAATGAAGAGAGTGAACAATGAATAATATAGTGGTAATATCCAGTGAAATTATCCTTCATAAGCGATGGAGAAATAAATGTTTTCTCATACAAATAAAAACTGAGGGAATTTATGCAAGAAGACTTACCCTGAAGGAAATGTGGAAAAAAAATTCTCAGTAAAAGGAAAACTACAAAAAGGATCTACAAAAAGGAAGGAAGATCATTGGAAAAAAGAGTAAGTCATGATAAAATATTTTATTTTTCTTCTAAAATTGATTTAATAAATAACAATTTGTTTAAAGCAATAATAGTAACACTATTGAATGGTTATATCATATAAACAAGTGAAATAAATGACAGAAATGTCACAAAAGATAGGAGGGAAGAATTAAGAAAGCTATTATAGGATACCTGCCATCCCTGGGGTCGCACAGAGTCAGACACGACTGAAGTGACTTAGCAGCAGCAGCAGCAGTGCTGCTGCTGGAATAGAACGGTGTGATTTGAAAGTGAGCTTATATTAGTTAAAAATGTATATTGTAAACACTGGAACAACAACTAATTTTGTTTTTGAGGACTATAACTGAGCAGCAACATTCACAAGAAAGGAGCACATCTGGTGCCCAACTTGTTTCTCAGTACCGTTTTCTACTAAAGGGAACCAAAATTCCTTGAAGAAATGGCTGGTTGCAGGGCTGGTGCAGAGGAAGTAAAAGATGCTCCTGGACCACATTAACCTTACAAGGCAAGTGAAGGTGAAAGTCACTCAGTCAAGTCTGACTCTTTGGGACCCCATGGACTGTAGTCTACCAGGCTCTTCTGTCCACTGAATTCTCCCAGCAAGTATACTGGAGTGGTTTGCCATGCCCTCCTCCAGGGGATCTTCCAAACCTAGGGATCAAATCCAGGTCTCCCACATTGCAGGCAGATTCTTCACCATCTGAGCCACCAGGAAAGCTCAAAGAATACGGAGACATTTCAAAAAGACGCAGAAGCCAGAGTGAATGATTTCCCAATGGCCAAACTGGGAAAAATTAAGCATCTAAATAAAATGACACCACCCTCATGGGAGAAAGCAAAGAAGAACTGAAGAGCCTCTTGATGAAAGTGAAAGAAGAGAGTAAAAAAGCTGGCTTAAAACTCAACATTCAGAAAACTCTTCGGAGCATCTCTTGGACTGACAAGAGATCAAACCAGTCAATCCTAAAGGAAATCAGTCCTGAATATTCATTTGAAGGACTGATGCTGAAGCTGAACCTCCAATACTTTGACCACCTGATGCAAAGACCTGACTCATTTGAAAAGACCTTGATGCTGAGAAAGACTGAAGGCTGGAGGAGAAGAAGACAACAGAGGATGACATGGTTGGATGGCATCACTGACTCAATGGACATGACTTTAAGCAAGCTCCGGGAATTTGTGATGGATAGGGAAGCCTGGTGTGCTTCAGTCCATGGGTCAAAAAGAGTCGGATTGAGAGACTAAACAGAACAACAGATAAGGAACCATTGAATAAAATGGAAAATGTGAGTTCATATTGTTACAAATAAATAAATGAAGGAATGAATTGAGAATTTGAAAAAGAATGGGAAACGTACACAGTTTTAAAAAACTCCTAATTTACATATTACAAAGGAGAAAACAGTAGCTTCACAGTGGAGAAGTCAAGTAGACCTCGCCTTCACCAAGTGATCAAAGTGAGTATCATCAATAATGGGAAAATTGAAAACGTGTGTCACCTAATATGTTGCAACAAGAACAGAGTGTTTTATTTCAGTCACATTCCTGCCAAACACAGGTTGTTACTGTTCAGTCTCTCAGTCCTGTCTGACTGCAACCCCATGGACTGCAGCACACCAGGCTTCCGTGTCCATCACCAGCCCCTGGAGCTTGCTCAAACTCATGTCCACTGAGCCAGTGATGCCATCCAACCATCTCATCCTCTGTCGTCCCCTTCTCCTCCTGCCTTCAATCTTTCCCAGCATCAAGATCTTTTCCAATGAATCAATTCTTCACATCAGATGGCTAAAATATTGGAGTTTCAGCTTCACCATCAGTCTTTCCAATGGATATTCAGGGTTGATTACACGGGTAATCTGAACCTTTTCATGAGGAAGTACCAGAAAAACACTGTTGAAGGATATTCTACAAAATACCTGTCCTGTAATTTTCAAAAGTGTCACAATTATGAAAATCCAAGAAAAATTAAGGAACTGCTTCAGGCTAAAGGAGAGTAATGAGACAACAATTAAATGAAAGCAGGTGACTAAAATGGACTTTTGGCAATGAAGACCATTGTCAGGGCAATGGATGAGACTTGAATGTGGTCCAAGAATTAGAGGGTGGAAATAAATCACTTTGTATAATGAAGGGAATGATGGAAGATGAGATGGTTGGATGGCATCACTGACTCATTGGACGTGAGTTCGAGTAAACTCTGGGAGTTGGTGATGGACAGGGAGTCCTGACGTGCTGCAGTCCATGGGGTCATAAAAAGGCGGACATGACTGAGTGACTGAACTGAACTGAATGTATAAGTGCTAATTTTTGGCTTTTGTTGGTGTGTCATGATTATTTAGAATGTCCTTGTTTATGAGAAATACACACACGTATTGGGGACTGCTAATGAGGTATCATTAGCATCTTAGTCTCTAATGATTCAAGGTGAAAAATTCTTTGTTTTAGTGTACTTGCAAGTTTCCTATGTTGCAAATTTTTAAAACATAAAATAACTTTTTGTGAAGGAAAAAAAGTTAAAGTTTATGTGCGTGTATATATATAAGTAAAGAACTGTAAAGAAATACATGTTAACTGTGCTTAATTTTGAGAAGGGAATTATGAACTGGAGGAGTGAAGAAGGATTTTATGATGTTACTCCATAAACTTTTATATTGTATGAAACTTTCCGGGCTGGGGGGAGGCTGGAATGTCATTCTGCATCTCTGAAGGAAAGTTGAAATGACTGAACTTTAAAGAGCTGCTAGTCATAAACAACACTTCTGGCACTTTGTGGCATCCAGACTGCAGGTTTTAAAAGATTTTTTAAATGATAATTTTATATATTAGCTATCAGTGTAGAATGATAATGTTGCAATATTGCTTCATCAGTCAGTTCAGTTCAGTTCAGTCTCTCAGTCGTGTCCGACTCTTTGTGATCCCATGAATCGCAGCACGCCAGGCCTCCCTGTTCATCACCAACTCCCAGAGTTCACTCAGACTCATGTCCATCGAGGCCGTGATGCCATCCAGCCATCTCATTCTCGGTCGTCCCCTTCTCCTCCTGCCCCTAATCCCTCCCAGCATCAGAGTCTTTTCCAATGAGTCAACTCTTCGCATGAGGTGGCCAAAGTACTGGAGTTTCAGCTTCAGCATCAGTCCCTCCAAAGAAATCCCAGGCTGATCTCCTTCAGAATCTGTTTTAATAGTCAGCTAGCCTTACCATAGCAAAGTTCAGCTACCAATTTGTTATGCTTTTGTTTACTTTCTCTAACCTTTCCTTCATAGATGTTTGAGAATTTGTAAGTACTTGATTCATCAGGACTTTCCTATGTTGTGTTAATATAACCAGAGATTTTGTAAATAAATACTTAACAAAGAAAAGATGAACAAATGAGTACACTACTGGGAGGGGCTTATGTTATAAATACTGTGTTTAAATAAAAACCTGAATTCTTCCTATAACTCCTGATGAGTCCACAAGAATTTAATAATTATTTTAGGGAAGGAACTTACCCTGAACTTTGTGTGAATGCTAAACTATATTTTAAATTGCCTTCAGTTTTACTGAGTAGACATTATAAATGTTAAAAAAAAAAAAAAGAGGAAGAGGCAATTTTAAAACCATATAACAAGATTGTTTCTCAAACCACAATATTGTGCAATTACCTTTAGTTTTTCGTGTTTTTTTTGAAAGAAGTGTTGAGGACTCAAAGATAATGTGAAGGCAAGGTCACAAGTTTCTAAAGTAACATATTTAGGGAAATTTGTTCTCTAAAGTGTTTTAAAGTAAAAAAAAACTATATATATTTGAATTACAAATGACCCTCTGTACTAGTTGGAGTCATAATCCTTTAAGTCTTCACAGGATCTCATTTTTGGCCCCATTTTTTCACTGGCTTCTAATGACTGCTACATAAGATGACACAAAATTCAATATTAACAAAACATAGCAGAAAATATATACTTTTAGGGAAACTCTCCAACATGGGAAGCACCTGATGAGAAAAAGAGCTGAGTTTGAGCAGCCATTAGGTTTCAACTTAAAAAAAAAAAACCAAAAACACAAAATTAGGCGATAGGCTTCTTTTGCAATGTCCAGCGTGCCTAGGACAGCGTTTGGCTTCACGAAAGACTCAATAAGTACTTGTTGACTTCAGAAAAACTCACTCTGATATGTATCCTTAGAGACATTTTTCCCAGCCCTGATTCCCTGAGGTTCATGTAAAAATAGAACATGACCAAAATGTGAGGCAGAAAAGATTCTGGAAATATTCAGTACTAGGTCATGCTTTTTCACCCTTTCTACAAGTACCCACAAGATAGTTACATACATGGAATTGCAATTTCCTCCTTTGTAATTTTTCACTAACATTCCTACACTCAAATAATCAGTTTAGGCATTTAAGTTTTATAATATTTGGATGTAAGAGTTTCTCACTTGGTAGTGCTTCCTCAGAAAATAATACTCTAGAGAGTCTGGGATCTGACTTTCAATCTCTACTAATATTAATAAGCAAAAATTTTCAAAAGACTTTTTTGTGTGTGTGGCAATGTGGGATCTTAATTCCTGGACCAGTGATCAACTTGTGCCCTGCATTGGAAGGATGGAGTCTTAAACATTGGACTGCCAGGAAAGTCCTTCAAAAGATTTCTTTAGACATAGTTTTGTATATTCTCTACAAAAAAATACACAATAATAATCACACACTGATTTAGAGAATATTTTACTCATTCATTATTTGAAGATCTGACTCTTTAAAGGTTTCTAGCTTGAGTAAACACAATTTTCTTTCAGAATAGAACAAAGCACCATTTATTTATTTACTTATTTTGTTTCCAAGGCACTAGTATTTATATTTGTATAGCATTGTGGTTCAGAGATTGTGCTCTGTCAGACAACTCCCTTGTTTGAAACCCTGCTCACTGTGTTGTGGTTTCAATTACCCCTACCTCAGTTTCCTTATTTCTAAAAAGGGGATAGTTAAATCTATCCTTAGAAGGTTATTGTCAGGATTATATTACTATATACTGCCTAGCACAGTGTCTCTGACACAAACTAAATGCTATAAAAGTGTGTATTAAATTTTGACCGAGATACAAGGAAAAATGGTTCCAGTTTCCAAAGAGTTTGAAATCTTAAACTGACTTGCACTAGTCTAACTAAGTGCTAAGTTAAGAGATAAAAATCTCTATGTTCAGAATGAACTCAGAGAAGGAAAAATCTGCAACTAAAGTGCTTGGAGGGGATTTAATGGAGGAGTAGAACCTGTACTATTGGCTTTGAAGAATGAGTAAAGATGAAAAACTTAGGCCCATGTTAGAAGAGAAGCAAACTTTTTTTTTTAATTTGAGGATTTCTTGGCACTCATTCATATGAAACTATTTTGATTATTTTGTTTATACCAAGTAGTTATATGAGTTTAAGCTGCTTAATTTCTTTATAAATGATAACACATAATCTAATTGGAGAAAATCCAATTAAATGATAGGTACTTAATTACAGTTCCTTCAGATCTGAGGAACATGCTGATTTACTAGGTACTAATGACTTTTCAAATCCCTCCCAGCATCAGAGTCTTTTCCAATGAGTCAACTCTTCGCATGAGGTGGCCAAAGTACTGGAGTTTCAGCTTCAGCATCAGTCCCTCCAAAGAAATCCCAGGCTGATCTCCTTCAGAATCTGTTTTAATAGTCAGCTAGCCTTACCATAGCAAAGTTCAGCTACCAATTTGTTATGCTTTTGTTTACTTTCTCTAACCTTTCCTTCATAGATGTTTGAGAATTTGTAAGTACTTGATTCATCAGGACTTTCCTATGTTGTGTTAATATAACCAGAGATTTTGTAAATAAATACTTAACAAAGAAAAGATGAACAAATGAGTACACTACTGGGAGGGGCTTATGTTATAAATACTGTGTTTAAATAAAAACCTGAATTCTTCCTATAACTCCTGATGAGTCCACAAGAATTTAATAATTATTTTAGGGAAGGAACTTACCCTGAACTTTGTGTGAATGCTAAACTATATTTTAAATTGCCTTCAGTTTTACTGAGTAGACATTATAAATGTTAAAAAAAAAAAAAAAGAGGAAGAGGCAATTTTAAAACCATATAACAAGATTGTTTCTCAAACCACAATATTGTGCAATTACCTTTAGTTTTTCGTGTTTTTTTTGAAAGAAGTGTTGAGGACTCAAAGATAATGTGAAGGCAAGGTCACAAGTTTCTAAAGTAACATATTTAGAGAAATTTGTTCTCTAAAGTGTTTTAAAGTAAAAAAAAAAACTATTATATTTGAATTACAAATGACCCTCTGTACTAGTTGGAGTCATAATCCTTTAAGTCTTCACAGGATCTCATTTTTGGCCCCATTTTTTCACTGGCTTCTAATGACTGCTACATAAGATGACACAAAATTCAATATTAACAAAACATAGCAGAAAATATATACTTTTAGGGAAACTCTCCAACATGGGAAGCACCTGATGAGAAAAAGAGCTGAGTTTGAGCAGCCATTAGGTTTCAACTTAAAAAAAAAAAACCAAAAACACAAAATTAGGCTATAGGCTTCTTTTGCAATGTCCAGCGTGCCTAGGACAGCGTTTGGCTTCACGAAAGACTCAATAAGTACTTGTTGACTTCAGAAAAACTCACTCTGATATGTATCCTTAGAGACATTTTTCCCAGCCCTGATTCCCTGAGGTTCATGTAAAAATAGAACATGACCAAAATGTGAGGCAGAAAAGATTCTGGAAATATTCAGTACTAGGTCATGCTTTTTCACCCTTTCTACAAGTACCCACAAGATAGTTACATACATGGAATTGCAATTTCCTCCTTTGTAATTTTTCACTAACATTCCTACACTCAAATAATCAGTTTAGGCATTTAAGTTTTATAATATTTGGATGTAAGAGTTTCTCACTTGGTAGTGCTTCCTCAGAAAATAATACTCTAGAGAGTCTGGGATCTGACTTTCAATCTCTACTAATATTAATAAGCAAAAATTTTCAAAAGACTTTTTTGTGTGTGTGGCAATGTGGGATCTTAATTCCTGGACCAGTGATCAACTTGTGCCCTGCATTGGAAGGATGGAGTCTTAAACATTGGACTGCCAGGAAAGTCCTTCAAAAGATTTCTTTAGACATAGTTTTGTATATTCTCTACAAAAAAATACACAATAATAATCACACACTGATTTAGAGAATATTTTACTCATTCATTATTTGAAGATCTGACTCTTTAAAGGTTTCTAGCTTGAGTAAACACAATTTTCTTTCAGAATAGAACAAAGCACCATTTATTTATTTACTTATTTTGTTTCCAAGGCACTAGTATTTATATTTGTATAGCATTGTGGTTCAGAGATTGTGCTCTGTCAGACAACTCCCTTGTTTGAAACCCTGCTCACTGTGTTGTGGCTTCAATTATCCCTACCTCAGTTTCCTTATTTCTAAAAAGGGGATAGTTAAATCTATCCTTAGAAGGTTATTGTCAGGATTATATTACTATATACTGCCTAGCACAGTGTCTCTGACACAAACTAAATGCTATAAAAGTGTGTATTAAATTTTGACCGAGATACAAGGAAAAATGGTTCCAGTTTCCAAAGAGTTTGAAATCTTAAACTGACTTGCACTAGTCTAACTAAGTGCTAAGTTAAGAGATAAAAATCTCTATGTTCAGAATGAACTCAGAGAAGGAAAAATCTGCAACTAAAGTGCTTGGAGGGGATTTAATGGAGGAGTAGAACCTGTACTATTGGCTTTGAAGAATGAGTAAAGATGAAAAACTTAGGCCCATGTTAGAAGAGAAGCAAACTTTTTTTTTTAATTTGAGGATTTCTTGGCACTCATTCATATGAAACTATTTTGATTATTTTGTTTATACCAAGTAGTTATATGAGTTTAAGCTGCTTAATTTCTTTATAAATGATAACACATAATCTAATTGGAGAAAATCCAATTAAATGATAGGTACTTAATTACAGTTCCTTCAGATCTGAGGAACATGCTGATTTACTAGGTACTAATGACTTTTCCGGCTGCCTGGTGGCTCAGAGGTTAAAGTGTCTGCCTGCAACGCGGGAGACCAGATGACTTTTCAGCAAGGGTATGCCTTTCTTCATTCATCTTTAAGGAAAACTTGTATCTTTTATACACCTAAAGAAAGTGTAACTAATTGATCTGCTAGCACCAGACTTCACATCAGAATTACAGATGTTCAAAATCAATGAAGATACTGCTGCAAAGTTCTGTTTAGCGTTTAGTTGGCAGTAACATACTACAAACCTTCAAAATATATTGTAATTTCCAAAAAGAGACGTAGGAACCCAAAGCGAAAAATGACCTCTTAAAACAATTTAGACTGACTTCAGCCTTCTCTGTGTTAAAATCAGGAAACTAAGTCAAATTCTCCCATGGCCCTAAGTAAGCCAGAAAGCTGCATTAATTCTTCCAGGTACCCCTGGGGTACGATTTGATGCTGTTGCCTTCTTAGTCACCAAATCATTTACAAAGTGGGACGATAACATATGTCTTCAAATGTGATTCCTAGGATCAAGCCCATACAAGTTGAGAAACTAGGAAAGGATATTGCCACAACCTCTATCAAAACGCTCCAGCTGTTAAAGAACACACTTTTCCCTGTTTACATTCCCCAGCGAGTTTATGCAGCGTCCACAACCATCCCATCCTCCTAAGCTTTTCTGCTGTTGTGACCACCACAGGAAAACTTGTATCTTTTATACACCTAAAGAAAGTGTAACTAATTGATCTGCTAGCACCAGACTTCACATCAGAATTACAGATGTTCAAAATCAATGAAGATACTGCTGCAAAGTTCTGTTTAGCGTTTAGTTGGCAGTAACATACTACAAACCTTCAAAATATATTGTAATTTCCAAAAAGAGACGTAGGAACCCAAAGCGAAAAATGACCTCTTAAAACAATTTAGACTGACTTCAGCCTTCTCTGTGTTAAAATCAGGAAACTAAGTCAAATTCTCCCATGGCCCTAAGTAAGCCAGAAAGCTGCATTAATTCTTCCAGGTACCCCTGGGGTACGATTTGATGCTGTTGCCTTCTTAGTCACCAAATCATTTACAAAGTGGGACGATAACATATGTCTTCAAATGTGATTCCTAGGATCAAGCCCATACAAGTTGAGAAACTAGGAAAGGATATTGCCACAACCTCTATCAAAACGCTCCAGCTGTTAAAGAACACACTTTTCCCTGTTTACATTCCCCAGCGAGTTTATGCAGCGTCCACAACCATCCCATCCTCCTAAGCTTTTCTGCTGTTGTGACCACCACTTGCTCTTGTAACTCCTTCCATCTACAAGTCGTGCTGTGTGCTTCACACTTTCTGCTCAGCAAAATTTACCTGTTGTTTTTCCTATTCCTGTGGGGTCTTGCTACACACATTGTCTAATTTAATAAAATAACTATAGTAGGAAATCAACATTTCGCTTCCCTTCAGTATTTTATTGGAAAGTCTATTGCAAAGAGTATTCAAAACATTGAAAACCAAGAACACTATGTCATTCTTGGAGAGTTCTCTTCTAAATGTCAAATCTGATATGTTATTTTACCCCTAGTGAATCATGGGAGGAACAATCAACTTTATAAAGCACCAAAAGGGAATGGAGAGAAGAATAACCTAGGCGAAATTTAGACCTGTTGAAATGTATTTTCAGCTTAGAAATCTATGGTTAATTTGCACAACATGTCCTCAGGCAGAATGACTTCCTAAATTTGAACTTGAAGTTGACACAGAGGAGAAGCAATCTGACACCTCTGTTGCAACCAGCCTATTTTCAACAGTCAGAAAAACAAACTCATATAAAACTTATCTCTGAGTTTTTGGTAGGGTACCACTGAAAGAATGATGTCACTTTTCCTTTCTTGTGCTTTTAAGATCTATGAGACCATTTCCTAGAAGATGTGTTCCTTTAGTTATAATGAACATGGGCAGGCAGACAGATCTCACAAGATGCTTCAATGTCTGAAAATTTGCAGTTTCTGGTAAGAGCTGGAAATTTCTGTTTTAAGTGGAGTCTTGGTAAGCAGCCCTGATAAATGTTTCCTCAATTGATTTAATTTCTGATGATTTTCACATTCTGCTTTTGAGTTGAATCCTAAATATTTGACCGTTTTAGAATGTGGAATTCACAACCAGCAAATGAAGCCATCTTTATAAATGTCTCCAACATTTTAAAAAATAGTAATAAGCATTTTGAATTTACAGTAAGCACTTGTTCAACAAACTGAGCTGTTGTCTCAATGGAAAGAAGCTTTCTGCTAACTGGATGTCTTGGCTGTATCATCANGTTGAATCCTAAATATTTGACCGTTTTAGAATGTGGAATTCACAACCAGCAAATGAAGCCATCTTTATAAATGTCTCCAACATTTTAAAAAATAGTAATAAGCATTTTGAATTTACAGTAAGCACTTGTTCAACAAACTGAGCTGTTGTCTCAATGGAAAGAAGCTTTCTGCTAACTGGATGTCTTGGCTGTATCATCACTTTTTTTTAAATTTTTTTTTTGTGTGTAATAAACTTTTATTAATAAAGGAGATAGAGAAAGGTTCTGACAGACATCAGAAGTGGGCAGAAGGAATACCTGCCTGCTAGTCTTTAGCTGGATGTTGTATAGTTACTAAGTAAAAAGTAAAACTAAAAAGTCTCCCTGTCGTGCCCGACTCTTTGCGACCCCGTGGACTGTAGCCTACCCGGCTATATTAATAAAGGAGATAGAGAAAGGTTCTGACAGACATCAGAAGTGGGCAGAAGGAATACCTGCCTGCTAGTCTTTAGCTGGATGTTGTATAGTTACTAAGTAAAAAGTAAAACTAAAAAGTCTCCCTGTCGTGCCCGACTCTTTGCGACCCCGTGGACTGTAGCCTACCCGGCTCCTCTGTCCATGGGATTCTCCAGGCAAGGATACTGGAGTGGGTTGCCATTTCCTTCTCCAGGGTGTATCATCACTTTTATGATGAAAAATGGTATAGTGATTTAGGTATTTTTTCCAAGAAAAGAACTACAGAGTAATGATAAAATGTAATGGATTGTTTGGGAAATGATTCTTCAAATACAAGATCTTACAGGTAATATCCTTTTCATGAATTGACTGGCAAACAAGGAACACACACAGCACTGTGACTGAATGAAGTGAAGTGAAGTCGCTCAGTCGTGTCTGACTCTTTGTGACCCCATGGACTGTAGCCTACTAGGCTCTTCTGTCCATGGGATTTTCCAGGCAATAGTCCTGGAGTGGATTGCCATTTCCTTCTCCAGGGGATCTTCCCAACCCAGGGATCGAACCCGGGTCTCCTGCATTGTAGACAGACGCTTTACCATCTGAGCCACCAGGGAAGTCCAAGTGGCATAATTTTCAAGGTCCAGACAGAAAATAAGAAAGAGGTGAGTGAATATTATGTATTTGATGGCAGTGAATTAGAATGTATTATAAAAATAGTGAATGTATTTTTCATATGCATATTTCAGCTCCTATCCCAGGAAAGCAGATATCAGCTGAGAATTAGAAGTGCAAGAGATTTATTATGGATAAGGTCTGTGAAAGATAAAGGAGGGAAAACAGAAGTCAGTCTGTGATGAAGGTCTGACACCTTTGAGAGGTGGGAGGGAAGAACTGAGAACTGGATGGGAAGAACTGTAGCTTATGATACAGCTCTGAGAAAGTCTTGGCCCTTGTGGAGAGCTGCAATTAATTCCGAAGACTGCCAACAGAGGAGTTCTGTTTCTGTTACTGAACCAAACGGGTCTGTTCACCTGATGTGCTGCAAAGCCAATCTACTGACATTGGGTTGTGGTGAAGGAAAGCACAGAGTTTACTGGAAGGCGCCCACAGTTCAGTTGCTCAGTCATGGCTGACTGTTTGCAGCCCTATGGACTGCAGCACGCCAGGCCTCCCTGTCCATCACCAACTTCCAGAGCTTGCTCAAACCTATGTCCATCGAGTCGGTGATGCCATCCAGCAATCTCAACCTCTGTCGTCCCCTTCTCCTCCTGCTTTCAATCTTTCCCAGTATCAGGGTCTTTACCAGTGAGTCAGTTCTTTGCATCAGGGGCCAAAGTATTGGAGCTTCAGCTTCAGCATCAGTCCTTTCAATGAATATTCAGGACTGATTTCTTTTAGGATTGCCTGGTTTGATCTCCTTGCAGTCCAAGGGACTCTCAAGAGTTTTCTCCAGCACCACAGTTCAAAAGTATCAGTTCTTCAGAACTCAGCTTTTTGTATGGTCCAACTCTCACATCCATACATGACTACTGGCAAAACCATAGCTTTGACTAGACGGACCTTTGTTGGCAAAGTAATGTCTCTGCTTTTTCATATGCTGTCTAGGTTGGTCATAGCTTTTCTTCCAAGGAGCGAGGTGCCCTATATCGAGTCAAATAAGAATAGGCAGCTATTTTGACAGTTCCTATCAAAAGACAGGAACTACCCTATGGCTTTGAGGGAAAGGTTTTTTTTTTGACTGTGCTGAGTCTTTGTTGCCGCCCATGGGTTCTTTGTTGCTGCATGTGGGCTTTCCTTTAGTGCGGCGAGGGGGACACAGCAGGGGGACTAGGACTTTGTTGCTGCAGTGGCTTTTCTTGTTGCACAGCACAAGTTACAACAGTTGCAACTCATGGGCTTCAGAGCACAGGCTCCTTAGTTGTGGCACACAGGCTTAGTAGCTCCGCTGCATGTGGAATCTTCCCCGATCAAGGACTGAACCCATGTGTCCTGCATTGGTAGGTGGATACCCCGCCAGGGAAGTCCCAGGGATACAATTTAGAAAGAAACGTCTTATAAATCTTTGCACTGCTGAATGAGTTTAATCAAAGAGCAACTCAAAGTTCCAAAGCACACTGTGCAAAAAAATTAAACAAAAACAACCTATTATTCTCTATAGCCATATATTTGTGAGATAAGAAGTATTGTGATTCTATGTAATCAAAACAAAGTATAAAAATTAATTGGAGGGCTTCCCTGGTGGCTCAGTGGTAAAGAATCCACCTGCCAATGCAGGAGACACAGGTTTGATCCCTGATCTAGGAGGATACCACATACCACAGAGCAACGAGGCTCTTGTGCCACACTACTGAGCCTGTGTTCTATAGCCCAGGAGCTGCAACTACTGAGCCCAAATTCTGTAACTCCCGAAGTCCGTTTGCCCTAGAGCCCACGCTCTGCAACGAGAAGCCATCACAATGAGAAGCCCACAAACAGCAACTAGAGAGTAGCCTCTGCTTGCTGCAACTGGAGAAAAACCTACTCGCAAGAATGACCTAGCCCAACCCAAAATTTAAAAAATAAAAACAATAACTGGAGGAAAAGACAAATACAAGGCAAATAATTATACATAACTTCTGATTTCCATTTTTCACATTCGTCAAAATGCCTTTATTGTTCCTTTTGATTGACTTGATAAAAGTAAACGTAAATGAGCTTATAAAATAAATGTATGTCAAAATTAAATTTATTCTACATGAAATATTGACCTAAAATGTGTTTTACAGTTTTAAAATTTGGAGAACACCTCCTTTACACTGCAGATTAGACGGAGGAATTTCTTGGGGGTGGAATAGAGAATAAAAGGGTTTTGAGGAGACAAAATTACTGCAAAGTAAAAGAGAAGCACTCCACGGGGTGACCAGTTTTTTAAAGACTTTCCTTGTTCTTTCCAAGCCATCAGTTGCTGCTATGTCCCATCTTTAATTCAGCTGGATCCTCAGGTGGGTGGGAATTGTAACAGGTGGTCTCTTCTGCAATCATCAAATTAATGTTGTCAATTCTTTGTGAAATTAAAGGCATATCTTTTTTTTTTTTTAAGTACAGATCACTTCATGAATTGGTGTGTCATCCTTGTGCAGAGACCACGCTAATCTTTGCTGTATCATTCCAATTTTAGTACATGTGCTGCTGAAGCATGCAAAAAGGCATATCCTTTTAAGCAATTGCTTCAAAAGATGAAAAAGACTATACAATGAATAGTAAGTCTCTCTTCTTCTGGTTCCTACTTACCCAGGTAATTTTCTGGAGAGAGTACAAAAAGTGAAGACAAAAACAAAAACACAACTATATAACCAAAACCTAAGTTATTAGCTTTCTTGGTACATAGACAGTAACTACAAAAACAAAAAATTTCATTTAGAAAATTTTTGTTTATTTATTCTTTCAGAGATAGTCTATGTATTTGAGTATACATATATACCCATAAATCTTTATCTTCCACATTAATCCTAAACTACAGTACAAAGAACATACATATATATCATTTTAAAAATGTAAGAATATATCTCTAGGATAAATACTTTTGTGCTTTTTTTTTGTATCAAGTTTTCTAATGATTTGTTGGCAGCTGTATATTCATACAAAGGAAGCAAGTCTTCAATGTATGACTCCATAGTTTTTCAAAAGTGAAAGTCGTGTTCGACTCTTTGAGACCCCATGGACTGTATAGCTCTTGGAATTCCCCAGGCCAGAATACTGGAGTGGGTAGCCTTTCCCTTCTTCAGGGGATCTTCCCAACCTAGGGATTGAACACAGGCAGTCTCCTGCATTCCAGGCAGATTCTTTACCAGCTGAGCCAAAGTTTATGTTAAAAGTGNCAGTGTTTCTCATGATGTACTCTGCATAGAAGTTAAATAAGCAGGGTGACAATATACAGCCTTGGCATACTTCTTTTCCTATTTGAAACCAGTCTGTTGTTCCATGTCCAGTTCTAACTGCTGCTTCCCGACTTGGCAGTCCAGTGACTAGGAATTGGCACTTTCACTGCCTGGTCTGGGTTCGATCCCTGGTCAGGGAACTAAGAAGCCAAGCTGCTGCTGCTGCTGCTGCTACGTCACTTCAGTCGTGTCTGATCCTGTGCATGGCCAAAAAAAAAAAAAACCCACAAAACCTGGGTTTAAATCTTTATATACTGACTTTTCAACTTCTTATTATGAATGTATGTAGTACAAGGGGAAAAGGGAATTGTATAGATTTTCAGTAAGAATTCTTGGTTGAAGTTTCCTTATTTAAAATGATATTTTCCTTTACAGCACAGTGAATTGTGTGACCTATTAATATAAGGACATACAAAATTTTCATAGTGATGAGGCATCCCTGGTGGTCCAGTTGTTAAGAAACCACCTCGCAGTGCAAAGTACACTGGTTCGATCCTTGGTCTGGGAAGATTCCCCGTGCCATGGAGAAACTGAGCCCACGCACCACAACTACTGAGCCGGTCTGCGGCAGCCACTGAAGCCTGTGCGCCGAGAGCCTGTGCTCTACGGGAGAAGTCAGAGCAGTGAGAAGCCTGCACATGGCAGCAAAGGTAGCCCCTGCTAGCTGCAGCTAGAGAGAGCCCCTGTGCAGCAACGAAGACCCATCACAGCCAAAAATAAATAAATAATGTTTATAGTGATGAAATAAAATAACACTTTTAATATTTGTTTACTACCTGTGCAAATCTCTTTTCTACTTAATGCGCCGAGAGCCTGTGCTCTATGGGAGAAGTCAGAGCAGTGGGAAGCCTGCACATGGCAGCAAAGGTAGCCCCTGCTAGCTGCAGCTAGAGAGAGCCCCTGTGCAGCAACGAAGACCCATCACAGCCAAAAATAAATAAATAATGTTTATAGTGATGAAATAAAATAACACTTTTAATATTTGTTTACTACCTGTGCAAATCTCTTTTCTACTTAATATTTGTCATTTTCAGTAATTTGTCTCCTTCCTGAATGCCAGCCTTAACAACGTGTTATATCAAGAACTTGAAAGCACAGAAACATAAAGTTTCTGTAAAGTTGGGCCTTTTGTAACATAATTCCCACAGACAGACACAAAACTGTAATCTAACCCACTATTTCAGGAGTAGAGAGAACACTTCTGTGACGTATGATAAGAGTTAAACCCTACTGAACTACAGATGCTTGTGTTGGCATTACAGCAGCTGTGATCTGCAAAATCTTAAAGCAAATTCTGTTGTAGCAAATTAAATAATATGTAAGGAGTTAGGTTGCCTGGAAAATCCCGTGGACAGAGGAACCTGGAAGGCTGCAGTCCATGGGGTCGCTAAGAGTGGACACGGCTGAGCGACTTCACTTTCACTTTTTAGTTTCAGGCATTGGAGAAGGAAATGGCAACCCACTCCAGTGTCCTTGCTTGGAGAATCCCAGGGACGGGGGAGCCTGGTGGGCTGCCATCTATGGGGTCTCACAGAGTCGGACATGACTGAAGCTACTTAGCAGCAGCAGTCGCAAGGAGTTAGGTTAGTTTTGATCCTGTGACTCAAGATTTAAAATTAAAAAAAAAAAAAACTGTTTTCAGTGTTTACAAACTAATTTCCTTTAGCTTTCAGAAGATTTTTCATTTTGACAAGAAAAGAATGACAAAAATGTCATGTATTAATTGGTGCCATCTTCCTATGATGCCAGTTTTGGAGAACTCTTTAAGGAGCATGAACTTTTAGAAAGATGTTTATCTACTTGTAAAGAACATAACCCCCAAGAGGTTTTCTGGACTATTCCCTAATTTGTTGGATCTTTATCAAATTTCCTGCCTATGCTCATGCGCTCACACTTAATTTGTCATAATTCTCCTTTAGAAAAGGCTCATTTTAGAGAAGCACAACAACTGTGATATTTTTGGAACTTATAAATACCTAGTCTGGGATTTCCTTAAGCCTGTCATCTGTTTCCTTGTTTCAAAACTTGCAACAGTGTTAGGCTGTGTTTTTAAAATGTTGGGTTTGTTTTGCAAATACAGGAAAAGCAACACTTCCTAATTTGCTTAGATGAGTGCCCACGTAATTTGGAATTATATCAACTCATGTTAAGTACTGCTGTTGTAACAATAGGAATGATCAGGTTTTACGTGCATGCTTACACGTAGATGCCTTTGTGTGTCTGTGGTATGAGTGTATATAATTAGTGTACCACAAGATTTTAGAGAATCAGTATGAAAGTCAATCCATTCTTTAAATATTGTGACAGAGAGACAAAACTAAAGTGAACATACCCAGATCTGCTAAGCATACTTTCTCTTTTAGTCATTGATTAACCTATTTCCCCTACCTGGAAAGGTGACAGTATTTTTCCATTCCTTAAATCCTTGAATTAGAATTCATTAACAAGAGTATTTTTTGAGGAGCGTGATATTTCCTAAAATGGTGCTTTCAAATGAGTCACATATTTGTTCAGTCTTTTAGGTACTAAACAGTTGCTTATATAATTTATATTTTAATTATATTAAAAAATCGGACAATAGATCTAGCTCAAAATTCTATTCTATACTGGAATTTCCCTTATAATTTCTGTGACAAATAGTTAATCAGTTTTTGTTGTTCTCTTAGTTAAGAGAATGTATAGGAAAGCAGCTAGTACTGTTTCTGGTACAAATAATTTTTTGCTAAAAATATTTTTTAAGTGAAGAAATTTTACCAGTGGATAATCATTTATTCAAAGATTATCATAAGGTTATTTTTTCTCCTTATTGGTTACATAGTCTACTGATTATCTGAATAAAATATGTTTATTTTTATAAACCCAAACAAAACAGAAAGTTAAAGTGTACTATAATCCCACTTCTCAGTAACAGTTACTCTTAACAACTCAAGAGACAAACACATAGACATTACCAGATGGTCAATACCAAAATCAGATTGATTATCTTCTTTGCAGCCAAAGATAGAAAAGCTCTGTCTGTACAGTCAACAAAAACAACAACTGGGGCTGACTCTGGCTCAGATCATGAGCTCCTTCCTGCAAAATTCAGGCTTAAATTGAAGAAAGTAAGGAAAACCACTAGGCCATTCAGGTATGACCTAAATCAAATTCCTTACAATTATACAGTGGAAGTGACAAATAGATTCAAGTGATTAGATCTGATAGAGTGCCTGAAGAATGGCGGATGGAGGTTCGTAACAGTGTATAGGAAGTGGTGATCAAAACCATCCCCAAGAAAAAGAAATACCAGAAGGAAAAGTGGTTGTCTGAGGAGGCTTTAAAAATAGCCAAGAAAAGAGGAGAAATGAAAGGCAAGGGAGAAAGGGAAAGATATACCCATCTGAATGCAGAGTTCCAAAAAATACCAAGGAGAGATGAGAAGGGGTTATTAAATGAACAATGCAAAGCAAGAGAGGAAAACAATAGAATGGGAAAGACTAAAGATGTCTTCAAGAAAATTGGAGATATCAAGGGAATATTCCATGCAAAGATGTGCACAATAAAGGACAGAAACAGTAAGAACCTAACTGAAGCAGAAGAGATTAAGAAGAGGTGGCAAGGATACATAGAAGAACTATACCAAAAAAAAAAAAAAAAAAGTCTTAATGACCCGGATAACCACAACAGTGTGGTCACTTATCTAGAGGCAGACATCCTGGAATGTGAAGTCAAGTGGGCCTTAGGAAGCATTACTACTAGCAAAACTAGTGAAGGTGATAGAATTCCAGCTGAGCTATTTCAACTCCTAAAAGTTGATGCTGTGGAAGTGTTGCACTCAATATGCTAGCAAATTTGGAAAACCCAGTAGTGGTCACAGGACCAGAAAAGGTCAGTTTTCATTCCAATCCTAAAGAAGGGCAATGTCAAAGAATGTTCAAAATCACTGTACAAATGTACTTATTTCACAAGCTAGCAAGATTATACTCAAAATCCTTCAAGCTAGGCTTCAGCAGTATATGAACTAACTTCCAGATGTACAAGCTGGATTCAGAAAAGGCAGAGGAACCAGAGATCAAATTGTCAGTGTTCATTGGATCCTGGAGAAAGCAAGGGAATTCCAGAAAAACATCTACTTCTGCTTCATTGACTACAGTAAAGCTTTTGTTGTGTGGATCACAACAAACTGGAAAATTCTTAAAGATATGGGAGTACCAGACCACCTTCCCTGTCTCTGGAGAAACCTGTATGTGGGTCGAGAAGGAAAAGTTAGAACCAAACATGGAACACCAGACTGGTCCAAAATTGGGAAAGGAGTATGAAAAGGCTGAAACAAGAAACACCTGGAGTAACAGGCAAATTTGGCCTTGGAATGCGGAATGAAGCTGGGCAAAGGCTAATAGAGTTTTGCCAAGAGAACGCACTGGTCATAGCAAACACCCTCTTCCAACAACACAAGAGAAGACTCTACACATGAACATCACCAGATGGTCAACACCGAAATCAGATTGATTATATTCTTTGCAGCCAAAGATGGAGAAGCTCTATACAGTCAGCAAAGCAAGACCAGGAGCTGACTGTGGCTCAGATCATGAACTCCTTATTGCCAAATTCAGACTTAAATTGAAGAAAGAGGGAAAACCACTAGCTTCCATGGTGGCTCAGATGGTAAAGCATCTGCCTGCAATGTGGGAGACCCAGGTTCAATCCCTGGGTCAGGAAGATCCCCTGGAGAAGGAAATGGCACCCCACTCCAGTACTCTTGCCTAAAAAATTCCATGGACAGAGGAGCCTGGTGGGCCACAGTCCATGGGGTCACAAAGAGTCAAACATGACTGAGTGACTTCACTCTCACTCACACTAGGGAAAACCACTAGACCATTCAGGTATGACCTAAATCAAATCCCTTATGATTATACAGTGAAAGTGAGAAATATATTCAAGGATTAGATCTGATAGAGTGCCTGAAGAACTATGGACAGAGATTCATGACATTATACAGGAGGCAGGGATCAAAATCATCCTCAAGAAAAAGAAACGCAAAAAAGCAAAATGGCTATCTGAGGAGGCCTTACAAATAGCTGTGAAAAGAAGAAAAGCAAAAAGGAAAGATATAGCCATTGGGATGCAGAGTTCCAAAGAATAGCAAGGAGAGATAAGAAAGCCTTCCTTAGCGATTAGTGCAAAGAAATAGAGGAAAACAATAGAACTGGAAACACTAAAGATCTCTTCAAGAAAATTAGATATACCAAGGGAACATTTCATGCAAGGATGAGTACAGAATAAAGAACAGAAATGGTATGGACCTAACAGAAACAGAAGATATTAAGAAGAGGTGGTAAGAATACACAGAAGAACTGTACAAAAAAGATCTTTACAACCCAGATAATCACGATGGTATGATCACTCACCTAGAGCCAGACATCCTGCAATCCAAAGTCAAGTGGGCCTTAGGAAGTATCACTACGAACAAAGCTAGTGGAGGTGACGGAATTCCAGTGGAGCTATTTCAAATCCTGAAAGATGATGCTGTGAAAGTGCTGCACTCAATATGCCAGCAAATGTGGAAAACTCAGCAGTGGCCACAGGACTGGAAAAGGTCAGTTTTCGTTCCAACCCCAAAGAAAGGCAATGCCAAAGAATGCTCAAACTACCATACAATTGCCCTCATTTCATATGCTAGCAGAGTTATGCTCTAAATCCTTCAAGATAGCCTTCAGCAGTATGTGAAGGAAGAACTTCCAGATACTCAAGCTGGATTTATAAGGAAAGGCAAAGGAACCAGAGATCAAATTGCAAAGATTCTTTGGATCACAAAGAAAGTAAGGGAATTCCTGAAAAACACCTACTTCTGCTTTACTGATTATGCGAAAGCCTTTGACTGTGTGGATCACAACAAACTGTGGAAAATTCTTAAAGAGATGGGAGTACCAGACCATTCTACCTGTTTTTTGAGAAACCTGTATGTGGGTCAAGAAGCAAGTTAGAATCTTACATGAAACAATGAACTGGTTCAAAATTGGGAAAGGGGTACAAGTCTGTATATTGTCACGCTGTTTATTTAACTTACATGCAGAGTACATCATGCAAAATGCTGAGCTGGATGAAACACAAGCTGGAATCAAGACGGACAGGAGAAATATCAAGGGCCTCAGATCTGCAAGTGATACCACTCTAATGGCAAAAAAGTGAAGAGGAACTAAAGCGCCTCTTGATGAGGATGAAAGAGGAGGGTGAAAAAGCTGGCTTAAAACCCAGCATTTAAAAACTAAGATCATGGCATCTGGTCCCATCACTTCGTGGCAAATAGAAAGGGAAAAAGTGGGAGCAGTGACAGATTTTATTTTCTTGGGCTCCAAAATCACTGTGACTGTAGCCATGAAATTAAAAGACACTTGCTCCTTGGGAGGAAAGCTAGGATAAACCTAGACAGTGTATTAAAAAGTAAAGACACCACTTCGCTGACAAAGGTCTATATGTATAAAGTTATGGTTTTCCCAGTGGTCATATTTAATGTGAATTGATGCTTTTGAATTTTGGTGCTGGAAAAGACTCTTGAGAGTCCTTTGGATTGCAAGATCAAATCAGTCAAACCTAAAGAAAATCAACCCTGAATATTCATTGGAAGGACTGATGCTGAAGCTGAAGCTCCAAAACTTCGGCCACTTGAGGTGAAGCACCAACTCACTGGAAAAGACCCTGATGCTGGGAAAGACTGAAGGCAAAGGAGAAGTGGGCAGCAGAGGGTGAGACTGTTAGATAGCATCACTGACTCAATGCACATGCATTTGAAAAAACCCAGGAGATAGTGAAGGACGGAGAAGCCTGCTGAGCTGCAGTCCATGGGGTCACAAAGAGTCAGACGTGACTTAGCGACTGAACAACAATAAATGTGTAGATATACGTGTGTGTGTACACATATACATGTATTCCCTGGCCTTGACAGCATGAGAACAGTGTCTTTCAAGTAATGAGTACACCCACCCTCTATACCTTGGTTTCTAAATATCATCCTTTTTGAAAAAGAATCAGCACTCTTTAGAAGTGGCTGATTCCAGGGTTGAGGCAGAGAAGTACAGTGTTAGTCTGGAACATCTTCTGCCAGACAGTAAGAATACTCTCAAAAACCAATGTCACTGTCTCAAAAGGACAGAGGAGGTGGTGTGAAGGAACTCTCACTGGCCAATTTTAGATAATGTGAGCATCAAAATGCATAAATACAAGAAAGGGTTATAACACGTTTTTAAAAATCCACAAGTCCCTATTGTCACTAAAAAAAAAAAAAAAACCAAACTAATGTTGGGTAGAGGAAAAGGTTTTTTTAAGAAAGAGAATAATAATAACTCGAAAATGTAAGCAGAGGGACTTCCCTGGTGGTTTGATGGCTAAGATTCCACACTCCCAATGCAGGGGGCCTGTGTTACATCCCTGGGGAAATGGCAACCCACTCCAGTGTTCTTGCCTGGAGAATCCCAGGGACAGGGGAGCCTGGTGGGCTGCCGTCTATGGGGTCACACAGAGTCGGACACAACTGAAGCGACTTAGCAGCAGCAGCAGCAAAGGAACTAGATCCCACAGGCTGCAACTAATGGGTTTGTATGCTGCACCTAGAAGGCCCTGCATGCTACAACCAAGACCCAGTACAACCAAATAAATATATATAAGAACAAATGATGGAAATAGAAAATCACCATTTTATAATCATTTGGGGAATAACTGATTTGGGCAAAAGTCACCATGGTGTAGAACGCTGCTGGAAGGCAAGACATTCACATGAACTCATGTGAATTCCTTGTTAATTACACAAGGGAAATGGACAGTTATAATGGTGGACTCAGCAGCACCATATTAACCAAGTGATGAAAGTAAACACTGCCCATAATTGTGCACACTGATATCATTTGTCTCTGAGGGGATGCACTGAGAAGTACATAGAATTCCATCCAAAAATTTTGAATCTCATCATAAGGAAAGAATTAGAGAGTTCCAAATTAAGGGATGTTTGGCAACTGCAGCTTGGGCTCCAAAAATATCAGTGGCATGAAAGACAAACAGAGGAGACTAAAGAAATAAGACAACCAAATGTAATGTGTCATCGTTCACTGGATCCCAGGGAGGGGAGGAAAGACACAAACACTTTAAAGAACGGTAGTACTGAGATGCTTGGGGAAATCTGAATATGGGCTATATGTTAGGTAATATCATTGCATCAGTGTCAAATTTCTTGACTATAATAATTAAATTGTGGCTATGTAGGAGAAATTTTTTGTTCTTTGGAGGTACAACCTTAAGTACTTGGGGATGAACTGTCATCATACTTGCAACTAACTCTTAACTGGTTTGGGTGGAGGGTGGAGGGGAAGGAAATACCTAAGTTTTTTTTTTTCTTCATGTATATCTTTCCATACATATCTGTGAAGAAAAGAGAAGTAAAAGGGATGTGGCAAACTGTTAACAATAAATCTGAAAGAAAATGGGTGTTGACTGTATTTTTTTTTCCAACTTTCCTGTAGGTTCAAAACAAAAATTTGGGAAAACAAATCGATTAGATACAATTCACGAAATTTTTTTCATTTTAAACAGGAGACTTCCAAAAAATGTTTAGGCTGACCACGCTTGCTTTGAGCTATAACTCTAGGCACCCAGAAAATAAAAACTATCTTCAAGGTCACTTCAGGGTGAAAGGTCCTTCAATGTTGGGGGCAGGGCTTTAAGGAGCTTGGTCAAGGGGATAGGATGCATCCCTTTGGGGCCGTTTGGATGCCTCAGTTCATCAGAACTGGTCAAGGTCATGGCTGGGAGTGGACCTGAGTTTCATCTCTGTGGCATCCCTTCCAGTTCTCCTAGCAGTAGCTACCAATCCTTTGAAGAACCGCCAATTCCCAAACTACATGCTTCTGTTGCAGATGTCAATCACAGGCCCTTGTTCCCTGGGCAAAGGATGAATAAATAATCCATGACTGGCCAATCCAGACCCCAACATCAGGATAACAGCCTTGTGGACCCAGCCTAGCCCAAGGAAGGGTATGTGGACCCCAAGGATGGGTCCACCGGCTCTTATCCTGATGTTTTATTAACGGATGCTCATCTTACTCTGGGTTCTTTGGACATATTATAAATCTGGAGTTATCTGTAGCCAGTAACAAAAAGAATAAAAATTTAAAAAAAGAAATCCAGACTATGACACTTAGTAGCTGTGTTGCTAGGACAGGCTGTTAGTTGCTCAGCTGTGTCTGACTCTTTGCGACCCCATGGACTGTAGCCCACTAGGATTCTCCACCCATGGGATTCCCCAGGCAAGCATATTGAAGTGGGTTGCCATTTCCTTCTCCAGAGGATCTTCCTGCCCCAGGAAAGAATCTGCCGTATTACTGGCAGATTCTTTACCATCGATTGGATAAGCTGCTGGCAAACTGGAAATAGTCAGCTTTGCTTTGGGGCCCTTCAAGTCACTGTAGCTCTGTGATTACAGTTCCCTTATGGACCCTGTGGCTCCTGCATCATGCGGTCTTGAATTATAGTCATCTGGCCTTCTACTACCTCAGTTACCCACAGTCAACTGTGACCTGAAAATACTAAGTGGAAAATTCCAGAAAAAAATAAAATTGTAAGTTTTCAATCACATGCTGTTCTTGGCAGTATGAGGAAATCTCACGCCATCTTGTACCATCTCGTGATGTCTCTCCCAGAATGTGAACCATCTCTTTGTCCAGGGTGTCTCACCCGTCAGCCCCTGAGTTGGCATGTTGGCTATCAAATCTACTGTTGATAGTACTCATGTTCAATTGACCCTTATCTTACTTAATAATGGCCACAAAGCACAGGACTAATGATGTTGGCAATTCAGATAAAGCCAGAGAGAAGCCACAAAGTTCTTCCTTTAAGTGAAAAGGTAGAAGTTCCCCACTTAATAAGGAAAAGAACAGAAATCATCTGCTGATGTTGCTAAGATCTACGCTTAGAATGACTTCCATGGGTGAAACTGTGAAGAATGAAAAAGAAATTGGTGCTTAGTGTGGCTGTCAAACCTCAAACTAAAAGTTCCAGCCACATGTGTGCTGTTTAGTTAAGATAGAAAAGGCTTTAAAATTTTCTAATAAGATATTTTGAGAGAGAGAAACCACAATCACATCATGTTTATTACAGCATACTGTTATAATTTTGTTTTTAGTTATTGTTATAAACCACTTACTGTGTTCAATTTATAAATTAAACCTTGTCACAGGTATGCATGTCTAGGGAAAAAACATTTACATAGGGTTTGGTACCAATATATGTGCAGTTTCTGGTCTCCATTGGGAGTCATGGGATATATCCCCTAAGGACAAGGGGAGATTACTATACAGGCAGCATCTTATGCCACAGATTGAGCTCTACTTCGTAGATAAGGTGCCCCCAAACTCCAGGGTCTCAAATTTTATTATCTGAGGTGGGGCTGATATAACAACGAGAGAAACAAAATGCACAATGAATGTAATACGCTTGAATCATCCTGAAACCATCTTGCCTCCACCCCGGTCCATGGAAAAATTGTCTTCCATGAAACTGGTCCCTGTGCCAAAGAGATCAGGGACCACTGTGTAGATCACATGGCTCATAAGCATGTGGGTGCTTATGTGTACACACACTTTTCTGGAAAATGCCTTCTTATTTGCTGAGTCCCTGCCCTCTCATAGGGCTTTCCTGGCGGCTGAAATGGTAAAGAATCCGCCTGACAATGCGGAAGACACAGGAGATTCAAGTTTGATCCCTGGGTTGGGAAAATCCCCTGGAGGAAATGACAACCCACTCCAATATTCTTGTCTTGACAATTCCATGGGCAGAGGAGCCTGGCAGGCTATAGTCCATGGGGTCACAAAGAGTCAGGCAAGAGTAAGAGACTAACACTTTCACTACTTTACCCTCTTAAAGGTCTTTCGCTCATTCAATAAACACGGAAGACTAACCATGAGCAGACATGGAGCACAGCGCTCTGGGATGGTGCATTCCAAACACCACCCTGATTGCCTAAAATCCCCAAAAAAGGCTTATCAGCATAGCTCGGTGGGTCCCATGTCTAGAGATTCTGAAGAGACTCTGTGTACTTAACAAGTCATCCAAGTAATTAGAATCCCTATTCCTGTGTAGAGAACACTGCAGTGGGGGCGGGCAGAGGAGACAGGGACGTGCAGCTGAAAATCCAGCGCTTTTTCTCGGGGAGCAACTAGGTAAGTGGGGACAAAGGCAATTCAGCTAACTTTCTGTTGCAGCAGTAATCAGTGAGGTGTCCAAAGTGAACACTGTAGAGTCAGCTGAGGAATCTAAAGCTAAATGGAAGGAAGGTGCCACAGGTCTTGCTGATAGGTGCTCATGGGTTTTCTCTTCTAGTTATCTTGTCTGTTTTGTGTCTCAAAGCAATGTCCTTGGAGGAAGGACTCAGCCTGCCTATCTCACAAGTTCACACTAGAGACTGGAGAAATCAGGCCATTTAGGAAGCTGCTGCTGGCACCTTTCAGTGGAGGTGGGTGGGTGGGGGGTAGGAGGAGTGTGTGTGTGGTGGGTGTGTTGTTGTTGTGTGTTTGTGTGTGTGTACAGCCTTACTTGGGGTTCTTGACCTACATGTGTTCATGACAACCTTTCAAAAACATGTCCTCAGCAAGGGGACAATGGTGATGTGGCCGTATAAAGCTCTAAGTGAGCTTTTTGCCAAATCAGAGTGTGCCATTTATGGCAACTTTCTGGATAAACTTGGAGAAGGAAATGGCAGCCCGCTCCAGTGTTCTTGCCTGGAGAATCCCATGGACAGAGGAGCTTGGTGGGCTACAGTCCACGGGGTCGCAAAGAGTCAGACACGACTGAGCGACTTCACTCACTTCTGGATAAAAATCACAGCATATTGTAGTCATAATAACTGTAGTTTATTGGCCAATTATTACATGCCAGGGAACATAAAGGCTNCTTGCCTGGAGAATCCCATGGACAGAGGAGCTTGGTGGGCTACAGTCCACGGGGTCGCAAAGAGTCAGACACGACTGAGCGACTTCACTCACTTCTGGATAAAAATCACAGCATATTGTAGTCATAATAACTGTAGTTTATTGGCCAATTATTACATGCCAGGGAACATAAGAGCTGTTTTTTTTTTTTAAATTCTCATTTAATCCTCTCAAGAACCCCTTGAAATTAGTACTATTACCCTTACTTGATAGATGAAGAAATGAAGCTTAGGAGGGTTAGTACAACCTTTTGAGGTTATAAAGAAGTATGTTTATAAGTGCTCCTCATGTGTATTAAGTTGCTTCAGTTGCGTCCCACTCTTTGCGACCCTATGGACTGTAGCCCGGCAGGCTCCTTTATCCATGGTATTCTCCAGGCAAGAATACTAGAATGGGTTGTCATGCCTTCCTCCAGGGAAAGTGATCCTTAATAGATATTATAATTTAACAACAAACAGCATGCCCAATTAAGTTGCAAGATTTTTCCTCAACTATTATTATACATACATATTGAATACCCCTTATGTACATAGTCCCTGC
Organism: Oreotragus oreotragus; assembly: GCA_006410675.1. Lineage (NCBI taxonomy): Eukaryota > Metazoa > Chordata > Mammalia > Artiodactyla > Bovidae > Oreotragus > Oreotragus oreotragus. The sequence goes on along the minus strand of SJYX01012737.1, from coordinate 124,600 downwards.
TAGATATTATAGGAAAGCCTGAAAAATATCATAAATAGCTCTTTTCCTTAACAAGCAGTTCATCTGGTCTGGAGGTAGAATCATAAAAGGATAAAAAATATGAGCTGTTTTCCTTATTTGTGTTGCACTTTTACAGAGATTGTACTTGGACTGTAGTTGTGTAAGTCACTTCTCCTTGGCCTCCAGGCATAAGGAACACCACTTCACTCACTTTGGTATTCCTAGCACATAGTAGGTACCTGATCGTGTTGGCTGAATCAATAAACTGTTAATCTGGGGGTTGGAAGGCATGAATAAACAGTCTAATCCTTTCCTTATTCAGAGGCTCAAGGGTTTCATGCAACTTGCAAATTAACCCAAACTCAGAATAGAACACAGCTATTATTCAGCAAAAAAAAAGTTTTCAAAATAATGAGCATATTCCATATGCAGCCATCCTGAGGTAGTTTTTAACCAACTTGCCTAAATGTCCCATGAGATGCTAATAAGTTTTTCTTTAAAAAGAAAAAAATAATTCCACAGTCAAATACTTTTGGGAAATGCAGAGCTAAATAGGATTATAGGATTTCTTTTCTACAGAAATAATCAGAGCCCGTAACAGACTACTGCACACTGTGTATAAACCAAAAGATGTAGATGGGATAGTGAATAATATATGGTATATGATCAACAATATTTTCCAAATTTCATTGACAGCAGAGTGAGGAGAGATTTAAAAAAGAGAGAGAGAATTAACTGCAGGGCTGGAAGTAGGATAAGTGAGTGAGATACCTAGGGCACAACAGTTTAAAAAGCCCTCACCTGGAATGTAAGTTGGTGCATCCCCAGTGGGAAACAATACGCAAGTTCCTTAGAAAACTAGAACTACTATATCATTCAGTAATCTCACTCCTGGGTATATACCTGGACAAAACAGTAATTTGAAAAAAATCACTATGTTCATATGTTCCCCTATGTTCATAGCAGCACTATTCACAATGCCAAGACATGGAAACAATCTGAATATTCATCAAAAAATGAATGAATAAAGAAGATGTGATACATATATACAATGGAATATTACTCAGTCACAAAAAAAGAATGAAATAATGACATTTGCAGCAATATAGATGCAATCAGAGATTATAATACTAAGTCAAGTAGGTCAGAAAAATAAATACAAGTATCATATGATGTCCTTACATGTAAAATCTAAAATATGGCACAAAAGAACCTATCTAGAAAACAAATACAGACTCACAGATATCAAGAACAGATCTGTAGTTGCCAAGAGGGATGAGGGAGAGGGATGGACTGGGAATTGGGGGATGGTAGATGAAAACTATTATATTTAGAATGGATAAGCAACAGGATCCTACTGTATAGCACAGGGAACTAAATCCAATATCCTGGGATAAACCATAATAGGAAAGAATATTTAAAAGAAAAGAATGTATGGATGTGTATAACTGAGACACTTTGCTATACAGCAGAGATTGGTACAACATGGTAAATCAACTATACTTCAATTTAAAAAGAAAGAAAGAGGGAGGGAGGTTCAAGAGGGAGGAGACATATGTATACCGAATGGATGATTCATGTGGATATATGACAGAACCAATAAAATATTGTAAAGCAATTATCCTCCAATAAAAAAATAAATAAATTTTAAGAAAGAAAGCAAGCAAGTCCCCACCTACACAAAAGCACTTCCACAACCTGAGAGTGAGCTCCTCCTTCACAAAAGCACTTCCACAACCTGAGAGTGAGCTCCTCCTTAAGTTTCATATCCCAGGTGCCTTACTGCATCATCCAAGCCCTAATCAGAAAGATGCCTGCTACAGCCACTGAAAGAACTCGGCCATAAACACAGTTAGAGAAATGTTCTCTGTCTATCCCTCATCTGTGGTATCTAGTCAGGGATCATCATGATCATTTTGAAAACATTTCTACACCTTCTTCGACATATTTTACAGGGATTCTGGCTCAGCTTGGGGGTTGTGGACCTTCCCAGCCCTTCCCTGGAGGCAGAGACTTCTACGGAGGTCAGGTCAAGGGCACCAGAACCCAGCTGGTGTTCTGAGCAGAGCCAGGCTGCCCCTTTGAACTGGTCTGGGGAGAGGAAGTCCAAGTGGAACTGATCTGTTCCACACACCAGAAGTCACTGATTATTCTGTTTCTTTCACTCTTGAAAACAGCAGAGATGAAGCGAAAGTCAATAAAAGATTATCTAATGACTAGGACAATGTCTGGCACTCATAAATGGAATGAATGAATGAACAAGTAAATGAATGAACTTATGAGTCAGGCAAAGGTCCCTGCCTTCTCTTTAGTCTCTCATCCGAGCCAGATGTTCTGCTTATCTTTTGCTTTTTTCCATTTGTACACTTTCTTCAATTTCCTTCTCAATGTAAAGCCCTGTTTGATAGTAGAGCTAATGACTAAATCTGGGTGGGGCAGAGAGCCTGAGAACAAATTGTTCAAGAAAGCACGTACATTCTACAAACTTATTTCCCATTTTCTTCCTGGCTTTTTTTTTTTTTTTTTTTT
>SJYX01012737.1:109531-119976 GCA_006410675.1 Oreotragus oreotragus | reverse complement strand
TGATGCTTTTTAACTGTGGTGTTGGAGAAGACTCTTGAGAGTCCCTTGGACTGCAAGGAGATCCAACCAGTCCATTCTGAAGGAGATCAGCCCTGGGATTTATTTGGAAGGAACGATGCTAAGGCTGAAATTCCAGTACTTTGGCCACCTAATGCGAAGAGTTGACTTACTGGAAAAGACGCTGATGCTGGAGGGATTGGGGGCAGGAGGAGAAGGGGATGACAGAGGATGAGATGGCTGGATGGCATCACTGACTCAACGGACATGAGTATGGGTGAATTCCGGGAGTTGGTGATGGACATGGAGGCCTGGCGTGCTGCAATTCATGGGGCTACAAAGAGTTGGACATGACTGAGCAACTGAACTGAACAAGCAATTATATTGAATAGTTGTACATTACAGTCCAATTCATAGAGAAATTAAAAATCAGAAAGGGCATATTTGCAGAATTAAAACAGTGTATTCATTAAATATCTCTGTATTCCCTGGGCAAGAATTCAGGTTTGCTGAAAGTCCCTTTAGGAGTTTCACACTCCAGGTCTAGAAAATGGAAAGAATCACTGTGTTTCTAATGACTTAATCTGACTCATTGGTGTTAACAGGTGCTAGGCCTGTGTTGCCTCATGAAATTATCACTTTATCATGCCCCTCATACATTCCTTCTCTTTTCAGTATTTGCCTTTTATGAGACCAGATTCTTTCAATTAATAATACATATTTTCCCTTGGTGACTAAACTTTTCAACTAGCACTTAAGATGCTAGTAACACATTCAATACTTTCATAATCACCTGGTTGAATTGTTGAGGAAAAAGGCAACATACCCATCCCACTACATCTAACTCTCCAAACCTCAAACAACAGAGATTAGAAGCTATCAACTTTATATGCTGTTTTTGCATTTTATCTTTGCATGTTTTTCGGGAACTATAGTGTTTGGTTTGATTTCAAAGGGTATCCTTCTAGGTAAAGTGAATGAAGTGAGCTGATTTATCAACAAATATTCTATAAAACTGTATACTGTTGAGTTTAACTCATAACAAGTGCCAAGGTACCAAAAACACCTAGGTACTAACATTAAATAAAGTGCAGATAATCCAGCCCTTGGCTGCCAATTCAACCTCTTCCTCTGTCGCTCATCCTTCTACCATGACTGTCAAATCACGGTGGTTGTGTAACTGGTCCTAGAGCATGGCAAGCCCCTTCTCACCTCAGGTCCTTGCAGCCCCTTCTGTCTGGCCTTCTCCTGGCTTGTCTCTGATGGTGGCCCCCCTCACTCCTCAGGTGTCAGCTGGAACATTCCATCCTGAGAAGAGCCAAGTGGCCTCCTCACCTCTTGCCTCATTATTTTTCTAGGTACCTTGTCCAATTCCTTCATGGCAGTCACCACATTCAGAAATTAATTGAGTCTGTTTACTCATTTATAGCCTATATCCTCCCTCCAGAAGGATAGAGGTTATATTTCTATTTCTAGTACCAAACACAGGAAAGCACTTGCTATGGGCTAAACTGTGTCCCTCCCAAATTCATATGTTGATGCTGCACCCTAAAGGTATTTAGGTAGTACTTAGATACTATTTTGGAGAGGGCAATGGCACCCCACTCCAGTACTCTTGCCTGGAAAATCCCATGGATGGAGGAGCCTGGAGGGCTGCAGTCCATGGGGTCGCGAAGAGTCAGACATGACTGAGCGACTTCACTTTCACTTTTCACTTTCATGCATTGGAGAAGGAAATGGCAACCCACTCCAGTGTTCTTGCCTGGAGAATCCCAGGGACAGGGAAGCCTGGTGGGCTTCTGTCTATGGGGTCGCACAGAGTCAGACACGACTGAAGCGACTTAGCAGCAGCAGCAGCAGCAGATAGTATTTAGAGGTGGGACTTTGGAAGGTAGTGTTCAGATGATGTCATGAGGGTGGGGCCCTCATGATGGGATTAGGGTGAAGTCACTTAGTCCGACTGTAGCCCACCAGGCTCCTCCGTCCATGGGCATGATGGGATTAGTGTCCTTATAAAAAGAGATATCAGAGAACGGACAGACTCTTTCTCTTTATCTCTCTGTCATGTGAGGACACATTAAGAAGGCACCTATCTGAAAGCCACGAAGGGAATTCATAAGGGGTCCCTGATCTTGGACTTCCAACCTCCAAAATAAATTTCTCTTGTAAAAGTCACCCAGTCTATAGTATTATATCATGGCAGCCCAAGCAGACCAATATAGCATTCAATAAATCTTTGTTGAGTGAATGAATATATGATCTCTTGTATGTAGTCAAGCGATAACTACACTTTATAATCTGAATGGTTCTGGGATGATTTTTAAAGTGTCAGTTGGCTAGGGTTTCATACTCTATTTTTTAGGCCATTTTGATGTGGAACTTTATTAAACATGCTTGTCTACTTTTCTTTGTTCCTGTTATCACAAGGTCCTATTACTGCTAAATTTTATTGAAAGATATATTTAGGCAAAGTCCATTTGCACAGCTGGCCACCAGATCAGATGTCTAAACTAACCAAGCTTGTCTAAAGACTTTTATTTTATTAAAAAAAAAATTGGACAATTGTTTGAATTGTTCAAAAGTTTCAGCACCATGTAGACAAAAACCGCAAAACTCTGAACACCTCCACAGAACTGCATGATTCTTTGTGTGATGAATTTATGCAGGTTAATTCTAAAAACTTCTATAACTTTTCTTAGATTCTAAAGGAAGGTAATTTAAAATGAGTCTCATTTTTTTCTAGTCATCACAATTCTTATAAACATGAATTCATATTCCTCAGAATCTACTTATCTTTTAATATACTTTAAAAGCTAAAACTTAAGATTTTATCTACTTATTCAAAAAAACAAAAAACATCTGTTGGGTTATTCTAGACAACATCACCATACTGGGGAAGGGTGACATAAGTCAACGTTAACCATTTTCTGGGCGAAAAGCTAAAGGCTCTAAAATTGCTTCCCTGCTTGCTCGTCCAAAGAACAACCAAAAGTCTATATAGAACATACACCCAATCTTAGAATCTGAGGTCACCTTCAGGACATTTTTCAGAGAAAATGACTGTACTACTAATATCCAAACTACATCTATGTGACAAAACGCTTAGATACGCTATGCAATTGTGCATGTGTGCTCAATCATGTCCAACTCTTTGCAACCCCATGGACTGTAGCCCACCAGGCTCCCCTGTCCATGGAATTCTCCAGGCAGGAATACCTTGGGGTATTCCCCGGGGAATACCAAGGAATGGGATGAGAGTTCCTCCTCTAGAGATCTTACCAACCCAGGAATCAAATCCACATCTCCTGTGTCTCCTGAACTGGCAGGCAGATTCTTTACCACTGAACCACCTACTGGCACTCTACTAAGAAGAATACATAGTATCAACAAATATTAATAGAATCATTACTATGTGCCAGGCACTGTCATCAGTATTTTAAACACATTATCTAGTCTGATCCTCGGGAATGACTCTGAGGTAGCTATTATCATTATCCCACTTTACAGATGAGCAAACTGAAACTTGAAGTAAGTCACACAAATCTCTCACATCCATGTCAGTCTCATTGCACCAAAGGACTGGCTAACCTCTAACATACTACTCAGTTTTCTTGGGCCTCATAACCTTATTTATCAATCCCTGCTTGATGAAAGCCTTACTCTTTGAGAGCACTGGTCAGTCACAAACCTGTCCCTGTCGTAGATAAAAAAGGGTACTACTCAAGAAAACAAACAGTATGAGTGAGGTCTGAAGAAACTTAGTTTAAGTACTTAAGACAACAAATCATTTTCCACTTCAAATACACTTGTTTGTAGGGGGAAAAAAAAACATGATCATTTCAAATAATTCTGTCTACTCACTGAACAGTTGTCCAAAGGAAATGCATGCAATATTCACCTGACCTAGTTCAAGTTTCTTATATCCTTCAAAGGAATAAAATCAACCATGAGAACTGTAAGCTTCTTGAATCCAGTCATGACAGTTTTGTTCACATGTGTCTGGTACATGGAAAACTCTCAGTACAATATTCCCTCAGAATCCACAAGGGACTTGCTCCCACCCACACGAATACCAAAATCTGAGGAACCTCAAGTCCCTTATATAAAATAGTGTGAGTGAAAGTAAAAGTCGTTCAGTCGTGTCCAACTCTGCAACCCCAAGGAATTCCCCAGGCCAGAATCCTGGAGTGGGTAGCCTTTCCCTTCTCCATAGGATCTTCCCTACCCAGGGAAAGAACCCAGGTCTCTTGCATTGCAGGTGGACTCTTTACCAGCTGAGCCACAATTTGCATATAACCTAAGCATCTCGCCTTGTCAATTTTAAATCATCTGCAGATTACTTACGACACCAAACACAATGTGAATGCTATGTAAATAGTTTCCGGTTAAAGGCAGATTCAAGTTTTGCTTTTTGGAACTTTCTGGAATTTTGAGGGATGTGTTGTATCTGCAGATGTGGAACCCACAGATACAGAGCTGACTGCAAATGTTTTTGCTAAATAAATACTGCAATCCCTTAAATTTTCTTTAAATAGTGGCTTACCTGGTACCTTAGGTGGTAAAGCATCTGCCTGCCGTGCAGGAGACCTGGGTTTGATGATCCCCTGGAGAAGGGAATGTCTACCCACTCCAGTATTCTTGCCTGGGAAATCCCATGGACAGAGGAGTTCATGGGTCACAAAAAGTCAGACATGACTAAGCGACTAACACACACACACAAACCTCAAACTACCTCCCTCTGTATGTCTATGAGAGGTAAAGTTTCATTAATTAAATCTTTTTCTTCAGCTGGTTTGCAATTATTTTCTAGATTTCTCCATGTTTTCTTACTAACAAGATGGTCTGGACCCTAATCATCTTTGTTTGGTATCAGTGCTGCACTGCTAAACACAGAAAAGGAGAGGAAAATGTCTCTCTCCTGTTGACGCATGAATGTGTTCTGTATAGAATGTAGGATGGATAGCTAAAATGAGAGCTATAAAATTTCAATTGGTAAGTCTCTTCTGGTGGAAACAAAAAAACCTGGTCTTTGGAAAGGGTGGTGGGATTCAGATGCTAATTTATAACCATTGTCTGCAATTGTCATTGCTGGAACTGCTCAGATAGCCAAACTTGGCTGGGCTCCCTGGTGCCACCCAAACCCTCTCCCTACCTCCTCTCCCCGACCCCCTCCTCGCTGTGGAGCGGGGGCTCCAGGAACTTAAGTAGGTCTGAGAGCAGAGCTGTAAAAAGTGCGGTTCCTTGTGGCAATGAACTGCCTCTGACCCGACCTTCCAGCATGGCAGCTGCCCACTTCAAGGAAAACTTAAACCTCCACCAAAGAAGCCACGTTGATGAATTACAAGCTGCCTCTCACACATTTCCTGAATACTAAAACAACACTTTTCTCTATACCTTGCATGACTCTACATTCCATTTTTACCCCCAAACCAGAAATGAAGGTGTACATTCTCTTGTTGTTTAGTCATGAAGTCGTGTCCGACTCTTTGCAACCCCATGGACTGCGGCTCACCAGGCTTCTCTGTCCATGGGATTTCCCAGGCAAGAATGCTGATGTGGGTTGTCATTCCCTTTTCCAGAGGATCTTCCCAACTCAGGGATCAAACCCACATCTCCAGCATTAGCAGGCAGATCCTTACTCCTGAACTACCAGGAAGACCTTGCTACTCACATATCCTGAGTATGATCTGGGAGCTTCATTAGAAATGCAGAATCTCAAGCCTAACCCTTGACCCAGTAGGAGAGAATCTCAATTGTAACAAGATGTCCAGGAGATTTGTATGTAGAGTAAAATGTGAAAATCACTGCCCTAAGAGATATATGAGGGAGGGGGATACCCTCTAAAAGAAGAAAACGGCACACTTTGGTGCCAGTCCTTTCTCCAAAATAAATGTCACTTGTTGGGTGCCTGAAGCACCTCTTCTTCGACTCTCTTTCTCTCTGTGTGTGTGATTAGCACACTAGCACCTATTTGACAGACTCGAGTCCAAACCTTTACTATCCTTTGTCAACTCCCTGTACTGGCTTCGTCTTTCAAATCTTTGGTTACTACCAATTGTATTCTTCCTTCTGATCCCTACACACCTTTTCACGTCTAGTCAGAGGCAGTTATCAGGATTTCCTTGGTAGCCCAGCGGTTAAGAATCTGCCTTACTATGCAGGGGATGTGGATTCAGTCCCTGGCTGGGGAGCTAAGATCCCACAGGCACAGAGCAACTAAGCACGAGCACCGCAACCACTGCGCTTGCGCGCCACACACACACACAGAGTCTGTGTGCTGCAGGAAAAGGCTCCGCAGGACGCAGTGGAGGTCCTGCGCGTCACAGCTGAGACTCCACGCAGGGACACAACTACACAAACAAAATAAAAACCCTCTCACTTTGGGGGAAAAAACAGAGGCAGTTATCTGGGGGATTTCTGCTTACAGATCAGATGTAAAGGGTTANCCTGGAGAATCCCACGGACAGAGGCGCCTGGTGGGCTACAGTCCGTGGGGTCACAAAGAGTCGGACGCAGCTGAGTGCACATGCACAGCCTACTTGGGTGGTGGCACATCAAACAGAAGCAGCTACTACACTGTGTCGCACCCAAGATTCATGTCCCAAGAACACAATCGACCTGTGAGTCTGGCCTCTCTCTTGATGCGCAGGACTCATAGTGAGCAAGATCCAGACACTCTGATTTTCCCCAGCAGATGTGACCAAATTCACAAAGTATCTAATTATGTTGCTACAAAATATGCTGTCTTTTTATGTATCTTATCATCTTAATCCATCAGAATTTTGTTAGTGGTTACATAAAATGTCTGACACTCCTGTAGAAATGACTATGACAAACAATAAAATACAAAGTGAAGAAAGACAGCTCGTACCTCTTAGTACTGTTTTGTTTGGTTTGCTGCTTTGCAATCTCTTCCAGAGCCAGAACTGGGCTGCGGAACAGCTGCCCGCTTTTCCTGATTATCTTCTGCTTCATGGCAGTTAGACTACTCCATTCTCGAACAAACCTCAAGATCTGGTGGAAAATGAGATAATGAAAAGAGTGTACAGCTCGCCAGGCATCTTCCTTTGAAAGAGAGGCTATGTATAGCATCTGAAAACAGATGTTTTATTATAACCCCAAACAGGCTCTGAGTCTCACAGCTTAAGGTTTTCTTCAGTTTGATGCAGTTTTCCTACCTTTGTTGTGAACCATCTATGGCCAGTTCTGCAGAGGTCTCTTCCAAGCCATCAGCTCTCTATACACACCATTTAGGACACTCAGCACATGTCCCTCATGCACAGAGACCAACAGCAATAACGTGCTCACTGACACCAAAAGCGCACGTACCCCAACAGTGGCCGAGGCAAAACTGGATTTTGGGGACAGTGGCTCTTGTGGTGACAATGCAATATCTGGGCATGGTTTGTACCTGACTGCCTAAACTCTCACGGGAAAAAAACCGTCAATAATAAATCTGGGACATTTCATTAGGGACATTTCATTACTCTTATTATTAGTCAGTTATACATAACTGGCTATTTTCTGGTAATCTGAGCATCAGCATTAGATGACACCAAAGAAAACAGCTCATGGCTACCTTTTCTTTTAAGATTGGTGCAGCTGACCATGGCCAATGTTTTCATTTTTGCTCAAATGCAAAAACATAATCACTGTATTCCTGTAAACAGCACTATGCTGCATGCTGACTCAGCCCCCACACACGCTGACCCTCCTTAGCAGGGAAGCTCAATCAGGACAGATCAGAACTAAGCCCTCCTCAGCAGGTACATGGCCTGTGGCTGCACCCTGGTGCTTCCCATAAGGAATGGAGTCCCCCCACATGGTGTTATTCCTGCTCTCAGAGCTCGTCAGTGTTAGAACTTAACCTACAAAGATAAAGTGTGATTCTGTCAGATACCAACCTCACAGCTGCTAATCCTATGAATGAGAAAATAAATGATGCGAGGATGAGTCTATCCACAGAAACAGCAGCCTGAGGTGTGATCATTCGCCAGGGTAACAGATTTCACGTTTATCCTGGTAATTCATAGGCACTGCCTGGACTGATTAAAGTGTACCCAGTGATCTGACTCTGCAGCAGGCCATAAGCTGCTCTGCTTTTATCAAACTCAAAAATGGTCTTTAAAATTACTCAACAAATTTTCATTCAGAACAAATGTGCAGGATGGTTCTTACCAGGGAGCGATTTTGTTTCAGCTGAAAGCTTGCTGGTAAATCTTCCCACAGGTCTAATTTTATATCCAAAGGAATGAAATTACAGTTCATCTGGTTTCCATCCTGATTACAGATGAGGAAGTCAGCATTAATCCATTTTGTCTTAGGCACTAATAATTATTTTAAAAGTAAAGAATGCTATTATTACATTTCATGCCCAGTCTTCTAAACTGATAAACTGAGGCAGCTGATTCCAGACAAGATTCCACCTGTACTGCCCCCACTGAGAGGATATGGAGACCAGGAGGGGGCCAGGCCCTCTGAGAGCCACCACTACATTTGGTTTAAGGGTAAGCCACACCATGTAGAGAGGTGTCATCAGTCAAACATGAAGTATTTTTTTTTTATAAAGCAAAAGAATCTCTGTATATAGAAATCTACTGTATAAACAAAAGTTGAACCCATATTCCGTCTAATTCTCTCAGCCAGAAAGAAATGTTACAGTTACCACAGTCACTTTGGGGAAAGAAAAATACACAAGAAGTACTTACATAGTGATTAAAAGTTCCAAGGTGTAATTGTTATTCTGGCTGGGGTTCTGGCTGAAGTGAACAGTTTAGAGGTATACTATTAACATGACATAAGATGCCAAACATCTGTTACTGCTCTTCCTTTTAAAGAGTGTTCTTTTAGGCACTGAATGGGGGTTTTTATATGAATTTCTGTTTCGAGATTTTATTTCAGGTCTCCTAAAGTGAACAGAAAAGCTTTCTTCTGAACTCTGCTGTAGCTGTGAAAATCCCTGTTGACATTTGACCTGCTTAGTGTCTCCAGTTTAGAAAATTGATTGAATAATGTTTCATGGCAAGGGGACACGTAAGTATTTAGAAGAGTGGTAAAAATGCACTCGAGACTGTTGAGAGAGGTCAGGAAGGTGGCTGCGATATTTGCTTGGTGGCAGGCACACTGCTTTTCATACTGCTCAGGGGGTTCTCCTATGGATGTGAGTTGGACCATAACGAAGGCTGAGCGCCGAAGAACTGATGCTTTCAAACTATGGGGTTGGGGAAGACTCTTGAGAGTCCCTGGGACAGCAAGGAGATCAAACCAGTCAATCATGAAGGACATCAACCCTGAATATTCATTAGAAGGACTGGTGCTGAAGCTGAAGCTCCAATACTTTGGCCACTTGATACAAAGAGCCAACTCATTGGAAGACTCTGAAGCTGGCAAAGATTGAGGGCAGGAGGAGAAGGGGGCACCAAAGGATGAGACAGTTGGATGGCATCACTGATGCAGTGGACCTGAGTTTGAGCAGCGTTCTGGGAGACGGTGAAGGACATGGAAGCCTGGCGTGCTGCAGTCCATGGGGTCACAGAGTAGGACACGACTTAGCAGCTGAACTACAACGAAGTCACACTCTACCCTCTACCAACTGCTATTTCTCTCCAGTCTCCACCAGAGGAGGAAATACCTGACATGGTGACCCAGGATGCAGAGCCTTCAGTGTATACAGTAAGAAGTTTAAGGGCTTCTGAATTTGTGTGTGTGCTCTGCCTGGGGTCTGCCTTCTGGATTCTTGACCTTCTAGCCCCTGGGAGAGCCATTCGTTGTTACTCTTAGGTGATGGTCTCACAAAGGGCAGGAGGTGGCTTAGACACTTAGACCTGTCTCTAGAGGAGCGGGGGGCTTCTTGGTGCTCCCCGAGTCTAGAAATTCTGCATGGCAGACCAAGGCTAAAGCCTTTAAGGGAAATGTGTCCTGCCTGTTTTCATTCTTGAGTCGCTCTTGGCAGTGGTCCCACAGTGGAGGCTGCGTGGAGCTTCTGGCATTCATGATCCTCGCCGTCTCCTGATCTTCTAGCAGTATCTTCTAATATTCAGTTAGAACTAAAGATTATTACACGGTACAGCATCTGCTGCTGCTGCTGCTAAGTCACTTCAGTTGTGTCCGACTCTGTGTGACCCCATAGGCGGCAGCCCACCAGGCTCCCCCGTCCCTGGGATTCTCCAGGCAAGAACACTGGAGTGGGTTGCCATTTCCTTCTCCAATGCATGAAAGAGAAAAGTGAAAGTGAAGTCGCTCAGTCTACAATAATTTGGTTTAGCAGAAAACCCATAATTGAGTTTGGGCAGGCCCAACCTAACTTATCTTTAAAATGACATTATTTCAATAGAATGGCCCATGTGTTTAGAAACTCACAAATCCTATTTTATGATACATGTAAAGATTAGAAGTTTGAAACTGTAGATCAGGCAAAAGTGTTCATAAATCTCAGGAATTTTTTTTTT
>SJYX01012737.1:42123-98597 GCA_006410675.1 Oreotragus oreotragus | reverse complement strand
TCACCATCTCCCCCCCCCCCGCCACTTGCTGAAAGCTTTGTGGTGGGTATAACCTTTTCTGTGTCATGTGAATGTAAGTCTAAATGAGTTATTTGAAATGTCCTTTCTGATTCTGGATTCAGCTGCTTAAAAAATTTATATATATACTCACACACATGCATATATATGTATATTTGTCTAATATGTTAAAGCATACAATATAAGTTGAATATAGGGCTATAGATTTGGAATAGAAGTTTTAAATTAGTGGAGGATTTTAGGATTAGCCAAAGTCCACTCCTTTTAGTTGGATTGGTATAATTAAGAGTGATTTGGGGGAAGAACAGTTTAACATTAGTGTGCTGCTTCTGTAGCTTTGTCACAGCTGTCCTTTTTTTAAAATCTTAATCACTGTCAAGACAGGACAGATATTTGGAGGATGCATGTTGCACATTTTACCCAAATATTTGTCGAATTAGACCTTGACCGATTTGGCGGATCAGGCTGTCCTCCACAGTTGCTGCTTGGGCCATGGGTGACTCCACAACGGCAACGTGTTGCCTGGGTTCTGAAGCGCACACTGAGTGCTAGGGCGCTAGAGCTGCTCTCACCATGCTGTGGAAGTTAAGAGGGCTGGAGTACTGGAAATACTGTATCTTTAGGGTGGCATTTGTAGCTTGTGGACAGTTAAGACACTAAGCTGATTTACTTCATCTTTCATATTTAGTAGTTAATGGCAAGAAAGCTGTCTTTTTTTTCTTTGAAAGCTGTCTTTTTCTAATGCAAAAGTCTTTGGAATGAAACAAACCAAGATAATATTTTTTTACCTTAAGTGCATTTTATTTTGATCCAAACAATTTGTCTAATTTTCTGAGTGAGCATTTTTCACTCCTCAGGGAGACTGAGGGGAAGGGAAGGTAGAGGGGAGATGCTTCAGAGAAAGCTGGGCTGTGGTGGGGGTGATGGTGAGGCGTGGGTTTCATTGGATTTGGGAGACTTAAGAAATCTGTTTTAAATGTTCAACTTGCTAGAAACCAGAGTTCTCTTAGTTGTAAAGTCAATGAAATATTGTAGTAGCTTGGAGGAAAGATTATGAATATGGCATTGGCACCTACCAAATGATCATTCTTGTGAAATAATATGTTTATCATCCTTGACCAGTTTTTAAATCCTCCCCAGCCCCCAATTTATTTTCCTTAAAGTATAATTTAGGGAAGATAAACTTCGTATACAATAAAAAAAAAAGAACATGTTACAGGCCTATCTTGAAATTAGAGGTGTGACGAGAGTAGAACTTATTGCCATTATGATGAGTTTGATTTATGGGAATAATATTTTTAGTTCTTGGAGACTCTTAAAAATAAAACTGAAGTGCACTTAATACGCAAATCTAGGTTTTTCGAAACACAGGCTTCTTTGTTACACAGCTCATTTTTACATGCTAAGAGGAACATCTCTTTTAAAGATTAGACTTCCAGATACTTTTTAGTGTTGCATTTTCTTTCTTGCTTTGTGTCTGTGTGTGTTTTAATGAAAAGGTGGTTACACCTAAAAGAAGTAGAGGTTTGTGGAATAGGGAAAAATAGTACTTGGCTCCTCTGAACTGTACCTTTTCCTTGATCTAAGTGAAGTGAAGTTGCTCAGTCGTGTCCGATTCTGCGAGCTCATGAACTATAGTCTGCCAGTCTCCTCCATCCATTGGATTTTCCAGGCCAAGAATACTGGAGTGGATTGCCATTTCCTTCTCCAGAGGGGATCGAACCTGGGTCTCCCGAAATGCAGGTAGTCTCTTTACAGTCTGAGCCACCAGGGAAGTGAGGATCTAAGTTGTGAAAAACTGGTTATTTTAGTATAGCTCTTTGGTCACATTGAAAATAAGGGATTGCCAGGGGTGGTCAGATTTAGTTGTTTTTCATGTATTTTAGTTCTTATTAATGCTGGAGTACCTTTTCTAATTGGAAAAAAGTTGTTTTAAGTTTGATAGATATTGAAATAATCAAATCAGCAGACTATGAATCACTCTCTCCCTCCTTTAAAATTTTGTAATCATTTATTATAAATTATATTTGATTACATATGGATTACCAAGGAAATTGTCTTTAGGATTTGATAGAAAATATAAAGCTTGGCTAATTAATTGGCTAATCCATTTTAGAAATTTTAAAAAGTATTTGATTTACTAAAAAAGCAAACTCTTCAACTTCTTCCTGCTTTGTTGCATATTGTTCATAAATAAAATATGTTACAGTTTTTGAAAAACAGAAGGTAAACTTTGAAGAAAATAGCTTGTTTAAAAATGTTTCCTCCCCTATAAAGCAATTATTTTAAAGGTGTAAAAATTTCATTACCATATATATTGACTGTGTGTTATCTGTTTAATAATACATCAAGAGTCTTGTAGGTCTGGTAAACTATACTACTTTAGATAAATAATGCTCAGTCTTACATAGTTAATAAGTTAGATGGACTGATAACATTGAAAATTGAACCTGACTTTCTAGAGACTTTTTTTTTTTTAAAGAGTATAATACTTCTGAGGACTTTAAATCTGTAATTTATTGTAACTTTTAATGAGATTAAATAGGGTACAGTGACATAAAACCACAATGAAAATTAGAGGTTATGTGCTAGATAGCCTATAGCTCTGATGCTGTGTTTCACTACATTCTCAAAACAAAACATGTTTTGGGCCAGTCTCAGTGGAGACAGTACAGGTATCTCTATAGTATATTAGTTATAGTTTTGTATTTTAAGTTAGATAAGAGTAGTATTGGGTTCAAAAGTATTGG
Organism: Oreotragus oreotragus; assembly: GCA_006410675.1. Classification (NCBI taxonomy): domain Eukaryota; kingdom Metazoa; phylum Chordata; class Mammalia; order Artiodactyla; family Bovidae; genus Oreotragus; species Oreotragus oreotragus. The sequence continues at coordinate 95,829 of SJYX01012737.1, read as the reverse complement.
GTTTTTAATCCAGTTGGTATGCTTTAAACATTTTTTTTGTAGCTGGATCGTTGACTCTGACCACAAATAAATGAAATTTTGTTATGATAGGTAAAACAATGATAAATAAGTATATGAAAGTTATCTAGTACATGTTTGAGTGCCCATTAACTGCAAATTACTGTCTATGGATGAAGAGTAAGACATGATTATCTCTGCTTTGAGGAAGTATATTCTATGAATTTTATTTTTGTGATAATCTTTCCATCAAGTCTAGCCAATTTAGTAGTGTCAGTTCAGTTCAGTCGCTCAGTCGTGTCCGACTCTTTGCGACCCCATGAATCGCAGCACGCCAGGCCTCCCTGTTCATGACCATCTCCCGGAGTTCACTCAGACTCACATCCATCGAGTCCGTGATGCCATCCAGCCATGTCATCCTCGGTTGTCCCCTTCTCCTCCTGCCCCCAATCCCTCCCAGCATCAGAGTCTTTTCCAATGAGTCAACTCTTTGCATGAGGTGGCCAAAGTACTGGAGTTTCAACTTCATCATCATTCCTTCCGAAGAAATCCCAGGGTTGATCTCCTTCAGAATGGACTGGTTGGATCTCCTTGCAGTCTAAGGGACTCTCAAGAGTCTTCTCCAACACCACAGTTCAAAAGCATCAATTCTTCGGCGCTCAGCCTTCTTCTCAGTCCAACTCTCACATCCATACATGACCACTGGAAAAACCATAGCCTTGACTAGACGGACCTTAGTCGGCAAAATAATGTCTCTGCTTTTGAATATACTATCTGGGTTGGTCATAACTTTTCTTCCAAGGAGTAAGCGTCTTCTAATTTCATGGCTGCAGTCACCATCTGCAGTGATTTTGGAGCCCCCCAAAATAAAGTCTGACACTGTTTCCACTGTTTCCCCATCTATTTCCCATGAAGTGATGGGACCGGATGCCATGATCTTCATTTTCTGAATGTTGAGCTTTAAGCCAACTTTTTCACTCTCCTCTTTCACTTTCNCATCTGCAGTGATTTTGGAGCCCCCCAAAATAAAGTCTGACACTGTTTCCACTGTTTCCCCATCTATTTCCCATGAAGTGATGGGACCGGATGCCATGATCTTCATTTTCTGAATGTTGAGCTTTAAGCCAACTTTTTCACTCTCCTCTTTCACTTTCGTCAAGAGGCTTTTTAGTTCCTCCTCACTTTCTGCCATAAGGGTGGTGTCACCTGCATATCTAAGGTTATTGATATTTCTCCTGGCAATCTTGATTCCAGCTTGTGTTTCTTCCATTCCAGCGTTTCTCATGATGTCCTCTGCATATAAGTTAAATAAGCAGGGTGACAATACACAGCCTTGACGTACTCTTTTTTAATAGCTTTATATTGCCTAATAGAGATGTGTTGTGTTATTTGGTCGCTAAGTCGTGTCCAACTATTTTGTGACCCGTGAACTGTAGCCTACCAGGTTTCTCTGTCCGTGGGATTTTCCGGGCAGGAATGCAGGAGTGGGTTGTCATTTCCTTATCCAAGGAATCTTCCCAACCTAGGTATTAAATCTGTGTCTCCTGCATTGGCAGGCGGATTGTTTATCATTGAGCCACCAGGGAAGCGATTGAGTAGTGTAATTGCCTTTATTGCCTTATGGAGACATACGTATGTTAACTTAAATGAAGGAGAGGGTCATTTCTCAAATACGGTTAATTTCATTCTCTTATTCTCTAGTGGTTCCTTCTGGACTTGCCCAGTTCTTGTATTGCCTGAGAAAGTTATTATAGGATTGCCTCTTCTAATTATATTATTACTTTCTCAGTTTGGATTAGGGCTCTCCAAATCTCATTCTTATGCCATCTGTAGGAAGAAAACAGGTGAAATCTGGGTATAGATAGAATTTCATTTTAAGGTACTTTTAAAAATATTGAAATTTCTGGCTATAACTCATTTTAAAACCACTCTTCAGAAGGGATATTATTTGTGTACTTAATTTGTGTAAATCAAGTCTGTCTTATGTTGAAGTCCTTAAAACAGTCATGCAAAAGGCAAGTGTTGTGTTTCTCCTATTACAATAGTGTATGATAAGTTCTTAATGAACTTTGACAATTTGGTAACATTTTGATATTTTATACATGTGCATTTAAAATGGAAATCTTTTTCTTTTTGGCCACACTGTACATCTTGCAGGATCTTAGTTCCCCTACCAGGGATTGAACCCAGGCCCCCACAGTGAAAGTTGTGAGTCCGAACCCCTGGACCACCAGGGAATTCTCTAAAATTATTTTCTGTATGGGAACCTACTCAGAGTGTTAGGAACTATAACATAATTGGTTTCCTAATAGCTTTTGAGTAGAAAATAGTTGGAATGCTTGCCTTGTCAGTTGCTGTAAGCCTAGTGTGACAGTGCTGGAAGTATTTCTAGTGGCTACTTTGAAACTTGCAAAATCACTTTTAAAATATCTCATAGCTGAAGCAATATCTAGCTTGCAATTGTTTCCTGTTAATCTGATTGGAAGAAAATAAAATATCTCAATTTATAACCTACTTTTATAAAATAATATATTCCATTGTAGGGGAAAGGTTACATTAAAAAAATATAAAATCATATCTAAACTGTTCTTTGGTCAGAGACCATGTCTCAAAGGTTTTTATATCTCCTCAACTGCCTGCTTGACATTGGGAAATCAAATATAATTATCATTGATAGTACGATAGTGAAGTCGCTCAGTCGTCTCCGACTTTTGCGACCCCATGGACTGTAGCCTACCAGGCTCCTCTGTCCATGGGATTTTTCTAGCCTAGAGTACTGGAATGGGTTGCCATTTCCTTCTCCAATAAAAGTAGTCATAAATCATAAAAGTAGTCATAAATCATAAAAGTAGTCAAATACTGGCATACTTTATTGAGTAGCTTGACTGGTACCTGACCAAGCAATTGTGAATGTATCAAAGACCCATTTGACTTCTCAAACACTACTTTTCCCCTCACCTCCTTAATTCTAGCAAATGAGTTTGTTTCTTAGGTAGAGGTCAACAGACATCAACTTCTCCAGATTTCCAACCCTTTGCTTCCGAGTATAACTTCTACCGTCACCCATTTTGTTTTTCCACTACTCTCTCAAGAAAAGAAATACCTCTTTTCCTCCAAGACTACTCCCTATTTTCTTTTGTGGATTTCATCCTAAAATGTTTTTCAGCATCTTGAACCTATCCAGTAACTTCAGTTTCCATCTTTTTCTTGACCCCTTTTCTTCAGCCTTAAACAGGCATCTTTTAATTGTGCCTCCGAAGGTCTGCGGACCTATCTTCCCTACTCTATTTCTTCCACATTTCTTAATGTGTACTCTAGCCTCTACTTGCAGTCCACGCGGCCGCTAGGAGTCGGACGCGACTGAGCGACTTCACTTTCACTTCTCACTTGCATGCATTGGAGAAGGAACTGGCAACCCACTCCGGTGTTCTTGCCTGGAGAATCCCAAGGACGGGGGAGCCTGGTGGGCTGCCGTCGTCCATGGAGTCGTACAGAGTCGGACACGACTGACGCAACTCAGCAGCGGCAGCAGCAGCCTCTACTTGACAATGTAGCTCTCTGTCCATGCCACTATGGTGAAGTTACTCCCGCTAAGCTCTCCAGTAGTTTTCTTTTATTCGCGGTTTGTGTATTTCTCCAGATGATTGCATCCAGTCACTATTCAGTTCTGAGCTTCTTGTAGCTCATCTTCTGAATTGTCTCCTGAACTCCCTATTTTTCCTGTACAGGTAGCTCAAACTGAATTAATAATCTTACTTCCAAATTTGTTCATTTTTCTGTATTTCCTTTTTGGTATTCATATTTATTTTCTGTTGTGGTTTTAATGTTTGAAACTTTAAGTCTTAAACTTTTTTTTCTGATGAGTGTATTAAAAAAATAATACTAAAAACAAGACAAACAGCCATAACTGTGCTCTGCAAAACAACATCTTACAGTCTTTATCAAGTCTCCTTTTTGGAAATCCATATTAAGAAAATAAAGTATGTATAAAAATTATATGAAAATATTATTTACAACTTTATAAATGTGAAAAAACTGGGAAGAAAGCAGTCTAGCAACTTAGGATATACATATGTGGTAGAATATTACGCTGCTGTTGAAAACAAGAGTAAAGAGAAGAAATTGACATCAGGTTATACATGTATTACGATTATAAGCATGTAGTAAAATATACCTTAGAATGACTGAAGGAAATGTTTTTGTGCAAAATGTTAAATTTCACAGATTAGTCCACTCATTCTAGCCATCTGATTTCAAGTAACGATAAGGCTTAGTGATAATTTTTACTCTGAATTTGCAAGGCTTCTATGAATAAATAACATTTAAGTCATAACGTTGTGATATGACCATTTTGGCATAGTCATCATGTATGTGTGTGTGTGTGAAGTCACTCAGTCGTGTCCGACTCTTTGCGACCCCATGGACTGTAGCCTACCAGGCTTCTCCGTCCATGGGATTCTCCAGGCAAGAATACTGGAGTGGGTTGCCATTTCCTTCTCCAGGGGATCTTCCCAACTCAGGGATCGAACCTGGGTCTCCCGCATTGGAGGCAGACGTTTAACCTCTGAGCTACCAGGGAAGCCCCATCATCATGTATAGTTAATATGGAATCATTAGTTTTACATATGAGGTTCTATCTAGCCTCTTACACAATTGCCTGAAAAATGGCATGAGGTCAGTTTTGGCCAATAAGAAATTTTTAGTTATTATCTGGAGGATAAATTTCTCATCAGTAAGCTGTAACTACTTTGTGGCCATTTTAAAATGATTTAGTGTGTTTTTGTTTTATGCCATGGAATCAGTAGCTAGCCTTAATTTTGAATTAAAAATTAGGGGGCTTTCCTGGTGGCTCAGTGGTAAAGAATCCGTGCGTCTATACAGGAGACTCAAGTTTGATCCCTGATCCAGGAAGATCCCACATGCAGCAGAGCAACTCAGCCCCTTGGCTACAGCTATCGAGCCTGTGCTCTAGAGCTTGGGAAATGCAACTTTTGAGCCCACGTGCTGCAACCATGGAAGCGAGCTTTCCTCAAACCTGTAGTCCACAACAAAAGCCACTGCAAATAAGAAGCCTGCCCAATGCAAAGGAGAGTAGCCCCTGCTCACTTCAGCACAGCCAAAAATAAATAAAATAAATTATTTAGGAAAAATGTGTTAGATATTACAGGCAACTTCAATCTCAATTACTTTCTTTTTTAAAAAACTTATTTAAGCGAGCTTTCCTCAAACCTGTAGTCCACAACAAAAGCCACTGCAAATAAGAAGCCTGCCCAATGCAAAGGAGAGTAGCCCCTGCTCACTTCAGCACAGCCAAAAATAAATAAAATAAATTATTTAGGAAAAATGTGTTAGATATTACAGGCAACTTCAATCTCAATTACTTTCTTTTTTAAAAAATTTATTGAAGTATAGTTGATTAACAGTGTTGTGTTAATTTCTGATGTATATCAAAATGATTTGTTTATATATATACATATGTCTATCATTTTTCATATTTTCCATTATGATTTATTATAGGATATTGAATATACTATATACCCTGTGGTATATAGTAGGAACTTTCTGTTTACCGGTTCTATGTATAATAGTTTGCACTGCAGTCCCCACTCTCAGTTGAAGTATAGTTGATTAACAGTGTTGTGTTAATTTCTGATGTATATCAAAATGATTTGTTTATATATATATACATATGTATATCATTTTTCATATTTCCATTATGATTTATTATAGGATATTGAATATACTATATACCCTGTGGTATATAGTAGGACCTTTCTGTTTACCGGTTCTATGTATAATAGTTTGCACTGCAGTCCCCACTCTCAATTCATTGCCCCTGCCCACTTAACAATCACAAGTCTGTTATATTTGTGATTGTTTCTTTGAATTAAAATTTTTTCGAGTTAAACTTTCTTAATCATGTTTTTATCTTTTAATGCGTTAGTGTTGTTAAGAAAACTCTTTAGCCAGATAAATCTTGAGTTTTTCTTATCATTATAATCCTGATACATATAATTATATGGTATCCTATATGACAGTGTGGCTTTTTACACTGATATAACAAATTTTTTTCTGTGTTTCTATGAGCTTGTGGAAGAAATAAAAGTTTATGTGACCCTTGCTAAATGGATATAAATCTGCAGTTTTAGTTCACAGCTTATTACATGCAACCCAACAATGTGTCACTTTAAGAAGTTAATGGTTAGAGGTAGTCAGAGCCAAACAGAAGCAGTTGTAATAGTGTCTAAGAATTCAGCAGTCCTCTGAGAGTACCTTTGAGAAGCTGATTGTTTTTCCTCTGTAGGGCTTTATGAATTGCTTTGTTCTTTAGTTTTTTTTCTGGCTTTCTTAAGGATATCCATTGTAAATTTCTGCCCTGTCCTCTTCCTCAAATTTGTCATGAGAATAAGAGTGAGATCGTTGTTTTTCTTAATATAGTCTCATTTCTGTTCCTTCTATTGTTTCTCGCTTGATACCATAGAGGTTCCAGAAGCGCAGGATTTCCTGATGCCATTGTGAAAGATCATCTTCACAAGATGTATATGACATTTAAAATTTGAAAGTAAAGTTTCTTTACTGAGAAAGGTTTTTGAAGGTACTTCACTAAATTCCTCAAAAAGAACTTTTCTATAAAATGGCTTATCTGGCAACCAGCTATGAAGAGAGAGAACATAATTGAAGGGAGAAAAAAATTATGAATTTAGCAGTGTAGGTTGCATCAGGAACATACAGGGTCTTAACATAGTTTGGAAAGAACAAGGAATTGACTTTTTCGTTCCAGTTTATTTTTTCAAGCCCTAAAATGTCTTTCATAAAGATTTTTCAAAACCAGAAGTACTAAAATCAAGCTTATGCAACTGTAAATATTTGTCTCTTCAGCTCTTAGAAATGCAAAACTGTGTGGTGGTGGGCAGCTACTGTTCTCACTTCACACTAGTTTTTAGACTTTCAACTCCTGTAGTATATATAACTCTTGAGTGATAGTACTCTTAGTTATGTATGAAGAACACTGTATAGAAGGAGAATCTTAAAATTATTTAGCATAGCCCATAATTTAAAAAATTTTTGTAGAACTTGACCTTTAATTCTATAAATGTTCATTTAGAACTTTGAACTCTTATCTCTTTTAAAAATCTCAACTTGTCAGCAGCATTTTTTTTTTCCCTTATATTGCTTGATCAGCAGTGGATGTTTGATCAAATTCTTAATCTATGATTCAGCTTCCTCTGAATTGTTTCAGAGGTGTTTTAGGTTAAGAGATATTCATGCTTTAACAGTTGGTTACATGGATTTTTGTTTTAATAAGAAATAAAAATTTTTTACTGATTCTTTTGAGACAGACTTTCCTACAAAGTAGAAGACAATTCATTTGGCTTTTTAGAAGGGAGTTATTCATAACCTAATGACGTAAGGCTGTTTAATTTTTCTAATAATCCATCGGTAGGTACTGGCATTGGTAGATATTGTATGATGAATTTAAGGAAATTTTCTTTTGTATTTGTTTTATAAACTAGATTTGAATTGTGACTTTTAAAGTTTATTTCAATAAAAAGAGTTCTTCACAGGAACTTTTCATTTTTAGTCAACTTTTCTGTCAATATTTCCATTTCTGAGTTTTGATTTTTACATAGCTTCAAAAAAATCTAGAGAATTATATGCTTTAGAAAATGTAGTTCTTAAATACTGTTTTTTCATTAACTCTCTTCTAGCCTTTCTAAAGACTTGTATTGGCAGGGTGAATTCTAGCAGCTTTGAAATGTCCAACGGATCACTTTCTGTTCCAAAAGTTGGAATGTTTTGCTAAGTCAGATGAAGCTTGTTATTTAACATGCTGATTTGTGTTATAGTCAACACATTCCCTAGATGCTTTGTTCACAATACTGCTGGAAAATACCCAAGACTTTAGTGTTTTCAAATAAATGTTTTGTAGGTACCTGAGACAGCAGGTTTATTTTATGAAGTTTTACAATTTGAAATGGTTCATGTATATGCGGTTTCTTACATGAAATATTTTAGTGTCAGTCAAGTCCTGGATATAATAGATACAGTGACCTGTTTAATAATATAGATATTAAAAATGCCCAGTGAAGAGTTAAACTTAGTATTCACACTAAAAACTTATTTTCTGGCATACCCTGTCTTTTATTTCTAAGAAGACTTCCTGCTTTGTTTTTTATAAATATGTACTTTAAACAAAGTAACTGAAAAAGGAAAGCGTGATTAGGTACTACTTTTTATTGACTAAATATTGCTAGTCATATAGTTTCATTTTCTAATTCCTGTTGTAGAACCTTGTTTAGGCTAGTACTGAGGTTCTCTGTCTTTCAAGAATAAAAAGACTCTTTTATTGTCAGTTTATTGGACTACATAATGAAATACTAGTTTTAGTCTCTATTGATTGAAGAAATTACATAATGACCCAAAGCTTCAAAAGCAAGTGTGAATTAAATAATATATTTTAATGAAAATATTTCCTGTCACTGCTTATGAATACTTTTTTATTAACAGGGGCACATGATCCCAGGGACTTGCTCTGTGCCTGACAATTATAGGCGATCTAGGCCCTACACTAATAAAGTAATGCTCAAAATTCTTCAGCAATACGTGAACCGTGAACTTCCAGATGTTCAAGCTGGTTTTAGAAAAGGCAGAGGAACCAGAGATCAAATTGCCAACATCCGCTGGATCGTGCAAAAAGCAAGAGAGTTCCAGAAAAACATCTATTTCTGCTTTACTGACTATGCCAAAGTCTTTGACTGTGTGGATCACAATAAACTGTGGAAAATTCTGAAAGAGATGGGAATACCAGACCACCTGACCTGCCTCTGGAGAAATCTGTATGCAGGTCAGGAAGCAACAGTTAGAACTGGACGTGGAACAAAAGACGGGTTCCAAATAGGAAAAGGAGTGCGTCAAGGCTGTGTATTGTCTCCCTGCTTATTTAACTTATATGCAGAGGACATCATGAGAAACGCTGGACTGGAAGAAACACAAGCTGGAATCAAGATTGCCGGGAGAAATATCAATAATCTCAGATATGCAGATGACACCACTCTTATGGCAGAAAGTGAAGAGGAACTAAAAAGCCTCTTGATAAGGTGAAAGAGGAGAGTGAAAAAGTTGGCTTAAAGCTCAACATTCAGAAAACATCTAAGATCATGGCATCCGGTCCCATCACTTCATGGGAAATAGATGGGGAAACAGTGGAAACAGTGTCAGACTTTATTTTTTTGGGGCTCCAAAATCACTGCAGATGGTGATTACAGCCATGAAATTAAAAGACACTTACTCCTTGGAAGGAAAGTTATGACCAACCTAGATAGTATATTCAAAAGCAGAGATATTACTTTGCCAACAAAGGTCTGTCTAATCAAGGCTATGGTTTTTCCAGTGGTCATGTATGGATGTGAGAGTTGGACTGTGAAGAAAGTTGAGCATCGAAGAATTGATGCTTTTGAACTGTGGTGTTGGAGAAGACTCTTGAGAGTCCCTTGGACTGCAAGGAGATCCAACCAGTTCATCCTAAAGGAGATCAGTCCTGGGTGTTCACTGGAAGGATTGATGCTGAAGCTGCAGCTCCAATACTTTGGCCACCTCATGCGAAGAGTTGACTCATTGGAAAAGACCCTGATGCTGGGAGGGATTGGGGGCAGGAGGAGAAGGGGATGACAGAGGATTAGATGGCTGGATGCATCACTGACTCGATGGACATGAGTCTGGGTAAACTTGGGGAGTTGATGATGGACAGGGAGGCCTGGTGTGCTGCGATTCATGGGGTCACAAAGAGTCGGACACAACTGAGTGACTGAACTGAACTGAACTGAGGCCATACCTAAGATATTCAGCAGTTCATTTTCAAATGATTAGTGTTTGAAGAGCAGCCTTGTGCAAGAAAAACATTGTCACTTGACAAAAATTCAGACCTACAGAAAATTTGCAAGAATAGCACAAAGAATTCCTGTGTATTTTTTCACCTGGATGCTTCAAATGTTAACACTGTTACCCCATTTGCACTTATCTTTTCCTCTCTGTATCTGTGTGTGTTTTTTTTCCCCTGAACACTTTGAGAGTACGTTGCAGACTTGATGTCCATATACCCCTACTTTCTCTTCCATAAAAGCAAAGGCTGTTTTGTTTTATGTTTATATTTTCTGTAATCTGGAAAGTTTCTCAGTCTTTGTGTTTCCTGATAATGACATTTTGAAGAATACTGGTAGTTGTTTTGTAGAATGGCTGTCAACTTGGATGTTCGTTTTCTTGTGCTTAGAAGTAGCACAGTGAAATGTATTCCTCTCAATACATCATACCAGGAGTCATGTGATGGCGATATATCCCATTACTAGAGATTTTAACATTGATCACCTGGTTAACGTGACATCTGCCCATTTCTTCTTTTTGATTATTATGCATCTTGTGGGAATGTACTTTTAAAATGTGTGATTGTCAAGAACTATGAAAGGTCTTGCAAACTAACAGATTAGGAATGGCTGCTGCAGAAGACAGACTCTGAGGTAAGAGATAAAGGACTTTCTTATTTCGTACTGAGCAATAGTAGTAGTCGGCGGGTCAGTATTTCCTCTGTTTCCCCAGCTCAGTTCCCACAGGGTGATGCAAACAGGGCCAGGTGACTGAGGCACAAGAGGAGTTGCGCTGCAGGAGCAGCACCCCAGGTTTGGAAAACTCAAATCTTTTGTAAGGGGCAGTGAACCTGACTGACATGTGCGCAGGAGGGAGTCCTTATCTTGGCATGAAGCAACCTGACCTTTGCTCAGGAAGACGCTATCTCTACCTTCCAAGGCTGTTCAATATACAAATACCCTTGAGAAGAGAGACTCCAAAACAAAGGCATTCAGTGTCCCTGCTTACAAGACATGGAGAAGCATGGGAGATCCATGGTGAATTGTCTCCCAAGAATAATATCCTGTTATTCTTGAAACTTTCACCATTTAAAAAAAATTTTATTGGAGTATAGTTGATTTACAGCATTGTGTTAGTGTAAGGTATACAGCAAAGTGATTCAGTTATACATATATTCATTCTTTTTCTTACCCACTAGTTTTTGCACCCATTGATAATTCTTGTTTGAATCAATTATTATGGTTGTTTCCAAGTAGTTAATTTTTAATACCATCATTTCTTTACATTTATTGCTTTTCCCCTCTTTCCTGACTATCCCATGTCGCTTACTTGTGCCCCATGGGATAGCTTCCTAAGTAAACTACTCAAATGAATGTAGGCCTTTTTGTAAGAATCTGCATTTAATTGGGTTCAGTCATAAGGTACTTCAAACTCAGCATATCTAAAATTGAATTCAGTTTTTCCTCTCTCATTTCTCCTTTAAAAGAATTTTTTTGTTCACATTTGGTTATCATTTTTTCAAGTCAGAAGCATGACTGTGACTCTTCCTTCATCCCTCACCAAGTTCTGTGGCTTTTATCTCCTAGTCACCTATCACTGTTGGTGATCAGTATTCTCTCATTCCATTACTTCTGCCTTTGCTCAGATTCTGATCAGCTATTATCTGGATTATTAGGGTAGTCTTTCAACTGTTATTGCCATTACCATCTCTTTCCAGTTTATTGTTCACAAATTTTCCTGAGTTATCTTTCTAAAATACAAATAAGATTAAAAAAATGCAAATATGATTGTATTGATTTCCTATTTAAAACATTTGAGAGACACCTCATCACCCATAGCTTCTTAGTATGGAAGATGTTCTTTGTGATTTTTCTTTTTAAAAGTTGTCTTTCTTCTCGAGAGAATCTTTTTCTCCAGCTGCCCCTGACAGCAAGTATATTCTAGAGCAGAGGTTGGCAAATTTCTTAAGTGGCTTGATGGGAAATATTTTAGGCTTTGCAAGTGGCATATGATCCCGCTTGTGTGCAGTTTTTCTTTTTTTTTTAAAAAAACCTTTAAAAATATAAAAGACATTCTTAGCTTGTGGGCCATACAAAAATAGTCTGGGTTGAATTTGGCTAACTGTAATTTGTGGGCCCCTGTTCTAGCCACACAAAGCCAATGTGTCATATTTTTCATTAGACTCTTCTCTTATATGTGCTATTGGTTTGTGCTATTGGAATATCCTTCCTAAGTAGCAGACTTCTTTCCATCATCCTTCAAAATTTAGCTCAGGTTAACTTCTTAGTGAATCCTGTGTTCTTTCAGGCATATGTTTAATCATCCCCCCTTTTTTTGCCACCTGTGTGCACCATATATCCTTGTTACTGCCCTCATTAGTAATGTAGTTATATGTATACATGTGTTTGCCTTTTCCTAGAAGGAGCTCATTGATGAAAAAACATGCTTCATTGTTAAATCTTCCTCCTCCTAAATATTTTTACTTGATATGAATTGAAAGAAAAATTTAAAAATTGAAAGAATGGGATGAAATAGTGTATGGCTGACTGAATAAGCTAATAAAATATATCTAAAATGGTTATATTTTTTTAGCTCTTAAAGAGGATATCCTCTTGTCTGGTATATTTTTTCCTTCTATATTTAAAAATTAATGTAAATAATAGGCTATGAAAGTATAGAGAGTGAAAGAACCAGTTCCTTTGCAGCTGCCACCTGGGTACAAAATAGTTCCTGCAGTTGAAGTCTCTCCTTTTCCCTTTCTTCTTGGCTTGTTTATAATTTCTGTGTATGATTTTATACTTTTGCCACATACTTAATGTATCTAAAAACACAATATAGGTTTGTTTGCTATTGACTTTAAATAAATAATACATGTTCTTCTGCAGCTTGTTTCTTGTTTTACGTTGTTCTGAGATTTATCCATGTTGATATATGTAATTTACATTAATTCACTTTGCTGCATGTCTTTAATTCTAACATGCACAATTTTCCGCACGTTTTAACATCTTTGAAATTGTGATAATATCTTAATTAGTGTCTTAACCTTATAGTTGTTTTCTTTTTGCAGTACAGAAATACATGATGATTGTGTATAAGCCACAGTTGTGTGTTGTATGAAAAAGTCAAAACAACTATATCCATTCCTTTTCTGACAATTAGCTTTGTTCTGTGCAGCAGTGAACATTATTTTACCTGTTTTTGTTTGATTAGTGCTTTTACCTTCTTATTTTTTTAAAACACTAAAAATATTTTATATTGGGGTATAGCTAATTAACAGTGTTGTGATAGTTTCAGGTGAACAGTGAAGGGTCTCAGCCACACATAGTCATGTGTCCATTCTCCCCCAGACTCCCTTCCCATCCAGGCTGGCACATAACATTGAGCAGAGTTCCATGTGCTAAACAATAGGTTTTTGTTGGTTATCCACTTTAAATATAGCAGTGTGTACGTGACCTTCCCAAAGTCCCTACCTTCCCAAAGTCCCCTCTGGCAACCATGAGTTAGTTTTATGTGAATCTCTTTCTGTTTTGTAAGTAAGTTCATTTGTATTATTTCTTTTTAGATTCCGCGTATAAGGGATGAGATGTGATGTTTTTCCTTCCCTGTTTGACTTACTTGACCCAGTATGACGCTCTCTGGATCCACTTACGTTGCTGCAAATGGCCTTATTTCATTCTTTTTACTGACTGAGTAGTATTCCATTGTGTGTGTGCGTGTGCGTGCGCATGCGTGTGCATATGTGTATATACGCCACGTCCTCTATCCTTTCCTGTAGATGAACATTTAGGTTGTTTCCGTGTCTTGGCCATTTTAAACAGTGCTGCAGTGAACACCAGGGTGCGTGTATCTTTTGGGGCTGTGTTTTTCTCTGGATACATGTGAATTAATTAATCTCTGCGAGTTTTTTAGATATTAAAATACTCTCATAGATTATTAACTCATTTGTCACTTGAAATACATGTTGACAGTTAGGTCAGTTAACAGGAATTCAAACTTCCGCCCAAATAATACAGTGTTTGGAAAAGGTTTTCGTTTGTGGTGTCATCATAATTATTTCAGGGGGTGATGTTTTAGAAAATCTATACAATAATATTAATTTTAAAGTTATATTTATGAGCTAATCCAAGATAAAATGGTTAAAGTGGCATTACAATAATAAATAGTTGTGTAGTTGATAGCTTTTTTCAGTCACTCTAAGTCGTGTGATACTTGTTTTTAGCATTCTTCTCTGTGTTTGATATCTTGTCCTTCAACTTTAAAGCTCTTAAGAAGAATGTCCTTTTATCCCTCAATAAAATGTTGACAAATTCTCAGTTGAAATGGAAATGAAGTTCTGATATTGATTATGTGGTATCCAGTTACAAATATCATAAAAATGATTCTGAATGAAACTTTATTGATGTCTTAATATTTTTATGCCCCCAAATATTCATGTACCTGAAAATATTTTTAAAATGGAAAAAAATGGAAACCTTTTCTAAGTATATTTATGAAAACAAAACTTTTAAGTCTGTGGATAAACCAAACTGGAACAATTTATTATTTACATGAAACTAGATTAGAGACAGTATTGTTACCTTGAAGCCTTTTGTCTCCTTTGATCTCTTTGTCAGACCTTATGAATCAGACAGTCATTAGTACAAAAATTAGAGTTGTGATAAAACTAGTGTTTGCAATATCATATAAAAAATAAGTGAAAATATTAGAAACTGTAGAACGCCTTGAGTCTTTATTCGTTTAACTCTGTGCTAAACTTTGTGAAGAATGCAGAAGTAGTATAAGACATTGATAACAAAGTCTTGCAGAGATGTTTGTACATTCATGCTCACAGCAGCATTATTCACAGTAGTTGAAAGGTAGAAGCAAGCCATGTATCTCTAGATGACTGAATGGATAAAAATGTGACATAAACATTCAGTGGGACATTACTCAGCTTTAAAAAGAAAACTCTGACACATTCTGCAACATGGATGAACCTCGAAGACATTATGCTAAGTGGAATAAACCAGTCATAAAAGGATAAATGTATAACTAAACTCAGGGTAGTCACAATTTTAGCTGTAGAGTATAGAATGCTGGTTGCCATGGGCTAGTGAGAGGGGACAATGGACAGTTAAATTTAAGGGGTAGAATTTTAGTTCGGAAGAGGGAAAAAAGTTCTGGATATGGATGATGGTGACGGTTGCACAATAGTGGGGATAACTTTAATGCCACTGAGCTGTACACTTAAAAATGGTAAATTTTATGTTATATCTGTATATTTTACCACAGTTTAAGGAAAAAAATGAAGTTTGAACAAGTAGAAGAAGAAAGTTGAGTAAGGAGAATGCAAGGTATTATTATCTTTATTAAATATATTTTTGATAGAATATTTTAAATAAAAACCTGATTACATAGTACCATGTTTAAGTTTGCCAGAAAATGACCCAGAATTTTCATATTGGCTCAGTGGGTAAAGAATCCACCTGCAATGCAGAAACTCGGGAGACTCGGGTTTGATTCCTGGGTCGGGAAGATCCCCTGGAGGAAGACATGGCAACCCACTCCAGTATTCTTGACTGGAGAATCCCATGGTTGGAGGAGCCTAAGGGGTACAGTCCATTGAGTTGCAAAGAGTCAGATATGACTGAAATGACATGAGCATGCAAGATAGTCAAAGTATTTCTCTCTCTGCTCCCTCCCTCCCTTTTCAGAAGGTCTGATATTGTATAAGAATATTATTATATTATAATGTATTATTATAAGAAAAAAGAAACCATCTCTTTATGGTTAGTGGCGGTTTGGTTATCAACATTGGTTACATTGCTGTTTCGGTAATTGTAAAAGGATGTGAAGAATTTAGATATCAGATGAGCCTTAAAATTTTTTTTAGAGGAGTGGGAAAAATAAGACCTATTAAAGTACCTGAGATTATTAAACCTGAGGAATGGAAGCTTAATGGTTGCTCTACCAGGAGGCTTGACTCTCCTGAGTGCCTGTACAGGTAGCTTCAGCTTTCAAAAGGGTAGTATTTTAAAACTTCCATTTCTTAGTCAGATGGTAAGAACAAATGACAGAGTTTATGAAATACAGCTGCAGAGGTATAACAGTATGTATCACAATGAAAAATGATAGGAAATATGTAGTAGTGAACTAAATCAGTGTTTGGAACTTAAGCAGCTTCTGGGAGTAACGACTATACTCAGTAAAATTCATGAACACCAAGGATGAGAGACTCCTCTAAGGTTATGAGTTAATGTGATGGCGGATGGGAGAAGGGAAATAATACCTATGGTCAGTTTGATTAGTAATTTAGAGTTCCTTTCTTGCGGTCTATTATAAGAACTATCTCCAGCATTGCCCCCTCCCCCCTTTTTCTTAAGTGCTGTGTAAATTATGTGACACTTTTACCTTGTATTTTAGAAAGACTTTCCTAAAATTCTTTTTGAGATTGGTACCCTAGAGCACAGTGGTTGGTGAGAGGTAATTACTTTTTCTAAGCTTCCTTTAGTTGGCCCTTGGATTAAGCTGATTGTTTGCCTTCTGGCTTGGCATGTTGGAAAAGGAAAAGTAGTGACAGCTGGATTCAGAGATTGCATTAGTTTCTTTAATATCTCTAGGTAAATTATCTGGCTTTCGGCTGTTGTCCATGTTCAGTTCAGTTTAGTCACTAAGTTGTATCCAACTCTTTGCAACCCCATGGATTGCAGCACGCCGGGCTGCCCTGCTTCCCTGTACATCACCAGCTCCCGGAACCTGCTCAAACTTGTGTCCATCGAGTTGGTGATGCCATCCAACCGTCTCATCTTCTTGTTCCCTTCTCCTCCTGCCTTCAATCTTTCCCAGCATCAGGGTCTTTTCCAACGAGTCAGTTCTTCACATCAGGTGGCCAAAATATTGGAGTTTTAGCTTCATCATTAGTCCTTCCAATGAGTATTCAGGACTGATTTCCTTTAGGATGAACTGATTGGATCTCCTTGCAGTCCAAGGAACTCTCGAGTCTTCTCCAACACCACAGTTCAAAAGCATCAATTCTTTGGCGCTCAGCTTTTTTTATAGTCCACCTCATATCCATACATGACTACTGGAAAAATCACAACTTTGACTAGATGGACGACCATTGTTGGCAAAGTAATGTCTGGTTTTTCATATGCTGTCCAGGTTGGTCAGTAAATTTTCTTCAAAGGAGCAAGCGTTTTAATTTCATGGCTACAGTCACCATCTGCAGTGGTTTTGGAGCCCCTCAAAATAAAATCTGTCACTGTTGCCATTGTTTTCCCATCTATTTGTCATGAAGTGATGGAACCAGATGCCATGATCGTGGTTTTCTGAATGTTGAGCTTTAAGCCAACTTTTTCATTCTCCTCTTTCACTTTCATCAAGAGGCTCTTTGGTTCTTCTTGGCTTTGCTCATCTCACACGCTATCAAAGTAATACTCAAAATTCTCCAAGCCAGGCTTCAACAGTATGTGAACTGTGAACTTCCAGATGTTCAAGCTGGATTTAGAAAAGCCAGAGAAGCCAGAGATCAAATTGCCAACATCCAGTTGGATTATAGAAAAAGCAAGAGAGTTCCAGAAAAACATCTACTTCTGCTTTATTAACTATGTCAAAGCCTTGGACTGTATGCTGCTAAGTCGCTTCAGTCGTGTCCAACTCTGTGTGACCCCATAGACAGCAGCCCACCAGGCTCCCCCGTCCCTTGGATTCTCCAGGCAAGAACACTGGAGTGGGTTGCCATTTCCTTCTCCAGTGCATGAAAGTGAAAAGTGAAAGTGAAGTCACTGCGTCGTGTCTGACTCTCACTCCTCCATCCATGGGATTTTCCAGGCAAGAGTACTGGAGTACTGAGAAATCTGTATGCAGCTCAAGAAGCAACAGTTAGAACCAGACATGGAACAACAGACTGGTTCCAAATTGGGAAAGGAATACGTCGAGGCTGTATATTGTCATATACATTGTATATTGTCATCCTGCTTATTTAACTTATATGCAGAGAACATCATGTGAAATGCTGTGCTGGATGAGGTACAAGCTGGCATCAAGATTGTTGGGAGAAATATCAATAACCTCAGATATGCAGATGATACCACCCTTATGGCATAAAGTTGTCCATGTAACACCTTGGTTTAACATGGCATGGATTGGCCTAGGAGGGTATAGCTTTTATTCTGTAGAACTTCAACCTGATATTTCAGACTGAGGGCCCTGAATTGGTCAGACTGGAATTTGCCTAGGGCTTTGTACAGACTAGATCATTGATTCTCAGATGTTAGTGTGAATCTAAATGGCCTTGGGAACTTGTACACATATAGATACTTGAACTCAAGTATTTGCAAACTTACTGAACCAGAATCTTTCTGGAATTTTAAATATATTTTTACTGAACTTTGTATTAAGGAAAAATGTAAGCATTCAAAAGGAGACAGGATAGTATGATGACCCCTTTTTACTTACAATCAAGCTCCTATGATAATTTATGGCTAATCTCATTTTATCTATATCCCCATCCACTTTCTCTTCTCTATTATTTTGAAGCATATCCCAGGTACATTATTTCATGTTGAAATTTTTATGTATATGTTTTATTAGGTTTCTAGATGATTAAAAAACTTTTGAACAGTTAATATATGTACAAAGTAAAACATAAGGTGGTTAAAAGAACATATAAAGTAAATCTTTCTCATTGCCCCCAGTAGTCTTACTATTCTTTAAGGCAAAGCAGCCTATAACTTATTTATGTTTGTATAGATACTAATATATGTGCAAAAATGTAGATATATAATTCCCCCTTTAATTAAACATATATGGTAATATCTATTGTAAAGTACACATTTTCCTAAATTTTGCCTTTTTCATATTACAGTATTAGGAATCAAGTTGTAGCAGGTTAAATAGGTTGTTTTCATTCTTTTTCAAAAAGATTCTAGTTGGTCTGTGTATCAAAGTGTATCTAACTCATGCCTTTTGCATGGATGTTTAGGTTTCAAGTGTTGTATCTCTTTGCACATAGTGCTCCATGAATACCTTGTACCATATCTGAATTGTCTGATTCTTGATCTGAGAACATGCATGCATGTGTGCTAAATCCCTGCAGTCGTGTCAGAGTCTTTGTGACCAAATGGACTGTAGCCCACCAGGCTCCTCTATCCATGGGATTATCCAGGCTCACTAGTTCCATTTTAAAAATTATTTTCATGTCTCTGCTGTTTATGTTCATGCTTTTCTCTTAAATCTATTAGTATATTTACAATTGCTATTTTAGGAATTTTGTTTATTGACTGTCATTCTGTGTGTTTCTGTGATTGTGAGTTACAGAAGGGATTTGAAATAAGAAGAATGGTAATGTTAAGTTATTGAAGATGAGGGTGGGGAGCTTCACAGTGAGCTTGATATGTTCAGAAGGAGATATTGATGTGGCTTTGCATCATTAAAAAGATGATAAATTGGTGGAGTTTGAAAAACTCACCTGAGTAACAGCATAGAACAGATGCCAATAAGAATTTAAGAAAATGGATGAAAAGGTTTAGATCCAGGATTTCAGTTTACAATTTCTCATATATGTTGAACCACAAATCTTAATTTGTGTAATAAGTTTTTGTAGCTGATTTCTTACTAAAGCCAGGTCAACTTAGGAAAGTGGTAGTTAGCAACAAGAATTGTTTAGGAAGTTGAAAGAGGCATAAATTTATGCCTTTTACCTGAAGAGGCAGTGTATCTTCCTGTTCATTTTACTTCACCTTAGGTATATGACCTTGAACCAATTAACTAGTCCCTTTGGGCTTCCCAGGTGGCCATAGTGGTAAAGAACCTGCCTGCTGATGCAGGAGACATAAGAGATGCAGGTTTGATCCCTGTGTTGGAAAGATCCCCTGGAGGAGGGCATGGCAACCCACTCCAGTATTTTTGCCTGGAGAAT
The DNA here is from genome assembly GCA_006410675.1 of Oreotragus oreotragus. Classification (NCBI taxonomy): domain Eukaryota; kingdom Metazoa; phylum Chordata; class Mammalia; order Artiodactyla; family Bovidae; genus Oreotragus; species Oreotragus oreotragus. The sequence continues at coordinate 76,076 of SJYX01012737.1, read as the reverse complement.
CCTATGGATAGAGGAGCTTGGTGGGCTGCAGTCTGTAGGGTCGCAGAGAGTTGGGCTTGACTGAAGCAACTTAGCATGCATACATTGAGCTTTACTTTTCTTTTCTTTTTTTTTTTGAGCTTTACTTTTCTTAACAGCAAACTTGGACTACATAAAACACTGCAAATAAAGCATTTGTCAAACTTGCATAGTAGGTGGTAGCTCTTATTATTTTAAGTGTTGCATATATTACATATTGTAATGGCAATCTGTTGGTTATTTTATTTATTTATTTGACTGTTCTGGGTCTTAGTTGCCACATACGAGATCTAGTTCCCCAACTAGGAACCAAACCCACATCCCCTGCATTGGGAGCAAAGAGTCTTAATCACTGGACCACCAGGAAAGTCCCATTTTTTAGAAGAATGGAAATATTTTGAAATCAATTCCCAAACAACATTTATTAAAAGCCAACTTTATATTCTGAGTACTTTATTTTATATCTAGTGAGAAAGACTGTTTTATACACTAACAATTATAACATAATATCAGTCATGTAATGTCATGCTTGGAGCGTGAGTGGTGAGTGTATGTATTCTAGGGAAGGCTTCATCAGGAAGGTATTGTATTAGGAATTCTCTGGTGATCCAGTGGTTAGGACTTAGTGCTTTCACTGCCGAGGATTGGACCAAAAAAAAAAAAAAAAAAAGGACAACCACTGTATCACTTTGATTTGAATGTAAAGGAATTTACTGTTAATACGTGTTCAGGGCTGATGTGAAAAGGACTTTAAAGAGAAATCGTGAAAATGACTCACATACTTATTTTTACAATTGATTTTTTTTCCCCCCAAGGTAGTTCTTGAGCTTTAAGTTTAAGGAATATGACAACATTTGTGTAATATATATTTTCTGGCTTGATCATTGGTTCATAAATGATATATTGGTAATAGAAAGCTTACTTTGCTAGATGTATACAGCTTAAGGATCTGTACATTTTCTTTTGGAGGGAAAATAGTTGGTACAGTTACTTGGGCATATCTTAGCCATTGTAGCTTGTCAATAAATTTTGATTGATTGAATGAAGGTTCTCAACTATTTAGTCCCAACCTTTCATGTAGTGCACAAAATATCTGAAAAACTAATTAACTAAAATGGAGACAGTGAAAATGTTTACTTTCTCCAAAGTGAAGAAAATTTTCATGGAACTTAACTGTTTTTATAAATTATGGACTTGACTCATTAAAAGTTTTCTTCACGAGAGTTAAAAAATTGAACTTTTGTAGCTAATGTGACCCTTTTTTGTTTGTTTGTTTTTGTAGGTATGGCCTCACAAGTCTTGGTCTACCCACCGTATATTTATCAAACTCAGTCAAGTGCCTTTTGTAGTGTGAAGAAACTCAAAGTAGAGCCAAGCAGTTGTGTATTCCAGGAAAGAAACTATCCACGGACCTATGTGAATGGTAGAAACATTGGAAATTCTCATCCTCCCACGAAGGGTAGTGCTTTTCAGACAAAGATACCATTTAACAGACCTCGGGGACACAACCTTTCACTGCAGACAAGTGCTGTTGTTATAAAAAACACTGCGGGTGCTACAAAGGTTATAGCAGCTCAGGCGCCGCAAACTCAAGTGGAGGCACCTCAGGTTGGGGCGTGGCGGCACAGGGTCAGTTTCCTGGAAGGCCCCCAGCGATGTGGATTGAAGCGCAAGAGTGAGGAGTTGGATAATCATAGCAGCGCAATGCAGATTGTCGATGAGGTGTCCATACTTCCTGCAATGTTGCAAGCCAACATGGGAAATCCAGTGACAGTTGTGACAACTACCACAGGAACCAAGCAGAATTGTACCACTGGAGAAGGTGACTATCAGTTAGTACAGCATGAAGTCTTATGCTCCATGAAAAATACTTACGAAGTCCTTGATTTCCTTGGTCGAGGCACTTTTGGCCAGGTAGTCAAATGCTGGAAAAGAGGGACAAATGAAATTGTAGCAATCAAAATTTTGAAGAACCACCCTTCGTATGCACGTCAGGGTCAGATAGAAGTGAGCATATTAGCAAGGCTCAGTACTGAAAATGCTGATGAATATAACTTCGTACGAGCTTACGAATGCTTTCAGCACCGTAACCATACTTGTTTAGTCTTTGAGATGCTGGAACAAAATTTGTATGACTTTCTGAAACAAAATAAGTTCAGTCCCCTGCCACTAAAAGTCATTCGACCCATTCTTCAGCAAGTGGCTACTGCACTGAAAAAATTGAAAAGTCTTGGATTAATTCATGCAGACCTCAAACCAGAGAATATTATGTTGGTGGATCCTGTTCGACAGCCATACAGGGTTAAAGTAATAGACTTTGGGTCAGCCAGTCATGTGTCAAAGACTGTTTGTTCAACATATCTGCAATCTCGGTACTACAGGTAGGTGATAATTATTTTTTGGTTATTTGATAAGTGTTGACTTTTTGCTGAATGAAATAATTTTGTGTGTGTATGTGGTGAAAAAGACTGCTTTGGATACATAGAGATCACGATAAGTTCAGTTTAGGTTTGAGGCTTTAAAATTTAGGCATAAAATATGCTCAAGCAGAATAGAAGTTTCCACTGCAAATTTCTGTGCTAAAGACATCTGGTTATTTTTATTGTTAATAGAAGACCTGAAGGATTGCTAGGTGGTTAATGATGATTAAACAGAAGTCTAAATATTGAGAAAGGCTCTATAGTAGATTTTGTACATTTCTTTGGAGAAGGAAATGGCAGCCCACTCCAGTAATCTTACCTGGAGAATTCCATGGACAGAGGAGCCTGGCAGGCTGCAGTCCATGGGGTTGCAGAGTCAGGCATGACTGAGCAGCAGTCATTTACTTGGGCGTTTTTCAGTGCTTAAGAAAACTAGCTTTTTAAAGACACATCTGATATAACTGAACATTTAGAAAAGTTTTAAAAATACGGAACGTCACTTTGATGAGTAATTTTAAGATTTAAACTCACTTCCACGGCTACCACAAATGTTCAGGCTGCTCTTTTGTAAGAAGTTTGGTTATGTTCTTTACACATATGTTTTAGGTAATGCTATTTTGATGTTCATACTATGGGTGGAATTTAAAGAAGAAAATAATTTCCATGTACTGCAATGCCATGATTAATATAATGCTAGCCTGGAGAATCCCAGGGACGGCAGAGCCTGGTGGGCTGCTGTCTATGCGGTCGCACAGAGTCGGACACGACTGAAGCGACTTAGCAGCAGCAGCAGCAGCAGCAGCAGCCTGGAGTACAATAAATGGTCTTTTGAGGGTAGCTAATCATTACCAAGATTGAGAGTATCTTAAGTTTGTAAATGTTTTAAAATTCATAATCATATGACTTTGAGAAATTCTTTTCATTTCAGCTTAAATGAGTTTTATGGCCTTGGTGTATTCTGGAGCCCCACAAGCCCCAACTTAGCGGGCAAATAAAAGATCTGACAATATTGGCCATTATTAATAAGTTCATAAATAGAAACGTCAAGTTTATTGTTGGAAATTGTTAGAACTGGAGAAAGGAAACCCACTTTTATGTCACTCGGTTGATAAATAAGTTTACTAAAATATATATTAGAAATTAGAAGTGTAGCCTAAATTATCCTTTATATTCCTAATGTTATAATTTTTAGTCTGAGAGTACTAGGTACTGTTCTTAAAACCTTTTAGATGGTTTAAAAGGTATTGTAGTTGTAACAGTGTCATGAGTCTTAATTGATATTTCCTATTATTGGATTTATTTGACCCTCTGTGCTCCTGACCAAAACCAGATTTTTCCCCCCAATTTAATGCAACACAAGATTAACTTTTAGTTAATTTTTCTCTGGAAAAATTACTTTAATATCTGAGTTAACAGCATGAGAGGAATAGTGTTTCCCCTTTCCCTTGTGTTCTGTGGATTCTTTTTATGAGTTTTGAGCAGTCAGCTAGCATATTATATAAACCCCCAGGCTCCAGCTGCTTGGGCTCTATATTTAGTTCACTTGTTAGTAAATGACTTCATTATATTTGGGTCCTGCATTATTCGGCATATCAGATTTAGTTATGTGTAATACCTTGATTCCTTTTCTTTATTGAAATCTTTTCTTTTGGATGAGAGTAAAAAAAAGAGCTTTATTCTTATACTTGAGATGATCTGTTTATTAAATGTTTCAAGAGAGTAAAAGAAATCCTTTAAAAAGCAGTCTAAAATACTAAATATTTTATGATATTGGTTTTTAACCTTAGGCTTTTGCACAAATAGCTTCTTTTGGGAATGGAAAAATAAGGTATGAATAATTGCTGAGTACAGCTAGTAGTTTCTAATTTGTTTTTATACATAAATTTCTAGTAAATAATTTACCTGAATTTCAGAAGCTATATAGGTGCTGGACTTATAATGTTTAGAGTTTAAACAAAAAAAGTTTCTTAATTATAAAAAGACGTGTTACTTAGCATTTTGGTTGCTGTTGCGTGGATAACAAAAATTTTAAAATGGAGTTTCTGCCAGTTGGATTCAAGGTTAAAAGAGTTAGGAAATATTATGGTAAATTAGGGAAAATGTAATGGAGTCTTTAACCAGGTACTGTTTTAATGTTTTGTATAGTTTTGCATAAAAATAGCAGGTAACCATTATTTTCCAGCATTGGTGTGTACTTTATCAATTCTACCTTGGTTTGACTGAGTTTACTTACAAACCTGATGAGGCAATAAGCAAAAGTGTCTCATACTTGATTTTTCACTCTTTGTTTAAAATATATTGCACTTAAAAAACGAAAGCAGGAAGTGGCAACTTACCAGATTAAATATCTCTGAACTGATCACGGTGGGAACACGTAGCCCAGGTTCCAAAGTAACCGATTTGTGTTTAAACACAGGTTCGTATGTTACTGTTTCTTTGAACCGTGCAGCACAGAAACATAGTAGGGATATCTTAAAATAGACAGAGGACGGTGGCCAAAAATTGCTGACTGCTGTAGATGGTGAGGCTGTCTAGCTCTTGTAGTGATATAAGCCAGAAGTACATGCTAAGGGCGTTGATTTGCTCAAGGTCAGCATGTTCTAAATTCAGCTGCTTGAGTATGGTTTCTGTCAAGAACACGTAGGGCTCCTCAATGCAGAAAAGGTTTTAGCAGCAGAAGGGGCTGTATTTATGAGGTGTGGTGGCAACATTCAGGTCATAAATATCTTTTTCTTCTTTTTTTAAATATAGAATTTTAGCCTGTGGTTCTGAGTCATTTCAGAACATAGAGACAGGAAAGTGGGCTGGAAAGTAACCTGTATAGCGGTTGTATTCTTTGCTACTTGACTGAATAATTTAGCATTAGTGGTTGCTGAAGTAAATGCTGCCTTTTTTTGCATATAATAGTTGACAAAGAGATATGGTAAGGTAAAAAAACAATTCAGGCTTACCAGCTTTTGTTTAGATCATTCCCAACTCCTCATGCCTTTTTTAAACCCTAAGTATCAAAGTTATTGTAACAAAATTAAGACACACAGGATGACCTATTAATAAAATAACCAGTATTTTATATAGGATACTTTTCTCAAGTGCTTTTACATAAAATTCCTAGTTTGTTTTTCCTATCTCAATTTCTGTGTTCTTAGATAAAATGCTTGGTGGAATTCCTGTTTAAAAAGTAGAAAACACGCTTATTATACGAGTCAGACAGGTCCAAGTTTACAGTGCAAGTTTATCACAATTTTCGTTCAGCCCTTTCTATATGCTGTGCTAGATGCTAGGGATACAGAGGTGATAAAAACAGTTTCCTCATTTAATGGAGAAGAAAAATAGTTTGTCTCAAGAAGTTCTAGGGCAGAGCCCGGTGTAGGGTGCTTTGGGAACCCAGAGGAGAGCACTGAGCCTAATCCGAGGGTTTAGAGAGGGGTCTGGGGAGAGATGACTCTTGACTTGAATGAGCCTTGAAAGGAGAGAAGGGGTTGTAGTCAGTCTTTTTTTCTTTTTGGCTTGTGGAATTTTAGTACCCTGACCAGGGACTGAACCTGGGCCATAGCAGTGAAAGCGCTGAGTCTTAACCATTGGACCTCCAGGGAATCCCAAGGATGGACTAGTCTTAAGGAATGTTTTCTGTCCCGCAGCTACCCTTACCTAAAAGCTCCATATTGGCTGAAATTGCTGGTAGCTTCTTGTCTGTATCAAAGAACTTGTTTTTGTTTGGGAACCTTTATTAGACAAATATAAAGTTGTCAGTTGGGTTTAGTTTTAATGGACGTTTTAATAGACAATTCCAAAAGTCTATAATGTGATTTTCAATGCCATAGATTGTGGTCACAGACATAAATTACTCCATATATCAGGCCTTCAAATAAAAAGTTTGAAAGAATTCTTAAAAGTTTTTTCTTTAACAGCTTTATTGAGCTATAATTCACATACTATGAATTTTATCCATTTAAAGTGCACATTCATCGTCCTTTAGTATATTCACAGTTGTGCATCACCACCACAATTTTAGAACATTTTCTTTAACCCCTAAGAACCCGCACTCCTGCTCCCTAGCACGCTTTAGGCATCTTTCCCCAATCTTCCCACCCCTCTAGCCCATGGCAACCAAAAATCTACTTTCGGTCTCTACAGATTTGCATATTCCAAACATCTCATATGAATGTAATCATACAATATGTTGTTCTTTTTAACTGGCTTCCCCCTGCCACTTAGCATAATGTTTTCAAGATTCATCTATATTGTAGCAGGTATCAGTGCTTCATTTTTTTGTTGTTGACAAATGATTCCGTTTATAGATATACCACATTTTATATATCCATTCATCAGTTGATGGAGACCTCAGTGAAAAGATAATGTGAACAGAAAACTCTAATCTGGCCCATGTTTAAGTCTTTCATTCAAAATACTTATGTGCCTATAAAGTGTAAAGTATTGTGCTGGGTGCTGGTTATTCATTGAGGAGCAAAAATAAAGACCCTACTATTATGATGCTTACAATCTAATGTATAGATAACCAGAAAAGTAAAGTATTCTAATGGGAAAAGAACAGGGAGAGAGACTAACAAGATAAACTTATGTTTTTGTTTTGTCTTAATTATTTTAGGCAATAAAAAGTTGCAAAAATAGTGAGAAGAATTTTTTTTATGCCCTTGACCTAGATTCTCTAAGTGTTTCAAATTTACCACCACGGTTCCATCCTCGTTCTTTTTCTATGTGCATCATACACAGATACAGATGTACATTTGTTGTTACAGTGTTTGAGAGCAAGTTTTAGATGTAAAACCCCTTTACCTCTAAATACTTAACTATATATAAGAGGTTGTGTGTGTGTTCCTAAACTTAAGGACATCCTCTTGCATAACCCCAGTGCAATAATCAGAATGATTGTTGGTTGACATCAGTATTATTGATTTGATGAACTGAACTGCTCAATACTATTTGATTTAAGGGAATTAAAATCATTTCAGTGCTAGTAGCTTTACAGACTTAATTCAGATTTTATCAGTTGTCATACTTTGCCGTATATACACAATAGAATACTACTTAGCCATAAAAAAGAATGAAACTTTGCCAATTGCAATAATATGGATGTACTTGGAGGGTAGAAAAACAAATACTGTATGATAACATGTGAAATCTAAAAAATAAAGCAAACTAGTGAGTGTAACAAAAAAGAAACAAGATAGATCTAGAGAACAAACTAGTTCTCATTGGGGAGAGGGAAGGGGGAAGAGGAGAAGCTAGTTAGGGGTAAGGAGTTAAGAGGCACAAACTATTACATATAAAATAAATAAGATACAAGCCTATATTGTAAAACACAGGGAATATAGCTAATATTCTATAACAACTGTAAATGGAGCATAACCTTTAAAAATTGTGAATCACTGTGTTTGTTGTACTTATATACTAAAACTTACATACTTAAGTATATATGTGCTCATATACTTAAAACGTACACTATTGTACTTCAACTAGATGACGCTTTTGAAGAGTACAGACCAGTTATTTTGTACAGTGTTGTCAGTTTGAGTTTGTCTGATGTTTTCAGGTTAAGTATTTTAACTTACAGAAATGATGTTTTGTCCTCAAATATTGGGAGGCATATGCTGTCAATTTGTCTTATTACTAGTAGTGTTAACTTTGATCACTTGATTGAGGGGGTGACTGCCAGATTTTTCTCCCATAGGTTTATTTTTGTATCTTGTGATACTTTGAGACTATTCACAGATACTGTTTCTTGTCTTATTTTCACAGGCCAGTTTTAGCATCCATTGATGAATATGGCCTTTAGCAGTTGTCAGCTTAGGGGTTGCACAATGATGACTTTCGAGCTCTGTCATCCCTCTGCGTGAGGAATTCTCCTATGAGGAGGAGCTTTCTTTTGCTCTGCTTGTTGTTGTATAGACTTACAGGTTCATATGCCGTGAGTTGTAATTCATTACTTGTCATTTGCTTTACTGCTCGGTTGTCCTCAACTGTCTAGCAAGAGCCTTTTGATTTTTTAAAAATTTAGTCCCTTTATTCTTGGCTGTGCGGGGCCTTCGTTGCTGTGTGCCTTTCTCTGGTTGGGGTGAGCGGGGCTGCCCGCGAGCTGAGGTGCCCAGGCTTCTCGTTGCAAGGCTTCCTTGTCGCAGAGCACAGGCTCAAGAGCACAGGTTCCGTACGCACAGGCTCAGTTGCTCTGCGGCACGTGGGGTCCTCTGGATCAGGGACTGAACCCGCGTCTGCTGCATCGGCAGGGGACTCTTTCTACTGAGCCCCCGGGAGGCCCTAGGGAGAGCCTTTGGAAGTTTGCTCTTGTCTGCCTTTGACACGGCCCCATCCCTCCTTGAGAGCTTACCTGCTGGCGTCGGAGGTGTTCCAGGTTTACTTTGTCCTTTTCTTGTTCCATACTTTGTATTGGCTATTTTTCTAAAGTGCTCTGATTCCTTTTATTGGAGATTATAATAAAGCAATGAATTCATACTGATATGTTTAGTTCCCTCACCTCAGAGTTCATTCTGTCCTTCTTCCTTTATTTATGATCTCTTCTCTTATATCAAGAAACTTGGCTCTCACTATCCACAGTGTTACTTATTTGCTCAATTCCAGAATACACTTCAAGTAGTTTTGGAATTGCTAACCCATACCACTGCTAATTCACTAACAAGAGTACACATTTATTTATAGTTTTTATTCTTAGCCTTGGACTTGGAGAATGTGTTCAAAGTACTATATTCTAGAGTTACTTCTTCCTCAACCCCCTTCCCCCATCTTCAATGTGATTGTTTTTTATTTGAAATATAATTAAGTTCATTTCATTATATTCCATTTTGGGTCCTCTGTGTTCTTATTTATTAGACGATATGAAATATTAAAATAGTTAATGTTACTTAGTATATATGACTTGTGAGGATGATACTTTATATATTTGCATATTAATAGGTTTTAAAATAAGTTTTATGATATATATATATATGCTATATATGTGTGATATTAGTTTATAAGATAACAATATATAATACATGTGCTAAGTAATATAGTCAGGTATGGGACAGAATTATTTTGTAAAAGCTTGGTCACAGAGTGAGTTTGTTAATTCTGTTGATTATAGATGTAAAATATGTAATAAATGTAATGCCGTATAAACAGCTGATCAGTATTTTATGTCAGATTGGAATGAATATATTCTAGAATGACATATAACTGTTAGTTATTCACAGGTTAAAATGAAAACTTTTGTGATGGTTTATAAAATTAAGTTGAATGAAAGTCTTCAATTTCTAAGGTTTTATTAGTTTTTCTTCTTGTGCTGTATAGCTTTGTTTCAGAGGTGTTTGTCGTCTCATGAATGTACTGTAATAGAATGTGATGACATCATGGATTAGATGTCAGTCCTGACCACACACACCTCAGGATGCACGTGCCTGTTTGTTTCTGAGTCTTCAGCATTTTGCTGTGAATGGAATTCAGCTCCTGGGATGTTATTAGCAGAGTGCCTGCTGCCACAGAAGAGTACCAGTTCAGTGATCAGTGAATAATTTAGGCATCAGTTGGTGTGGCGAGATTGTGTTACTTAGGAGAGAATCTAATACATGTGCTAAGCTTTGACATTAAAAAGAACAAATGTGTTTTTTCTTTTTTTGAGAGAACAGTGGATTACAGAAAGTTTTATTTATCTAAAACCAGTGTACTAATTAAAATTTTTTTGATTTAATGTTTTTAAAATTATATTAGTTATGGATGCTTTCTGTCAGAAAAAAAATCACTAATAGAGAAGGCCAAGAAGCAAAGCAGGAGCAATTTCCCCCTTTACTGCGACTCTGCCTTCTGATTTTCAGAGTATGTTTTATACTTTACAACACTTCTCTGTGGTGTATGTTTCGTTTGTTTTCTGATGTTGCTGTAGGGAACCTTCTTGTAAGTCCTTGGACACTTGTAGTAGGTTTATTTCCACAACATTTCTAGAAGGAGACTTGTTGGGTCAAAGGATATTAGCATTGTGCTATTGGGTGCTGCCAAATTTCCTCTCAGAAATGTTGTCTCGTTCCAGTTTACAGTCTTGCCAATGACGTGTGAAAATGTCCTTTTCTTCACATTCTTGTCATCATGAGGGCATTTTTTTTTTTTTTNAAGGAGACTTGTTGGGTCAAAGGATATTAGCATTGTGCTATTGGGTGCTGCCAAATTTCCTCTCAGAAATGTTGTCTCGTTCCAGTTTACAGTCTTGCCAATGACGTGTGAAAATGTCCTTTTCTTCACATTCTTGTCATCATGAGGGCTTTTTTTTTTTTTTTTGATTGGTAGCTGTAGCTGTAAATAGGCAAAAAATCATTTAAATTTTATCTTCACTCTTCACTACATTTTAAAAAGTTTTATGTATTTCTTCCAGAGAAGGCAATGGCATCCCACTCCAGTACTCTTGCCTGGAAAATCCCATGGATGGAGGAGTCTGGTGGGCTGCAGTCCATGAAGTCGCTGAGAGTTGGACATAACTGAGCGACTTCACTTTGACTTTTCACTTTCACGCATTGGAGAAGGAAATGGCAACCCACTCCAGTGTTCTTGCCTGGAGAATCCCAGGGACGGGGGAGCCTGGTGGGCTGCCATCTGTGGGGTCGCACAAAGTCGGACACGACTGAAGTGACTTAGCAGCAGCAGTAGCATGTATGTCTTCTTTGTCATGTGTTATACTGGCAGATACTCTTTTATATGGAGAATGAGAATGTCCAAATAAACATATAAAAGTTCATATAAAAACAGTATTTATTGATGGCTTAGTACCAGCCACTGAGCTGAAAACTTTTACCCTTTACCCTCGTAGCAATCATGGTAAGTGGTAGTGTTGTCTTTTTTCGACAGATAGGGGATTTGAGATTCAGATATGTTAAGCAACTTGCCCAGTGGTACACAATTAACTGCAGAGCTGTGATCTGAGCACAGTTCAGCCTATCTGTTTACTGTGCTCCTTCTCCAGAGATTTCCCTTCATTCTTCCTGAAACTCCTGTGCTGGAGGACACTGATGACTTGTTTGTTAACCACCAAATTTGAGAGATTTCTTTTTTTTTTTTTTTAGAAGTCCACATCTGGCTCTGTCTTTCAATGCTGTTAGTGCTTTATTTTCTTGAAATGTTTATTGAAATGTTCTCTGCTAACTGGAGAAGGCAGTGAATGGCACCCCACTCCAATACTCTTGCCTGGAAAACCCATGGACGAAGGAGCCTGATAGGCTGCGGTCCATGGAGTCGCTGAGTTGGATCCGACTGAGCAACTTCACTTTCACTTTTCACTTTCATGAATTGGAGAAGGAAATGACAACCCACTCCAGTGTTCTTGCCTGGAGAACCCCAGGGACAGGGTTGCCTGGTGGGCTGCCGTCTGTGGGGTCGCACAGAGTTGGACATGACTGAAGCGACTTCTCAGCAGTAGCAGTCTCCAAAATTTCATAACCCTCAGATTCTTCTTTGACTTCGCTAGCTTTTTTGTTCTTTTTTACACCTCTTAAATGAGTACACTCCCCCCACCCCACCACGGTTCAGTCTGGGCCACTTTCTCATTCAGTATACTTGCCTTTTGGAGACCTTACTCTCTCTCATGACTTCAACTTGTTTGTTGTGTGGTAAATTTTCAAATACCTTCCTGTATCCCTGATCTCCCTTTGAATACCTAATTTGTTTCCAGGTACCTCCTTGGACAGTCTCTGGGTGTTACTAACTCATGTTCAAATGATTCCTCTTTATCCCAAGGCTTCTCATCTCCCTTGTTACATATCAGAATTATTGAAAGAACCGTTTCCACTGGATGTTTCTATCCTATGTATCTAATCATTTTATGACCAAATCCTGTTATCTTCATATGTTAATTTTGCCATGTTCTTCTCACTGCTTTGTTCTGGTCTGGACTTCCATGCTAGATTAGTCATTGATTTTTTTAAACCTGTAGTCTCTGCCTCTTACTCTTCTTATCCTGAATCGTTAGAGATGTGTTGTGGATTGGTTTGAGAGATCACAGGATTTTGTACACACAGATATGCTGGAAGACTTTTTTGTTTTTAAAACTACTTTCTTCTTTTTTACTCCTTCAGTTCTGATCAGCAAATGTCACACAGTAGTGACCTTTTGGAAACCTAGTTTCAGTGACATCAAGATTATGGCATGAATTTTCCTGGTGGTACAGTGGATGAGAATCTGCCTGCCAATGCAGGGGACCATGGGTTTGATCCCTGGTCCAGAAAGACCCCATATACTGTGGAGCAGTTAAGCCCGTGCGCCACAACTGCTGGAGCCTGCGCACCCTGGAAGCCACCTGGCTTCTCTTGTAGCAGAGCACGTGATCTTGGGTGCACACCGCGACCGTGAGTGGCCCTTGCTCACCACCGCTAGAGAAAGCCCATGCGCAGCAGTGAAGACCCTGTGCGGTACCCCCGCCAAAAAAAAGATGACGGCATACGTTCGGCCTTGAAATAGTTGTACACAATTGGATGACACTGATAAAGTAATCAAAAAAGGGATCAGAATACTTATAAAAGTGTGTGAATAGAATGTTGTGCTTAGGAAGCATTTGGTAACTTTCAATAGGTTCATAGTACAGCCCCTGGTAACATGGGCCCTGTATCTCTATTATGTCAGGAGTTTCTCTGTGATAGGGAGCTATTTCATATTGTAGCAGAATGCTCCCTGGGATTGTAAAGTAAATGTGGATTTTCCCCTTTCCTTCCTCTAAAGCTAAATTAATCATCAGTAGTTCATAAAGCGAAGGCAATGGCAACCCACTCCAGTACTCTTGCCTGGAAAATCCCATGGACGGAGGAGCCTGGTGGGCNAGAATGCTCCCTGGGATTGTAAAGTAAATGTGGATTTTCCCCTTTCCTTCCTCTAAAGCTAAATTAATCATCAGTAGTTCATAAAGCGAAGGCAATGGCAACCCACTCCAGTACTCTTGCCTGGAAAATCCCATGGACGGAGGAGCCTGGTGGGCTGCCATCCATGGGGTTGCTAAGAGTAGGGCACAACTGAGTGACTTCACTTTCACTTTTCACTTTCATGCTTTGGAGAAGGAAATGGCAACCCCCTCCAGTGTTCTTGCCTGGAGAATCCCAGGGATGGGGGAGCCTGGTGGGCTGCCGTCTATGGGGTCGCACAGAGTCAGACACGAATGAAGAGACTTAGCAGCAGTTCATAAAGATAAAAATATTTGTATTAAGATGTTGGATGTATAAGCAAATAGAGTTGGAAACAGCTGTATAGACATTTAGTCTATCTTACTTTATGGAAGAGACCAGTGAGATCCAGTATACCTAAATGAGAATTGTCATATCATCATTTATAAATAACTATGTAATATGTATGTAATAGGGTTATATTTGATTTTGAGAAATAACAAAGTAATAGTAAATTATCCTTGTAAACAATAAAACATAATGGTAGAAGCTGACAATCAGTGGCTGCAAAAGCCATCTGAAAACAGATATCATTTTCAAACAAAATACTCTTCAGTCAGCTGTTCAGTGGCTCATTTGTGTCCGACTCTTTGCGACCCCATGAATCGCAGCATGCCAGGCCTCCCTGTCCATCACCAACTCCCAGAGCTCACCCAAACTCACGTCCATCGAGTCGGTGATGCTATCCAGTCATCTCATCCTCTGTCATCCCCTTCTCCTCCTGCCCCCAGTCCCTCCCAGCATCAGAGTCTTTTCCAATGAGTCAACTCTTCTCATGAGGTGGCCAGAGTATTGGAGTTTCAGCTTTAGCGTCAGTCCTTCCAATGAACACCCAGGACTGATCTCCTTTAGAATGGACTGGTTGGATCTTGCAGTCCAAGAGACTCTCGAGAGTCTTCTCCAACACCACAGTTCAAAAGCATCAATTCTTCGGTGCTCAGCTTTCTTCACAGTCCAGCTCTCACATCCATACATGACCACTGGAAAAACTATATCCTCGACTAGATGGACCTTTGTTGGCAAAGTAATGTCTCCGCTTTTGAATATGCTATCTAGGTTGGTCATAACTTTCCTTCCAAGGAGTAAGCGTCTTTTAATTTCATGGCTGCAGTCACCATCTGCAGTGACATTGGAGCCCAGAAAAATAAAGTCTGACATTGTTTCCACTGTTTCCCCATCTATTTCCCATGAAGTGATGGGACCATATGCCATGATCTTCATTTTCTGAATGTTGAGCTTTAAGCCAACTTTTTCACTCTCCTCTTTCACTGTCATCAAGAGGCTTTTTAGTTCCTCTTCACTTTCTGCCATAAGGGTGGTGTCTTCTGCATATTAGAAGTATTTAAAAGGAATAAACTCATTTGAATAATATGGTGGTGAAACTGTAATATGACAGAAATGTGTGTTTGAATCTTTTAAAGATTTTATTTGCTCTAACTTGCTTTTCATTAACATAAGTCCTTCAGAGAGAATGCCATTGAATTAGTAACAAGATTCTAAACACGATGTAGTATTTTAGATATGATGGTCTTTCTTTTTAGGGCTTAGGAGGAAATACTTTTTAGTGGTTCATATGAGGCACTCTTGCCTGGAAAATCCAATGGACGGAGTAGCCTGGTGGGCTGCAGTCCATGGGGTCACTAACAGTCGGACAGACTTAGCGACTTCACTTTCACTTTTCTCTTTCATGCATTGGAGAAGGAAATGGCAACCCACTCCAGTATTCTTGCCTGGAGAATCCCAGGGATGGGGGAGCCTGGTGGGCTGCCTTCTATGGGGTCACACAGAGTCGGACACGACTGAAGTGACTTAGCAGCAACGTGAGGCATTAAAAGTGTTGCAAGGAATGGCAGAATTTTAAAAAAAAAAAAAAAAACCAAATGAAACATTACATTTATATCTGCTAAATAATGCCAGATTATTTATTCATAGGTTCATAATGTCAGCTCTGCTACTTTATTGTATCACTTAGAGCAAGTTATTTAACCTTTCTGAGCCTAGTTTACTCATATGTAAAATATTAGCTACCTCAAAGAGTCTTATGAAAGTGAAACTCCATAATGCATGTAAAGCAACTAATACAGTCTTAGGACAATTTCATAAGTAGAAGCTACTTTTAAAAACAGTGTATGATTTAAAGGAAATGTGTAGTGGTAACAAGGTAATAAGAAGTCTTCCTAATTATCCCCTGTGGGCCTGCATTGGTTATATGTGCTGCTTTATTCTTTGAAGCAGAGCCTGTGAGTTCTTAGAAAAAGTAGCTGAATTTGTGTTCATAATGGTTAATTCAGCCATTGTTTGGGCTAGTGGGAAAATTAATGTCAATTTTTCGCCACATGGCTGTCCCTTAAGTGAGCCACATTTATTATTCCACCACATGGCAGGGGCAGTTTTGTCACAAACCAAGTGACCTTGTGTGAGTGCATCTGTTTTGGACTCATTGTTCTTCCATCTTTTCTTGGGCCAGTATCATGGTGTCATTACCACGCCTGACAGTGAGCGTCCTCCTGCTGTTCTTTAAAGGCTTCTACATGAATTGCAGAGCGTGCCAGTCCTACAAAAGACGCTTTCATTTTTGAAGTATAGATATATTTCCTGGGAATGCTTGGGGAGTTGTTTTCTTTCAGAGCTTTAAAGGTGTTATAATCTGGTGACCATTATTTCTGTAGGGAATTGGCTCCTTTGATGATGGTATGTCCTTCGTACCATACATGATGGTATGTACCCAGAAGGGTACACTTACCGGTTTTTCTTTGGTTTAAGCAATTGATGTCTGTGTGTGTGTATAATTCTGCCTGACCTTATATAAATTCCCCTTCTCTATATTTTACTGTTAAAACTTTTCAGACTTAGAAATAACATGAAAGGGTTTACAGTGAACACGCATATGCTCACTACTTGGATTCTGTAATTAAGGTTTTGCTACATAGCTTTATCACAGATACTCCCTCTGTCCATTTATCATTCCATCCTTTTCTCAGGAGACAATTCACAGTTATAGATGTCCGCACACGGTACCATTATACACATGCATGCTACTCATAAAATAACTTAGTATTTATTTGTGGTTCTTTTTTTGTATAGTAAAATGCACAAATCTAAGCATTATATCCCATTGAATTTTGACAAATGCATACACATGTGTAACCCAAATTCACGTGTGTCATCCTAGAAAATTCTCTCATGTCTCTTTCCATTCATTCTCTGTCCCTCCATCTTGACTTTTCATTTTTTCAGAGCACATTAGTTTTTCTCTTCTAGAACTTCATGTCAGTGGAACACACCTTTTGTCTAAAGTTTATTTTACTCAAGGATTTTGTGATTTTTGGTATTTTTTCTTGTATCAGTAGATAATTTCTTTTTATTGATAAGTTTTTCTGGCACAAGAAGTTTTCCAAGCCTCCCTTATACTTTGCCTCTCAGTTTTGGAATCAGCCATTTCTCTAAGGATCCCTACTTCCTTTTAAGTATGGGAATGGTATTTGGTGTCAAGAATTTGTTGTTTAAACAAGTAGATTCCAGGTGTTTTTTGGGGAAACTATCATTTAATTCATTCTCTTGAACAGTTTTTATCATTAAGGTACCTGTTATTATTTCAGTAACTCGATAATTAGGGCTGCCTCTGTTAATTTTTCCTCTCTTTTCTTTGCATTTGATTATAGTTCCTATTCGGAGAAGGCAGTGGCAACCCACTCTAGTACTCTTAGGCTGGTAGCTTTCTGTTTGTTTGCTTGTTTCTTTAGTACTGGACCTTGGGTATTGCTAAGTGTTAGATAGCATCATTCTTGGAGAAGGCAATGGCACCCCACTCCAGTACTCTTGCCTGGAAAATCCCATGGACAGAGGAGTCTGGTAGGCTGCAGTCCATGGGGTCGCTAAGAGTTGGACATGACTGAGCGACTTCACTTTGACTTTTCACTTGCATGCATTGGAGAAGGAAATGGCAACCCACTCCAGTATTCTTGCCTGGAGAATCCCAGGGACGGGGAAGCCTGGTGGGTTGCCGTCTATGGGGTCGCACAGAGTCGAACACGACTGAAGCAACTTAGCAGCAGCAGCATCATCATTCTTGTGCTATTCCTGCTGAAAATAGATAACTTCAACCTCCCTGTGAGGAAACATTCAGTTCAGTTCAGTCGCTCAGTCATGTCCGACTCTTTGCGACCCCATGAATGGCAGCACGCCAGGCCTCCCTGTCCATCACCAACTCCCGGAGTTCACTCAAACTCACGTCCATCGAGTCAGTGATGCCATCCAGCCATCTCTTCCTCTGTCATCCCCTTCTCCTCCTGCCCCCAATCCCTCCCAGCATTAGAGTCTTTTCCAGTGAGTCAGCTCTTCACATGAGATGGCCAAAGTACTGGAGTTTCAGCTTTAGCATCATTGCCTCCAAAGAACACCCAGGACTGACCTGAACACAAATTGTGGAACAGTCTACAAAATAACTAGTTTGTAGTCTTAAAAAATGACAGTTTCATAAGGACCACACAAATGCTGAGAAACTATCCCGGGTAAAGGGAACTAAAGAGACATGGGTCTAGGATTTATTTTTAAAAATTGTTCATTGTGAAAGAAGGCATTATTGAGACAGTTGGCAAAATCTGAATAGTAGTATCACATTAATATTAATTTCCTGGTTTTGACAGGAATTACATGCTGTAACTATGTAAGAGACTCCCCTTGTTTTTAGGAGGTAAACACTGAATGAAGCATTTAAGGGTAAAGGGATTGAGTGTTTGCATCTTAACTGTCAAATGATTTATAAAAATCATATTTGTATGTGTATATAAAAGATAATACAAGTGTGATAAAATGTTAATGTTTAGGGGTCTAAGTGATATATTTGGCATATTGGTAATGGCTATTAAATCTTTGCTGTCTCCTATCCTCTACCTCTGAGGTTTTGCATTTAGTATATTTTGAAGATACTTATTATCACTGCAGCCCTTTGTACTTGGCGCTTTGATCTGGAGCATTGTGCAGCATACTTAAAAGATTAGGTGCCCTTGCAATAAGGACATTTCTAATTGTGGTATTTTTAGCCTACGACTCAAGCTACATTTGAATGAGTGTCTATTCTAAGAGCTTGTACTTTGATTACATTTCATCATGTTATTGAATAGTTGTAGTTACAATCATGAAAGCAATCTGTGTGAATATCCAAGATTCTCTAGCCTTGTTATTGCCTATAGCAACAAGTTTCTTACCATGGTAAACATTCGTGACTTCAAAAAGAAAATATTTCTAGAAGTGATTGATTGGTTCTTTTCAAACTTATTTGCCTTTCTGTCAGTGTTGAGGTTTTGTTGGTGGTTTTTCTTTTTAAAAAGCACCATTCTGCAAAATATTGAATCAAGTGCTGATGAAGCTAGAAACAAGCTCCCTAATACATTTTAAGTCTTCTTTTGTTAAAGGTCTGGTTGTACAAATGTTCTTTCATATTTTCATAAATTTTAGTTGCGTTATGATTTGAAAGATTCTTGGAGATCTTCCAGTTCCCCTGTTGTACTTAGAGGCTTCTTCTCCATGGTGTGCCCTGCAGACGGTATAGAGCCTCTCAGGGCCATCTCCAGTGTTCCTCCCTCCCGAGACTCTGCGTTCTTAGCTTCAGAGAGTCACACTTGGAAGTTATTCCTGATAATAAAAGGAAATAAACTGGCTTAACACTGATTATGTGGTCTACTTTGATGGTAGTAATGTTAGAAGAAAACATGAAATTCCTATAAAATTTAGCTGACTGGCAATTTTTAAACATTAGTCTTTTATTGTATAGTAGGAGATGCTTGTTTTTGAAACCAGTGTTGTGGAAATGTGTGCTTCGGTCTCCTTTCCAGGTTAATTCGTGAAAGATAACCGCTGTTAAAACGTGGGTGTGTATCCTTTGCTTGATTTGTTGTGTTTGTATAAATACATGTTTATTAGTACCGGTATTTTGTAACCACTTTAGGTCTTTGCTGTCTTTTGCTAAGTATAAGACTTTGCCTGTTGAGTCATGATGCTGTATTTATTAGTAGTCACACCTACTGGATGGTCACATCTATAACACTACTGAGCTCATTTCCTAATAGCTTTGGTGAAAGATTGTTTCAGTCATCTTTTGGAACATAGCACCTGCCAAAATAAGAGGCTTATTTTAACTGAGAAGTGTCCAACAGATATCTATGTATTTAACATGAAAGATTATTTATGGATAAGATGAGCAAATGCTTAAAGATCAGGAAGAGGACTTAGTAAAATGTCAACTGTAGTTCTTTTCACATAAGTATATATCTCACATTTCCCAGTTAGTCTAAAAATCAAAGGTGACATGTTGAAAGAGAAAAAAGAACACATTAATGATAAGTATAGCATCTGAGTGGGAAGACTTCGAGCACGATAAAAGTCTGATAGTTTTAGTAATCTTGGAGATTATTTATTTTAACATGCAGCACTTATGGATCCTGAAGCCATAAAACCTGGCTTTGAATTCTGGCTATACTTCAAAATAGCTGTATGATCCTTAGGCAAGTTCCTTATGCTTGCATCCTTTTCTTTGTTAAAAGGATTGGCATGACCATCAGATGAGCTAATACTTATGAAGTGCTTAGAGTATTGCCTGGTTCTTAGTGCTGAGTACCTGTTTGATGTTCAGTCAGTTTAGTCTCTCAGTCGTGTCCAATTCTTTGTGACCCCATGGACTGCAGCATGCCAGGCTTCCCTGTCCTTCACCAACTCCTGGAGTTTACTCAAACTCATGTCCACTGAGTCAGTGATGCCATCCAACCATCTCATCCTATGTCGTCCCCTTCTCCTCCCACCTTGAATCTTTCCCAGCATCAGGGTCTTTTCCACTGAGTCAGTTCTTCACATCAGGTGGCCAAAGTATTGGAGTTTCAGCTTCAGCATCAGTCCTTTCAATGAATATTCAGGACTGATTTCCTTTAGGATGGTTCATTGAATCTCCTTGCTGCTCAAGGGACTCTCAAGGAACTCTCAACACCACAGTTCAAAAGCATCAATTCTTCAGCTTTCTTTATAATCCAACTCTCACATCCATTCATGACTACTGGTAAGACCAAAGCTTTGACTAGACAGACCTTTGTTGGCAAAGTAATGTCTCTGCTTTTTCATATGCTGTCTAGGTTGGTCATAACTTTTCTTCAAAGGAGCAAGTGCCTTCTAATTTCATGGCTGCAGTCACCATCTGCACTGATTTTGGAGCCCAAAAAGACAAAGTCTGCCACTGTTTCCCCATCTATTTGCCATGAAGTGATGGGACCGGATGCCATGATCTTAGTTTTTTTGAATGTTGAGCTTTGAGCCAACTTTTTCACCTTTCTCTTTCACTTTCATCAAGAGGCTCTTTATTTCTTCTTCACTTTTTGCCATAAGGGTGGTGTCATCTGCATATCTGAGGTTATTGATATTTCTCCCGACAATCTTGATTCCAGCTTATGCTTCTTCCAGCCCAGCGTTTCTCATGATGTACTCTGCATAGAAGTTAAATAAGCAGGGTGACAATATACAGCCTTGACGTACCCCTTTTCCTATTTGGAACCAGTCTGTTGTTCCATGTCAAGTTCTAACTGTTGCTTCCTGACCTGCATACAGATTTCTCAGGAGGCAGATCAGGTAGTTTGGTATTCCCATCTCTTTAACAATTTTCCACAGTTTATTGTGATCCACATAGTCAAAGGCTTTGGCATAGTCAATAAAGCAGAAGTAGATGTTTTTCGATTTTTCGATGATCGAACGGATGTTGCCAATTAGATCTTTGGTTCTTCTGCCTTTTCTAAATCCAGCTTGAACATCTGGAAGTTCATGGTTCACGTACTGTTGAAGCCTGGCTTGAAGAATTCTGAGCATTACTTTGCTAGCGTGTGAGATGAGAGCAATGGTGTGGTAGTCTGATCATTCTTTGGCATTGCCTTTCTTTGGGATTGAAATGAAGACTGACCTTTTCCATTCCTGTGGCCACTGCTGAGTATTCCAAATTTGCTGGCGTATTGACTGCAGCACTTTCACAGAATCACCTTTTAGGATTTAAAATAGCGCAACTGGAATTCCATCACCTCCACTAGCTTTGTTCATGGTGACGCTTCCTAAAGCTCACTTGACTTCTCACTCCAGGATGTCTGGCTCTAGGTGAGTGATCACACCATCATGATTATCTGAGTCGTGAAGATCTTTTTTGTATAGTTCTTCTGTGTATTCTTGCCACCTCTTCTTAATACCTTCCTTCTGCTTCTGTTGCTGCTGCTAAGTCTCTTCAGTCATGTCCGACTCTGTGCGACCCCATAGACGGCAGCCCACCAGACACCCCCGTCCCTCAGATTCTCCAGGCAACAACACTGGAGTGGGTTGCCATTTCCTTCTCCAATGCATGAAAGTGAAAAGTGAAAGTGAAGTCGCTCAGTCGTGCCTGACTCTTATCGACCCCGTGGACTGCAGCCTACCAGGCTCCTCCGTCCATGTTAGGCCAAACAATTTCTGTCCTTTATCGAGCCCATCTTTGCATGAAATGTTCCCTTGGTATCTCTAATTTTCTTGAAGAGATCTCTAGTCTCCCATTCTTTTGTTTTCCTCTATTTCTTTGCATTGATCACTGAGGAAGGCTTTCTTACCTCTCCTTGCTATTCTTGGGAACTCTGCATTCAAATGGGAACTCTGCATTCACCTGATGCGAAGAACTGACTCACTGGAAAAGACTCTGATGCTGGGAAAGATTGAAGGTGGGAGGAGAAGTGGACAGCAGAGAATGAGATGGTTGGATGGCATCACTGACTCAATGGACATGAGTTTAAATAAACTTCAGGAGTTGGTGATGGACAGGGAGGCCTGGCTTGCTGTAGTCCGGGGGGGTCACAAAGAGTCGGACACAATGACTATACTAGTTAGTATACTAGGTATACCAAGATATACCCAATATGGGTATATCTTTCCTTTTCTCCTTTGCCTTTCGCTTCTTTTCTTTTCATAGCTTTTTGTAAGGCCTCCTCAGACAATCATTTTGTCTTTTTGCATTTCTCTTCCTTCAGGATGGTGTTGATCACTGCCTCCTGTACAAGACCATGAACCTCCATCCATAGTTCTTCAGGCACTCTCTATCAGATCTAATCCCTTGAATCGATTTGTCACTTCCACTGTATAATCATAAAGGACTTGATTTAGGTCATACCTGAATGGTCTAGTTGTTTTCCCTACTTTGTTCAATTGAAGTCTGAATTAGGCAATAAGGAGTTGATGATCTGAGCCACAGTCAACTCCCAGTCTTGTTTTTGTTGACTGTTTTTCGTTGATGTTATTGCTGTCCTTCTATGTATTTTAAAGGATTTACACTGTTTAAAGGATTTATACTGAATGAAAACTGGGTTTAGAAAATGGCAGCATCATACTTCTTAAATTTGATTGTCCTAGAAAGCGAAAGACTAATCAAAAAAGGCATAGAACTATTAGAAAACATAGGTCAGTTAGTATATTCTTAGAAAGAAAACGAAGCCATTCAATTGTGTCTGACTTTTTGAACTCCATAGACTTAGTCTGCCAGGCTCCTCCATCCATGGGATTTTCCAGGCAAGAGTACTGGAGTGGTTTCCCATTTCCTTCTCCAGGCGATACTCCTAACCCAGGGATTGAACCCGGGTGTCCTGAATAGCAGGCAGACCTTTTACCTTCTGAGCCACCAGGGAACCCTAGTATCTTCTTATTCTGTGGAAAATAAAGCTAGAACATAATTGTTAAAAGTAACTTTGGTGTCTGTTTCTAGGTTTCCTGTTTGTTCGGCTGTCTGTGTTTCTTTCCGTCACAAAATCTTATTGAGATGGTATAGTATAGAGAAAGGTTTTTGGAATAAGACATTTGAAGTCTCAGTTCCCTCACTTTCTGGGTAACTTTGAGTACTGTATCGGTTATCTGTTTCTGGGTGACAGCTCCAAAGCTTAATTGCTTCAAAACCGATTTATTATTTCTCATGAGTCTGTGGACTGACTGTACTCAGTTGAGGGGTTCTTTTGTTTTACGTGGAACATTTTGTTTACCACATTTTTGATCTCAAAACAGAGGAACAAGGCAGAAATCTAGTTTTAGAACATCTTCTTTAAGTGAGATAAAGTGTTAAAAATTATTTCTGTGATGTTGGCTGCTGTTAAAGCTCAGTAAGTGGTGTTGACTTTTATTTTATAGTCAAAACATTTCAGTTGTCCCTAATGTGAAGTGGCTAGCATGTCAGAGTCTCTTGGTTGATACCTGTTTGGCTCATGTATTTAATAAAGATATTTATAACAATGCTAACAGCTTCTACTGTTTGATCAATTAAATCACTGAAGAAACGG
Organism: Oreotragus oreotragus; assembly: GCA_006410675.1. Taxonomy (NCBI): domain Eukaryota; kingdom Metazoa; phylum Chordata; class Mammalia; order Artiodactyla; family Bovidae; genus Oreotragus; species Oreotragus oreotragus. The sequence goes on along the minus strand of SJYX01012737.1, from coordinate 52,406 downwards.
ATGAGTGAATACATACTGTATGCCGGCAGTATTCTCAGTGCTGGGAATATAGCACTGAAAAAATTAAAGTTCTTTCTCTCATGGTTTTATATTCTAGTGGGGGAGGGGAAAATATCATAAGGAAGCATATCAGTTGGTGGCAGGTGCTATAGACAACAGTAAAGCAAGGTAAAGGAGGAGAAGAAAGTATATGTGCTGGCAGGGGCTTACCCTTCTGTTTAGGGTGGTAAAGGAAAGCCTCCCTATCAGGTCTTTGAACAGAAACACAGAGTAAGAATGCAGGGATCGTGTCCTGCTTTCCCCTCTGCCAGGAACCTTCTCCTAATAAATGTAAAGGTTTTGAGGCAGCAACTATGATTAGAAGCATTAAGGAGGCCCGTACAGGTGGATCAGAGCAAGCAAATGGGATAATGGTAGGAAATGTTAAATAGATTTCCTGAGAGCAGAATCACGTCTGACCTTGTATAGACTATTGTGAAGAATTTGGCCTTACTGTAAGGCAAGAAGAAGCTGCTAGGAGGTTTGAGGTGAAGAGAGATGTGGTATGACTTGTGTACTAAGTGGATCACTCTGGCTGCTAAGTTGAGACTAGATGGTAGAGGACAGGGCGGAAGCAAGAACAGTTAGGAAGCTTGCAGCAAGAGATGCTGGTGCCTTGGATTGTCATTTTAGCAGTAAAGGTGGGGCAAAATGGTCAAATTCTGAATCTGTTTTGAAGATAAAGTCAATGGAATTTGCTGATAGTTGTGAAAAGTGAGAGTTAGATTTGATTCTCACACCGGTTGTCATTTCCTGAGATCGCGAAGGCTGGAGGAAGAGTGGGTTGGAGGGAATTGTGAAGATGTTTTGAACGTGTTCAGTGTGAGATATCTAATAATTGACAGTAAGAGATATTGAGTAGACAGTTGGATAGGGAAGTCTAAAGTTCGGGGAGAGAGGTCAGGTTTGGAGATGCACATTTGGGTTTAAGAATAAAGGTGATATTTAAAACCATGTGATTGTATGAGATCACCTAAGGGAAGTGAATGTAGGTAGAGAAGACAGATATCTAAAGACAGCCTTGGGACACCCCAGAATTTAAAGATTATGGAAATGAGATGGAACTGGAAAGGAATCTGAGGAGGGAGTGCTGGTGAGGTAAAGAGAGCAGAGTGGTGTCCTGGCAGTCAACTGCAGACTGTTTAATGCAGGAGAGCACAGTCAACTGTGTCAGATGCTGCAAGCCAAATAAATCAAGGATGTGGCAATGCAGGGGCTGATGGTGACTTTGACAAGAGCTATTTTGGTGGAATGATGGGGTAATAAAAAGCCTGATCAGAGTTGAGTTCAAGACAGGGGCAGAATTGAGGCAGCTTTTCTTAACAATGCTTTTAAGAAGGCCTGGTTTAAGGGGGAAGAGAGAAACGGATGATGGCTGAAGGAGGTTATGTAAACAAGAACTTTTTTCTTTTTTCTCAAAATGGGAGATATGGAATAGTCATATCTTTATGTTGGGGGAGTGGGGAGAGGGAGGGAGGGAAGAAGGAAGGGAGAGATTGGTGATGAGAGAGACTGGGAAATTGGTGGAATGAGGTACTTCAGTGAGTGAGCATGGGTGCCTTAGATAAAAGTACTGACAGATGCAAGTGGGCTAGTAGATGTGGTGGTGAGAATGTGGAAGTTTCTTTCAGATCTCCCCCACCCCCGCCAAATAAAGCTGAATGCAAGGACAACGGTCAGGAGTGGGGATGGGGAGGAGGTGATGGTTTGAGAAGACAGGAGGTGCGAATTAGGACAGTGGGAGTATGAATAAATCTGTGAATGTATATGCTGTTTTACATTTTACACAGATTCTTTTACCTAGTCGTTTAGATAATTTTCAGAGTATGCTGCATCAGTAAAACCCGTTTCAAAAATGAAAATACTAAGGCTTTGGTAAATCACTTGGTGGGATTGCTAGGTGTCTAAAGTGTTTAAAATCTAGCTCTCTCTAGATGATTTTCATTGTTTGTCTTCCCAGAACTTTCTGCATAGTAGCACTATAGCAAAACATTATTATGAAGTTTACCCTTAAATTTACCCATGACCCGTGCTCTTTTTTATATTGGGTTCCCAGTAGATGGTCAAGAAGTTGTTATTGTTATTATTTTTTTAGTGCCCTAGAGGTTTGAAAAAGAGGTGTAGCGCAGGATTAGCTCAATTGTAAAGCCTGCTGCATTGAAAATCAGCAGTTTCTTTAACACTAGAACCCTTTCCCCGCTTTTGGATATGTGTTTCATCAAAGGCATTTTCTTCCTGTACCAATCAGTTCTCTGAGGAAGTGATTGTTTTTGGTGTATAGCTTTTCTGCTCCGACCTTCTTCAGCCCTGGAGTACATTCTTGCTCAGTAGCCTGGTGAGGTGGCATGGCCCTTCCTGGTTAACTTCTCATTTTTCATATAGCCGGAAAGTGGAAACAACCCAAACGTCCATCATCTGATGAATGGATAAGTAAGTTTGGCATACTCGTACAATGGACTATCATTCTGCAATTAAAAAGAAGTGCTGGTACGTGCTGCAACATGGTTGAACCCCAAGCTCGCCATAAGAGATCACATGCTATACCATTCCATTTGTATGATGTGTCCAGAGCAGGCAGAGCTAAAGAGACAAAGGAGGTTTGTGGTGGTCTAGGGATGGAGAAGTTTGGAAAAAATGGAAAGTGACTGGTAATGGATAAAGGACTTCTTTTGATGGTGATGAAAATGTTCTAAAGTTGATTGGGGTAATGGTTGTATAATTCTGTGAATATACTAAAAGCCATTGGATTGTACCATTTGAACAGATAGATCGTATGGTATGTGATTTATTTACTTTTTCCAAGTTTGTGCTGCCTTTCTCTGGTGTCTTCTTATTGTCAAAAGTAGAGTGAAGCATGTAGCTGTACATTTGTATATAAAGGAAATGGCAATCCACTCCAGTATTCTTGGCCTGGAAAATCCCATGGACAGAGGAGCCTGGCAGGCTACATACAGTCCATGGGGTCGCAAGAGTCGGACAGGACTTAGTGACTAGACCACCACCACCAGAGGAGTATCATCGAGGGAAGCCCTGATAACTGTAGTTCTCATTTTTACTGAGTGACATCCCTGACAGCGTCCTCAGAATCTGGGCTTTAGTTTTGTCATTTCAGAAATTACTTGATCAGTGTCCTAGACTTAACCAGACCTGGGTTGTTCCTGTCACTAAACTCTCAAGAAACTGAAATAGATCAGCGTTATGCTAGTTTTATTAACGTTAGTGAGAAACATTAGGGAGGCTAAGTAGTCAAGTTGGCCTAACTGTTGTATTTTCTGTATCTGAAAAAATAGATTAGGAGCCCTGTCATGGCCACCACTTTCTTGACAGCCTTGAAGTCATCGCATGATCATAGCCTAATGGCATTTGTCAGGATAACCCAGGGCATGTTTCTCTTATAAGAATATATAACTGTTCCTCAAACTTGACATACTGAGTTCCTGAACTGAGACATCCTTTTTCCCAACAGGGCTATGTTTCTCTGCCAGTACTGAATTTTCAACTTAAATAAAAATGAAATAAAGTAAAATGTTCAATTAATAGTCACCTTTTCTGAGTGACAGTATTTCACCATGTTCTTATTTGAACTATCTACTGCTAACGTTCTTTTTGAGTTCTCTAGCAGAGACCCACAGACCATTCAAAGTTTAGTTTACCCACTTAAAAAAAATTTTTTTTAGCTTACCCACTTTACCTAGATTTTGTATCAGTATTTCAAGGCTTCAGAAAAGTAAAAAGGACTTGGTTTTAATGAATATTGATAAGTTTTATTAGTCACATAGCAAAAAAGGAAACATGGCATTTTATGCATAGCCTTTCTTACCGTATAACCTAAATTTTTGAATTTGTTTGTGGATTTGACACCTGCCTTCTAATTGTGTTATTATTTATAGAGTGGTAAAGTGATTTAGCTATACTCTCCATCCAGTGGACGTGTTTAGTGTGTGCCTTGCCTGACTACGAAAGTACACATGTCTGTTCCCTGCTCTATCCTTGGCATACCACTCACATTACAGGTGCTCAGAAGGGAGTTAAGGTGGGTAAGGAAAGAAGTGAAAGAATTTCCTTTAGGTGTAGGACACAAGGTTTATTTTGAGAGTCGTCCATAAATCAGACTTTCTGCTATGGTCATTTATATTCAAAAGTATATTTAGCCCAGAGAAGTAATTTGAGAGCCAGTTAAGATATATTCAGAAAACTAAGCTTTGTTCATTACGTTACAGCTGGGTATATTATTCTTCTGTGCATAGTTTGATTTTTAAGGTTTACTGTATTGTAAGACTGGCTGGCTGAGCTCTGATATCTCTGGCAGTTTCATCTAGATTGTAAATGCTTGAAGGGGTTGTTTCCTCACGTTTTCACATGTGATGATACATATAGAAAATACAGCATTCTGTGGTATGCTGTGGTAAACGGGAGAGAATTTGAGTGCGTTTGACTCAGACTTGGTGAAGAAATGTTTTGCAGTTTCTTTATTTATGTTTTACCAAATAAAATACAAAAGCTTTGGGGAAGATGGCTGTGGCAGCCTTGGAATTGTGCCGTTTGGATCCACTTCAAGAGAACCTGCTGTGAAGAGCGATTAACTGGCAGCCTCCACCTGGGGTGCCCGTTAGATAGGTCAGCAGTGCTGGGCAGAGGCCCATTCTCCTGGGCTGCTCCCAGCTAGTGACCAAACTCCCTGGGGGCCCTAGAGCTTCGCTGTGCTGGTCTGATGGAGTCCTCTCTGGCAGATAACTTTTGCTTAGCGACTCCCCACTGACCCTGCCAAGACTCTCCTGACAGCACTGCAGGCGGATAGAAGTTCGGATTCTTCCTTTGCCCCTCTTTCACAGCTGTCAACTGCTCGAGGTCTGAGGCTCTCTTCACCTACTCCTGCTTCATCTCCTTCTGTATCCTTCAGAGACGTTTTTCTCCCCAAGAAATTTTTTGCACATCTCATCTGCTTCTCAGATGCAATAATACATAATGAATTTGTATAAAATTTGCAATTAAAATTCTTTTTTAAAAATGAGATATTTGAGTTTGCTTCCCTAAATATAACTTTTGAATCTTAGATTTTGCGTTTGAAATGGTTTTATACAGTTTATAATCAAGATTTTTAAAAGATAAGTCTACATTCTTATCACAGTCAATGTGGCTCACTCACTAAATGGTAGCAAACGGCAGAAAGAATTCATCACTCTTTGTCCACTTGACAGAACTCTTTGCTTAATTGACCAGATTTCAAGCAATTTTTGTCTCTTTAAGTTGTATGTCCTAAATACTATCATTTTGTTAGTTTTCTTGCATTACCAAATACAGTGTTGAAAATTTCTGCGGTAGTCCGTTTCAAGTCTTGTGAATTTTTTGTAATATTTCAAAATAACCATGAAGCCGTTAACACAGCTATAGCTCTATTAGTCTTACTGGCAAGTCTTTAGATTCAAATTAATACATGATTAACTATTACTAGTGAATCTCATTTACTTTGTACTTTTTGAAACTAGCTGCCTTTTGCTTTGAACCTTTTGAAGTATAGGTTAGTATGTACTTTATAAACTCTTGTGCTCATTTCTCTCTATTTCTGCCTAGACTTTTATTCTTCCTATGCCTAGTTCAGACCCACATTTCACACTAAAGCTTTCTTTCCTTTGTGTGAATCAACCTGTGTTGGCATGACTTATTTAAATGTTTATTGAGTACATAGTTTCTGCCATGTTCTGTGTATAAAATAGTGAACAAAAGATAAAATCTTGTGAATATGATAATAAATATAATTTAGGGTAAGCCTTTTCTTTCTATAGTAGTTTAGCATTTGATTACATCTGAATATAATTTACATGTATACATCTACACAGTTACAGAATTAAGTAGTCGAAAGAGTGAAGGCTTTTTATAACTGTTTTAAGGTTCTTTTATTCCTCTTAGTATCTCCCCATGACACTTACTTGTTTTTAACAAGTACTGTGGATTAAGAATCTACTGAATCTTAAACAGTATTTATATATCTGAATATAATTTACATGTATACATCTACACAGTTACAGAATTAAGTAGTCAAAAGAGTGAAGGCTTTTTATAACTGTTTTAAGGTTCTTTTATTCCTCTTAGTATCTCCCCATGACACTTACTTGTTTTTAACAAGTACTGTGGATTAAGAATCTACTGAATCTTAAACAGTAATTATAGCAGAGATATTCAGGAGTAGAATCAGTAGACAGATCCCAAATCTATGGTGAGGTGAGGTGAGGTGAAGTCGCTCAGTCGTGTCCGACTCTTTGCGACCCCGTGGACTATAACCTACTAGGCTTCTCCGTCCATGGGATTCTCCAGGCAAGAACACTGGAGTGGATTGCCATTTCCTTCTCCAGGGGATCTTCCCGACCCAGGGATCGAACCCGGGTCTCCAGCATTGGAGGCAGTCGGTTTAACCTCTGAGCCACCAATCTATGGTAGCAATTTATTATCTTTTGAACTTATTTCGAACAAAAGAACTGTAGGGAGGAGATGGAATTGCCTTTCCCATTGGGTTTAACTATTGAGTCGAGGGCTTTGGTTCTCGACTTTTGTCATATATTGGAACCAGCTGGAGAGGTTTAAAACCACTGATGCCTTTGTCCCATCCTCAGAGTTTCTGATTTAATTGGTATGGTTGTGGCCAGCACAAAAATTGTAATGTGCAGCCAAGATTGAGAACCACTGCATTAGGAGATAATGACAATCAGCACTCTAAAGTTAAAAAAAAAAAAATTGGCAGAAGGAATTTTTTAAACTGTATTAAATAAGTATACTGAGAGATCCTGGAAACAGTGTCACCCCAGTAGTAATGAGGACGCATGTTGTTCATTGAAGGAGTTCTGACTGGTCAAGTCTGGGAAACTTAGAGATCAGAATAAGTAATTATAGTAATAAATTGTAACTCATTGAATAAAATAGGAATCCATTATACTTACATAGGTAAATAAATGGATAAATTGAAATTGGATTCCAGCCTCAAAGTGCTTCACAAAAAACTTCATTACAAAGGGGGAAGAAGAAACTTGATAGTGAAGAAATCTATCAGATACCATGTTATCAAGTAATCAAAGTGAACATTATCAGTAGTGCTGCAAAGGTTTGTACCACCTGGTAGCATATAATGAGGAAGGAAAACCATCACTTTTAAAACATTTCTTCCAAAGATTATAACCTGGATCTAATGATAAGATGTCAGACAGACCCATACTAAGGGATATTCTACAAATAACTGGCCTGTAATATCTTATGCCAGGATCATAGAAATCAAGAAAAGACTTGAGGGATTCTTCCATATTGGAAAAGACTTAAAGAGATATGACAGCTAAATGCAGTACATGATTCAGAATTGGGTTCTTTTGTCATAAAGGACATTATCTGTGCAATTGGCCCAACTTGGAGTCTAAGGCTTAACTGGTGAAAATGTATCAGTATTTGTTTCCTGACTTTGATGATTGTGTTGTGATTAATGTAATCTTGTATGTAGGAAATACAAAGCATGCCATTATTTGGCAAATTACTCTCAAGTGGACTAGGAAAAAGTCCACTTGTACTGTTTATTTATTGTACTGTTTTTATAACTTATCTGTACCATTGAGATTGTTCAGGATAACCATGATTGTATAACTTTGGAATTAGAGAACTATATGTGAAACTTCTCTTAGAATGTTAATTTTCTTAAGGGAAAGTCATGGAAGTAGCAACGTAATTTATCTGAGAATTGTATCTTTCATAGAATACATTTTCCAGATAATCAAAGCTCTTTAAGTGCCAAAATGCTTTTTAACTGTTTTGATGTACTCTGTAGTTTGCTGCCCTTTAAGGCAGAATATGGTGAACTTGGTCTTGTCTGTTTTGGAGAACAAATAACCCAGTTTTATCATTATCTTCTGAAGTAAGGCCTGGGTCTAGATCCGTGGTTGGTCTTGGGGTTGGTCTGGTCTGGTTTGCGTCTTGCCTCTCAGCGTCTGGCTTTCAGCTCTGCCGATGTCATGGTGTGTGTATTTGATAATCTGTCAGTCTCTTTCTAGTGTGTGACTTCTGCTCTCATCTCGAAAAACAAGATCTACGCTTTTCCTTTTTTTTTAACTGTCATGTTAATGGAATTTAGATTAAGCATAGATATTTTATCATAGCGGTGTTCTCGTCTTGTTGTTTAGTAGCTAAGTTGTGTCCAACTCTTTGTGACCCCATGGGTTGTAGCCCGCCAGGCTCCTCTGTCTGTGGGATTTTCTAGGCAAGAATACTGGAGTGGGTTGCCATTTCCTTTTCCAGGGTATCTTCCCAACTCAGGGATCAAAGCTGGATCTCCTGCCGGCGAATTCTTTACTGCTGAGCCACCAAGGAAGCTCCCCATTGTACTCATAGCATCCCTTTAAGTTTAATTCAGGATTATGGTTAGGTTTGAAAGAGTTCTGAAAAATGATGAATTACTGTGACTAGATGATTTTTTCTCTCATTTTATGAGCTTTTCTTTGAATATAAGATGAATTGGATAATTTTACAATTATTTTTAAATTTTTTTGAATTTCAGAGCTCCAGAGATTATATTGGGGTTGCCATTTTGTGAAGCCATAGACATGTGGTCACTTTTTTTTTTTAACTGTCATGTTAATGGAATTTAGATTAAGCATAGATATTTTATCATAGCGGTGTTCTCGTCTTGTTGTTTAGTAGCTAAGTTGTGTCCAACTCTTTGTGACCCCATGGGTTGTAGCCCGCCAGGCTCCTCTGTCTGTGGGATTTTCTAGGCAAGAATACTGGAGTGGGTTGCCATTTCCTTTTCCAGGGTATCTTCCCAACTCAGGGATCAAAGCTGGATCTCCTGCCGGCGAATTCTTTACTGCTGAGCCACCAAGGAAGCTCCCCATTGTACTCATAGCATCCCTTTAAGTTTAATTCAGGATTATGGTTAGGTTTGAAAGAGTTCTGAAAAATGATGAATTACTGTGACTAGATGATTTTTTCTCTCATTTTATGAGCTTTTCTTTGAATAGAAGATGAATTGGATAATTTTACAATTATTTTTAAATTTTTTTGAATTTCAGAGCTCCAGAGATTATATTGGGGTTGCCATTTTGTGAAGCCATAGACATGTGGTCACTGGGATGCGTGATTGCAGAATTATTCCTTGGATGGCCTCTCTACCCAGGAGCCTTGGAGTACGACCAGGTAACAGAACTGTCATGATAATCCAGTGGAGTCGGTAGAATGTATAGAAAAACAGTAGGCTTATAGGAATACATTTCCTCAGGCATACAATACATGTGAAGCTCTCTTTAGAATAAAATGGCAAAACCAGGGACCTTACGGAATTGAAATTCAAGATCTCAAAACAGAATTTGATTTTAAAGTGTTTTCATAAATAAAGTTGTAATTTCATAAACAAAGTTGTAATCCACATGCCTGAAAACCAGTTTTGTAAACCTCTTGGGAGGATTTTTTTTAGTCCCAATTTTTATATTGTAGGTATATATACACAGGGCTGGACTGTGTCCATTTAAATAATAATGCTTTGCCTGGGTGACAGATTTTGGTGATGGATGCAATGTCAGCCTGTCCCAAGAAATAAAAGGCATCATAACTACTGGTCTTGAGCCAGCACCTTTTGTTGGTCTTAAATAACTCAGTCACCTGACCCCGCTTTAGTAGTTTTCACTGTTTTTGATGGTGCTAAAAGTCTAGCTTAAGATTATTTGAAATGATTCTCCATAGAATCCAGTGAGTCACCTCATTACACACTTTTCATGGTGGTTTTCAGGTATATTCATTAGTCTTTCTAAGCTACTAGACAATATTGTTTGCTATTCTCTTGGTGCTTATTACCAAGATTGTCGTTTGAAGTACTTGTCTTTTTCACTTTTTGAAACGGTTTTATAGCATGCCTCCCTTATTAGAAAGAGATACATACTCAACTCATATTTTAGTGAAAAATGTTAGCATTAACAAGTTACATAAATTTTGTTTGGCTTATATTTTTATTTAAATGATATACTATTTAACTTTTAGATATGAAAAAATAGGAAGTAGAACAATTTAAAAGCATGCATGACATAACTAGCAAGATAGCTGATTTCTAGGGTTTGCTACTGCTAAGTCACTTCAGTCGTGTCCGACTCTGTGTGACCCCATAGACGGCAGCCCACCAGGCTCCCCCGTCCCTGGGATTCTCCAGGCAAGAACACTGGAGTGGGTTGCCATTTCCTTCTCCAATGCATGAAAGTGAAAAGTGAAAGTGAAGTCGCTCAGTC